>JAVLUX010000038.1:33080000-33407500 GCA_032164185.1 Moxostoma hubbsi | reverse complement strand
TGACCAAAATAATATCATTATTGTACCAGTTTCTATAAAATAAAGATTTATTTTTAAACGTAATATATTTATTGTTCCAAATCGAAGATTTGTGTGGAGAAAAGTTATGCTTATAAATGAGCATCCATAATAAAAAAACCTGTTTATGAAAAGAAGAAAGCTTTATCGGAACCTTATTTATGTCAAAGTTACACCTTAAAAAAAATTCTAAACCCCCCAGCTTATCAAAAATGTACTCAGGGATGATATTCCAAATTTTGCCTTTAGAGTTCAAGTAGTTCTTTATCCACTTATTCTTAAATACGCAATTCGCAGTATTAAAGTCAAGTACATTTAGACCACCATCCTCAATTGGATTGCATAAAACTGTTTTTTTTAAATAATGTGGTCTGTTCTTCAAAATTAAATTGAACAAAATAATATCCACCTCTTTTATAACTGACTGTGGAACATCTAATGCAAGAGCTGTATACACCAATCGTGACAATCCTTCAGCTTTGGATAATAATATTCTTCCTTTTAAGGAAAGATCTCTCATTAACCATGAGTTTAATTTTTCTAATAATTGGTGTAAAATTCAAATTATTTCTCTCTTTTTGATCTTTACAGATCTTAATACCTAAATAATCTACTATCACCTTTACTGGAATACCAAATATGTTATCATGATTACATGTTTTCAAAGGGAATAACACACATTTTTTAATGTTTAAACATAAACCAGATACAGAAGAGAAAATATTAAGGCACTCAATAGCTTTTTTAATTTCAGTTTCATTTTTAAAAAAAATGGCAGTATCGTCCGCTAATTGAGAGCATTTTAACTCTTTCTCCAAAATTCTAATACCATGAAATGTATCTCTTTTAATATGTATGGCCATGGTTTGTGTTACAAGTAAGAAAAGAAATGGTGAAATGGGACAGCCTTGTCGTATACCTCTATTGATTTTAAACCTTGATGATGTTCCATATGATAACTTAACTGAGCTGTTATAGTCATTGTACAGTGTTTGAATAGCTTTTTTAAAGTATACTCCAAAACCGAAATAATCTAAGGTCTCCAACATAAAGTTATGATCGATAGTATCAAACGCTTTAAAAAAATCAACAAATAAAACAAAACTATTATCTGTAATAAATTCGTTATAGTCAATTAAATCCAAAATGAGCCTAATATTATTGCAAATGTGTCGACCTTTCATAAATCCTGATTGACATTCATCAATTATGGGATCAAGACAGTTCTTCAATCTTTCTGAAAATATTTGTGCAAAAATTTTGGCATCATTATTAATTAGCGTAATCGGACGCCAATTTTCTAAAAATAATATATCCTTATTGGGCTTTGGTAGTAAAGTTATCAAACCTTGTCTCATTGAATTGGGTAAATAACCTTGTTGTATAGCTTCTCTAAATACAACTAACAAAAAAGGGGATA
Source organism: Moxostoma hubbsi (assembly GCA_032164185.1). NCBI lineage: Eukaryota > Metazoa > Chordata > Actinopteri > Cypriniformes > Catostomidae > Moxostoma > Moxostoma hubbsi. The sequence goes on along the minus strand of JAVLUX010000038.1, from coordinate 33,406,062 downwards.
ATTCTTTTTGAAAATATTTATAAAATTCACTAATTAAACCATCATTCCCGGGTGACTTACTGTCTTTGAGTTTGTGACTCGCGCACCTTCAGCGAGACGATACTGCCTCGTGACGTCATCGGCGCACAGCCAATAGGTGCTGCTGTTCTGTGGAGAAAGAGTCTGATACCCTGTTCCAAATGGCACCCTCTGCCCTTGTGATCTTCCTCTGAGTGCAGACCGATGGGGCACTAGTCATGGGGGCATGAGTGGTAAACGTGTGAATTTTGGACACACTTCAATCAGATGACGCATTTTTTTTTTACATGTTTTATTTACATGCAGTTTTGCAAATTATTATGGCTTTGATTAGATAGGGTAAAAAAAAAATTAAACTAACTATTGAATATTTGTTTTATTAAATAATTTCAAGAAACACACTAACAATAAAGCATTAGATAATAAAGAACCTCTGAAAAACAAAGTGCACAATGACTACAGCAACAAACCCCCATTTTTAAAATATCTTTAGAGAACAAATAACATTATTCAGACACATGGATGGTTACAGCTTAGAACACAGTAAAATGTTTAGAAAGAATATATCACCATATATTCGCAAAAATAGTTCTGCAGGTATAAATAGCAGAATGTTGCTATATCAATAAATATAAGCAATCTTACAAGCTACAGCCATGTGCATTCATTTATTCTTTCATGTCTTTATATTTTAGCGACTCACCTTGATTCTAAAATCCTCTTTGAAACAACAATACATTGAATAGGAATAATTCATATCTCTGGAAAATTAAATAAAACAAAGTTTTGAACAAGTTCTACACATCAGACTTAAAAGTGATTCGATACACCCATGATAAAGTGATCCGCCATTGACAATCAGGAAAAAGCGATTATAAAAATGTTATTTTAATTCGCAATGAAACTTCGCTTTCACCTTGTCCATCATGTTTTTCTCTCCAGTTCTTCTTCTTCTCCACCCCAATCTATACACCTCAAAACATTAATTCCTCTCTTACTTTAATATATTATCTTTTGGATGTGTGTTGCAAATGTTATTTTTGTAACCGTCCAAATACTTAAAAATATGATTAAACAGACTCTTGTTTCAGTTCTTGATCATATAACTTTATTTTGATAGATGGGGTTTCCCTCTTTTTTCCCTCAACACATTACTTTATTTTTTTCCACTGTTAATCGAAATCCCCAATTATTGAAGCACATTTCTACTTCTTTAATACCATTCTGCATGCTTTCTTCTATATACGATACATTTCTACCTCTCTTCCATAAAGCACCATCATCTGCAAATAACGATTTTCCAATCTCAGGCCCAAACAGCTGCCACACAACCCGATATCACGCCGAGGCGTGAAATAGACACGCCGGTCCACTCGCGGATGCGTGTCGGTGTCACGCTTTGCCTCCTCCAGGCGTGTACATGACACGCGCGCGTCTACGTAGAATACCGGCAGGGGGCGATCGTTTCCTCAACGCCAACAACTCTCCGCGCACCAAAGAGGAAGCGATACCGTTGTCGTCGCGTTGCACGTTCGTGCGGGCTGGATGCCGGCCAATTTCGCCGGTTACTTTCACTTGTGACCATATGTGACAAATAAAGGTTCATTATAGTGCTGCTTTCATGAAGAAATCCTAACGTTGCTGTAGCCTAACGTTGTTATATGTGTGTGTGTGTGTGTGTGTGTGTGTGTGGGCTGTCGAGTATCTTGTGCTGATGTAAATAAATAAATAAATAATATATATATATATATATATTTATTTAAAAAGTGTATTTATGTACAAAAATATATATCCTGCTAACCGGAACTGGAGAACGCGATATATCGCTTCCTCTTTGGTGCGCGGAGAGTTGTTGGCGTTGAGGAAACGATCGCCCCCTGCCGGTATTCTATGTAGACGCACGCGTGTCATGTACACGCCTAGAGGAGGCAAAGCGTGAAATAGACACGCATCCGCGAGTGGACCGGCGTGTCTATTTCACGCCTCGGCGTGATACCGGGTTGTGCCACATGTCCGTACTTTTGACTCTTAGCGGAGGGGAAACATATGGTCTAACAGCATAGCTTATGAACCCAAGAAATTCTCTTTCTGGTAGCTTTTCTTCCTCAAACTGCACCATTATATATTTCTTTTATATATTTCAGTCGTTTGACATCTACCACTGTTGCCCCTGTTAAACTTATCTTGATTGTCAAGAGTTCGGATCCCTTCATTTCTTTTCTTCCAATAGTGTACACTACATTTTTTGTCCTACTTATGTTTTTAAACCTAGTACCTGTATTTGATGTCTACTATCCTTACAAAAAAGTAGCAACTTTACGTTCCGTAACATTTTCCCATTTTCAATTTCCACGATTGCTTCTTTGAGTGCTTTAGTTATTTTCAACAGGTTCAATGCATTCGTATTATCTGACATGATACCTTACATGATACATCATTACCTTATACTCTTCCTTCTTCCTTTTGTACTGCTGTTTTTCCCGTTCACTATCCGATCCAGAAAGTTTACTCCAGATTTTTATCCTTTTCCGATTTTCTTCTATTACCACACCATTCATCCTCTATTTCCACGTGCAACTGAAGGACACAAGACCGCAAGTCCACATGAATTGTGCCATTTGGATTCGGTTTCTACATCAGCTTTTTTATTGTTGTTTCTTGTTTAGTATTTAGTGTAACTTAAAGGTTATAAATAAACACCTTTCATTGATATTTTTGTTTATGGCCAATAAATATGTAACATAAGAATTAAAATCAACCAAATATAGTGGGAGGAGTGGATTCTTAAGAATTTAAACTTTTGAGTGAAACATTTTTCCAAAATAACAAACAAATCGACACTATATTAAATCTGTGAGTTTTTTTTTTGTTTTTATAATAAAAAATAATATCATAAGCATTAATATGCATATCAGATACCATTTTTTTCTGAAAGATATTTGCTCAAATCCTTCCAAAATGATTTAACAGTAACACATTCACAAAAGACGTGTTCAATCTTTCTCACAAAAAGATACATTTTCCTAATTTTGTCAATATATTTAGAAAACTAAGATTTACAGGGATAATATTTGTGTAATATTTCAAAAGACAACTCTCTAACTTTATTAGTCATTACATATTTATGGAGAAGAGGCCAAAACAAGTTCCAATTCTATTTATAAATAGCCATCCATTGAAAAGAAGATTCTGGAATATATCTTCTAATAAGACAATCATAGATCAAGTGGATTTTAAACATGTGATAAGTAACATGGATTCCTTGAACTGAGGCATTATTGGTTGGTTTGAAACTTAAAATTGTACTTTTGGGAAATACATCTGAAAAGAAACACCTGTGGTCAATTAGCAGCTGCTAACAATAAGAATCTTCTTATTAAATAAATTCTCAAAGAAATGTGATTTATTCAGTAATATTACAGATATCCTAAATTAAGTGAGGTGAAAAAATATGTTCCCCATCTGTCCCTCACTTCGACGTGAGCGGCCCACAGGTATACGGCGATGCCCCAGGTGGATAGAGCTGTTGCGCTCCATCTATGCCCCCTCCATCTGGCGGGGTCGCCCTGTGTTCCCATCCAAGGCCATGTAGGACATCATCCTCGTTTACCCCCAAAGCCTACAGCAACAGGCCGCTTCCGCCTTGCACGCCATGGCCATCCTGCAAGTCCATCAAGGCCAAGGCACTCAGGGATCTGCACGAGGGTAGCCCTGATCTCGACGTGCTGCAGGAACTGCGCTCAGCAACCGACCTCGCCCTCAGGGCAACGAAGGTCACATCACCGACCTCCCGACACTGCCTTACCGCTGCGAAGCCCCGCCGGAAATGTTAAAAATAATTGTCCCCTTGGTGCCCCTAGCGCGGAGTTTGGATGCGTGGCTCTCACTTCCCAACCCATCTCGCTGGCTTGCCCGGACCATCCGACTCGGTTACGCAATTCAGTTTGCCAGGCCCCCGCCCCCCTTCATGGGCGTCCGCTTTTCCACAGTACACAGCGAACATGCCAAGTCCCTGCGTGTGGAAATCGCTACTCTTTTACTCGATAGAGCCTGTCCCTCCAACTGAGATGAAGAAATGGCGTAGGTGGTGGTGGCGTAGTGGCTAGAGCACAGGGCTGCTAATCAGAAGGTCGCTTGTTCGAATCACCATTGTGCCCTTGAGCAAGGCACTTAACTCCAGGTTGCTCCGGGGGGATTGTCCCTGTAGTAAGGGCTCTGTAAGTCGCTTTGGATAAAAGCGTCTCCCAAATGCATAAATGTAAATGTAAGAAGGGTTTCTACAGCCCTTACTTCATCATACCCAAGAAAGGTGGTGGCTTACGACCAATCTTGGACTTGCGAGTTTTCAACCAAGCGTTGCACAAACTCCCGTTCAAAATTCTCACGCAGAAACACATCTTAACCTGCGTTCGACATCTAGATTGGTTCGCAGCGGTAGACCTGAAGGACGCATACTTCCACGTCTCAATTTTGCATCGACGCTGCCCCTTTTTGCGCTTTTTTGTATGTTGCCGCTATCGCAGCTCACCATGACCCAGTTGACGGCAAGTCTCTGGGTAAGCATGACTTAATTATCTGGTTCCTAAGAGGCGCCTGGAGGTTAAATCCCTCCCAGCCAAGCCTGTTCCCCTCCTGGGATCTCTCGGTGGTCCTCGCCGGTCTTCAGAGATCCCCCTTTGAGCCGCTAGAATCAGCTGGACTCAGGGCCCTCTCCCTAAAGACGGCCCAGCTGATCGCGCTCACCTCCATCAAGAGGGTCGGGGACCTGCAAGCGTTCTCTGCTAGCGACACCTGCCTGGAGTTCGGTTCGGCAGACACATATGTGATCCTAAGAACCCGACTGGGCTACGTGCCCAAGGTTCCTACCACACCCTTCAGAGACCAGGTAGTGAACCTGCAAGCGCAGCCCCAGGAGGAGGCAGACCCAGCCCCTTCATTGCTGTGTCTGGTACGTGCGTTGTGTGCCTACCTGGACTGCACTCAGAGCTTTAGGTGCTCTGAGCAGCTCTTTGTCTGCTTTGGGGGACAGCGGAAAGGGAACGTTGTCTCCAAACAGAGGCTTTCCCACTGGGTGGTGGATGCCATCCTACTGGCCTATCTCACCCAGGCCGTAGCATATTTGTCACAGTCTGTCTGCACCCTTTTCAAGGACTCTTATTTTGAAATTATCTCCCTCATTACATTTCCCAGAAATCACTGCCCTAATCACTCCTCCTTATTCCTCACCTGTGTGTCATTCCCTCGTTTAGTTCTAAGTGTATATATACCCTCTTGTTTTGTCAGTCTGGGTCAGTCCTAGAATGTGAATGTGAACGCTGATGCTGATGCTGATGTTGATGTTGATGTTGATGTTGAATGTTGGGACACTTAAGTTCGATGTCTACTCCAGTGTTTTGCTCTGCTCCAGTGTTTTGCTCTGTTCCAGCGTGTGTTCTACTCCTGTGTTAATTATTAAAGGATTTAATGTACCTACTCCTGCGTCTCCTAACTCCTTGAGTCCCAGCGGCACCTAACATTACAGTATTAACCTCCCTCACAATCCACTCTGACCAGCAGAAAGGGAACTTATTAATAGATAATTTTGGGTTCAGCCATATGCTTGAGGCATCATTTAACTAAATGTCAGAATAAAACACTCTGGACACTTTTGTCCATACCGAGTGCAAATATGAGATAACAGGGTGTAACTTAACTTCTCCTATTAGTTTGATAGAAAGGTTTTGCAATTGCGAAACAGGGGCAAGAATTTCCTGTTCAATACAAAACCAGGGAGGGGCTCTCTCAGGTGGAAGCGACCAATGAGTCAAATGTCTGAGTCCGAATGCATAATAATAAAATAAAATCTTGTGTTGGCCTAGGCCACCTTTATCAATTGGCCTATGCAGCTTACTGACATGTAATCTGGGACATTTACCATTCCAAATGAATGACTTCGCTATGCAATCAAATTGATTGAAATAAGAGAGGGGGACATCTACAGGGAGAAACTGTAGCAGGTAGTTGAATTTTGGGATACAATTCATTTTAATAACATTAACCTTCCCAATCTTAGATAAATGCAATGAAGACCACCTGCCCACATCACTCAAAAATCTTTTTATTAAAGGGTCAAAACTGAGGAGTTGTGTTGCTCCATGTGAGGTTCGGATATGTGAACGGCAAGCTCTGCGCACTTTGCTAGTTTTTTGTGTAATAAACCGGTGAGATTCGATACACCCTGATTTTAACTGTTCTAGAAAGACAATGTTAAAGAATTCAAAATCCTCGAGCTCTGGAGACATTAGAAGACACTTACATGCTTAAGCTGAAGTCAATTGGATGTAGAAGTGCAGGAAATTCAGCTTCAATTGATGAATGTGTTGGCAATGCTGACGAAGGTCATTGCTGACTTGGAGGATCTTGCTGTAATACGTCAATCGATCACTGCGATGGAGATGAAATTCACTGAGTTGTTTACAAGTGTGGCAGATGTTAAGAAACGGATTATCTGGAGTCATTGGAGAGGGAATTAGCTGCTAACCCGCTATCGACCAAGGCAGACTTGGAGTGCGTTTGGGAAAAGTTGGAAGACTTAGAGAATCATAACCAGCCAAACAACGTTCAAACTGTTGGAATTCCTGAGGACGAAGAAGGCAGAGATATGGTGAAATTCCTATAAGGGCTCTTCCCGAGTCTGCTTGACATAAACTGGAAATCGAGCAAGCTCACAGAGTTCCGGCTAGGAGATCTGCAGATGGAGACAGGCCCCGATCAATTCTGGACAAATTTCTGAGATCATCCGATAAAGATCTCGTTAAACACGAGGCAAGGAGTAAAAGAAGGCTTTCTTGGAAGAACCACAGCATTTCCTTTTTCCCAGACTTTGCGAATTGACAAGAGAGAAATGTGATTGATTCAAGGAATGCAAGAAACTCTTACATCAACGGAAGGAGGGTTTGTACTGATGTTCCCAGACAAATTGAGAATAGATACTAAGGATGGCCGCAAAATATTTACATGCCCACAGCAAGCAATGTCCCTCATAAAGTCAATGGAATGAGTAAGTTATTTGTGTTTCTCATTTTGCAGCCGAGTGGGCCTGACTCACTGAACATTCACTTGACAGTCTGAGGAAACTGAACGCCTTTTTTGTATCCTTTTGTGCTGGTTCTGCCAAGCACCTGGAGTTTGTTTTGGAAATAACACTCCTTTGGGACAGTTTGTGTTTTAATCTGCATGTTCTTTGTGCTTATGCCTCTTATTGGCTGGAGAATGTTTTGTGGAATATTTCTTGTAGGACATTGGGCCGCCATCAGGGTTTATGGACAGGGCGACGTTTTCCAAATTGGGCCCCCCCCATCCCAATTGTGGTAACCTGGATACAAAAAAATTATATCCGAATAAAGAACGTTGTCTTACTCTTAATGATTTTAGTATTTTTTTTACTACATAATTGCTAAAAATGTATTATTATTTTAAAGAATGTTGTTTCTAGAGTAGCAACAGTAATGTTTACAACAGCAAAATTTAGATTAGATTAGATTCAACTTTATTGTCATTGTCCAAAATACAAGAACAGACCCAATGAAATGCAATTAGCATCTAACCAGAAGTGCAAACAGCTATATATATGTATATATATATATATAGTATATACAATAGGGGTTTTTGAGAGCAAAGTTATGATGTAGAGAAGCAGAGACCAGCTTAATGCAAATGTCTATAAGACAGTACAAGGTGCAAATGAAGAAGCATAAACTGAAGGTGCATTGTACAGAATGAGGAATAAATATGTAAATGTGTAAATATATTTATATGGCTGGTGACCATAACAGTGCAAGTGGCATCAGGAGGTAGAAGTTATGTGCAAGAAATGTGCAGGGGAATGTGTGAAAAAAATATATTTAAATTAATAAAAAAATACAAATACTTAGTTCAAGTAGGATGTATAGTTCAGCGCCTGAGTTTAGAGTTCAGGAGGTTGATAGCTGAGGGAAAGAAACTGTTCCTGAGTCTGCTGGTGCAACAGCGAAGACTCCTATAACATCTCCCAGATGGGAGAGGAGTAAACAGACCATGGTTGGGGTGAGAGGTGTCTTTGATAATGCTTCTCACCCTCCTTAGGCAGCGTTTATTGTGAATGTCTTTGATGGAGGGTAGCTGGACATCAGAATCAGAATCAGCTTTATTGCCAAGTATGCTTACACATACAAGGAATTTGTCTTGGTGACAGGAGCTTCCAGTGCACAACAATACAAACAATACCAAAAAAAACAGCAGCAAGACATAGGTAATTAAAAACAAAAAAAGACTAAAAATAAATAATTATACATATACGTACATACACTCACCATCATACATACCCACAAACACACATAGTGCAAATCTATTACAATCTGATTATAAAGAACAAAATACAGTATATTATGTACAGAGCAATGCAAGTAATGGCAGAAGTGGATATGTTGGATAATATAAATAGACTTAAACTGTGTATTGCACATAATTATTGCTCAATGGGGCAATTTAATTGTTCATGAGATGGATAGCCTGAGGGAAAAAAACTGTTCCTGTACCTGATGGTTCTGGTGCTCAGAACTCTGAAGCGCCGGCCAGAAGGCAACAGTTCAAAAAGGTAGTGGGCAGGGTGAGCGGGGTCCAGAGTGATTTTACCAGCCATTTTCTTCACTCTGGAAGTGTATAGTTCTTGAAGGGGGGCAGGGGGCAACCAATAATCCGCTCAGCAGTCCGGACTGTCCTCTGTAGTCTTCTGATGTCTGATTTCGTAGCCGTACCAAACCAGACAGTTATTGAAGTGCAGAGGACAGACTCAATGACTACTGAGTAGAACTGTTTCAGCAGCACCTGTGGCAAGTTGGACTTCCTCAGCTGGCGAAGGAAGTACAACCTCTGCTGGGCCTTTTTCACAATGGAGTCGATGTGTATCTCCCACTTCAGGTCCTGTGAGATGGTAGTGCCCAGGAACCTGAATGACTCCACTGCTGCCACAGTGCTGTTTAGAATGGTGAGGGGGGACAATGTTGGGGTGTTCCTCCTAAAGTCCACAATCATCTCCACCGTTTTGAGTGTGTTCAGCTCCAGATTGTTATGACTGCACCAGACAGCCAGCCGTTCAAACTCCTTTCTATATGCAGACTCATCATCATCCCGGATGAGGCCGATGACAGTGGTGTTGTCTGCAAATTTCAGGAGCTTGACAGAGGAATCCTTGGTGGTGCAGTCATTTGTGTAGAGCGAGAAGAGTAGTAGGGAGAGCACACATCCCTGGGGGGCACCAGTGCTGATGGTACAGGTGGTGGAAGTGAATTTTCCCTGCCTCACAAGCTGCTGCCTGTCCGTCTGAAAGCTGGTAATCCACTGACAGGTAGAGGTGGGAACAGGGAGTTGGTTTAACTTAGTCCAGAGAATGGCTGGGATGATTGTGTTGAAAGCCGAGCTGAAGTCCACAAAAAGGATCCTTGCATATGTCCCCGGTCTGTCCAGATGTTGCAGGACATGATGCAATCCCATGTTGACTGCATCATCCACAGGCCTGTTTGCTCGATAATCAAATTGAAGGGGATCCAGAAAGGGTCCAGTGATGTTCTTCAGGTGGGCCAACACCAGTCTCTCAAACGACTTCATGACCACAGATGTCAGGGCGACAGATCTGTAGTCATTAAGTCCTGTGATTTTAGGTTTCTTAGGGACAGGGATTATAACTGAGCGTTTGAAGCAGCATGGGACTTCACACTGCTCCAGTGATCTATTGAAGATCTGTGTGAAGATGGGGGCCAGTTGGTTAGTACAGGAACGAAGGCATGCTGGTGAGATGCCATCTGGGCCTGGAGCCTTCCTTGGCCTTTGCTTCCCAAAGACACGGCACACATCGTTTTCACAGATCTTGAGTGCAGGTTGTGTAGCAGGAGGGGGGAGGAGGGGGGTTGCAGGAGGTGTTAATGTTTGTGTGAAATGAAGGTCCGAGTGCGTGTGGGGTGTGAAATTGGGCCGTTCGAATCTTCAATAGAACACATTCAGGTCATCAGCCAGTCGTTGGTCAACCACAGGGTTGGGGGTAGGAGTCCTGTAGTTAGTAAGTTGTTTCAGGCCACTCCACACTGATGCAGGGTCGTTAGCTTGCTTGTTTTTCAGCTTCTCAGAGTAGCTTCTTTTAGCCACTCTGATTTCCTTATTCAGTGTGTTCCTGGCCTGATTATACAAGACTCTATCCCCACCCCTGTAAGCATCCTCTTTGGCATGATGAAGCTGTCTGAGCTTTCCTGTGAACCATGGTTTATTATTGTTGAATGATAAAAATGTCCTAGTATGGATGCACATGTCCTCACAGAAACTGATGTATGATGTCACAGTTCAAAAACACTCCAATCAGTGCAGTCAAAGTAGGCTTGTAGTTCCAGCTCTGCTTCATTAGTCCATCTCCTTACAGTCCTTATAAATGGCTTTGTTTATTTTAACTTCTGCCTGTAGGTTGGAAGAAGATGAACCAGACAGTGATCAGAGAGTCCCAAAGCTGCACGTGGGACAGAGCGATATGCATCCTTTAATGTTGTATAGCAGTGATCCAATATATTCCTGTCTCTGGTGGGGCATGTGATGTGTTGTTTGTATTTGGGCAGTTCACATGTGAGATTTGCTTTGTTAAAGTCCCCAAGAATAATAATAACTGAGTCCGGGTATTGTTGTTCTGTGTCTGAGATTTGATCAGCCAGCTGCTGCAGCGCTATGTTCACAGACGCGTTTGGAGGAATGTAAACACTCACCAGAATAAATGAAGAAAACTCCCGCAGCGAGTAGAACAGCTTACAGTTAATAAAGAGTGCTTCCAGGTTAGGACAGCTCATCCTCTTTAATGTTGTTACATCTGTACACCATCTTTCGTTGATGTAAAAGCATGTTCCACCGCCTCTCGTTTTCCCCGTTAACTCCGCGATGCGATCCGCTCTGAACAACTGAAAGCCCGGCAGATGTAACGCGCTGTCCGGAATGGCTTCACTCAGCCAGGTTTCAGTGAAGCACAGTCCAGCAGAGATTGAAAAGTCCTTATTTGTATGTGTGAGGAGATGTAGTTCGTCAGTTTTGTTGGGAAGAGAGCGGAGATTCGCAAGATGAATGCTCGGCAGTGCTGTTCGAACACCGCGCTGACGGAGTTTAACCAGCGCGCCAGCTCGTTTCCCTCGCCTGCGTCTCGTAGCGTGTTTAAACAACACAGCTGCGCCTCCGACTAAAATGTGCAACAAAACGTCCGAATATTCAAAAACCGGGAAAAGATTATCTGGTATGTGCTGCCGAATGTTCAACAGTTCGTCCCTGGTGAACCAGACTGGTAAAATGCCTTCTGATCTCAGACAGTGCAGTTGCCATACCACTCTGTTATGCAGTTTGTTAAGACACTTTCAATAGTGCAGCGGTAAAAGTTCAGCAGGATGTGGGGGGACAGGTGAGCTTTCCTTAGCTTCCTAAGGAAGTAAAGGCACTGTTGTGCCTTTTTCATCAGAGTGGAGGTGTTGTAGGTCCAGGAAAGATCCTCAGAGATATGGACACCCAGGAACTTGAAGCTTGTCACACGCTCCACTTTGTCCTCATCAATGTAGATGGGAGTGTGTGTGTGTGTGTGTGTGTGTCACTATATAAACTCAATATCTCACTGGAAACAAATCTAAAATGTCAGTAAAATAATTGTATCCAATGGCTGTGAAGAAAGCAGGGAAGACTGTCATTAAGGGGCTGTGTTTGATGTCAATCAAACTGCGCACACGTGGGTCAAGTGCAGCTGGACCGGTCACTGTCTTTGCTGTCTTTGGTATGATAACCGTCACAAAAATTACCACAGTATTACGGTTTCATGGTATTTAGGTGCATTGACAATATTAAAATCAGTTCAGTATTTGGTTATAAAATAGGCTATTTCTGATAAACACACAGATAAATATTTCAGTTATAACCAATTCTTGAACTTTATTTAGAATTTCTTCAACTTGAATCCTTTAACTTTTGATCTTGAACATCAGGACACTCTCTTAATCCGACAAGGTAAAAAAAGAAAAAGAAACATGTACAGTAGTAGGATGATTATAAATAACAAAAATGTTTATTGTTATTTTATTATATATTAAGTTTAATTGTAATCATTTGTAATGATATTATTATTATTTGTAATGATTATAAGTTAACACTTCAAATATGCATTTGCATACATTCAGTAATTTGTTGCATTTGTGATTTAGTTCAATTCTACAATACCAACTGAAAATATATTATTCATGTGCAGTTTATTTATTGGCCCTTTGTCCAATACTGACAATTTCTGCCACAGTTTCACTGTCAATTTCTTGCATTCATATGTTCAATTTCCTGAACACCAAAAGTCATGCATTTTGTAAACCCTATTTAGTACAATGTTTTAAAAAATAAAACATATTATTAGTATTATCAAACACATAGGCCTGCTGTTGTGCTGCACATCGTAAAGTTGAACGAGAGTTTAAATCCGTTTGCTGCATTTGTGAATGAGACAGAAAGCATAAACATAACTTTAGCCTAACTAGTTATTATAAATCATGTAAAACTACATTGAATCTTGTGTTTTTATGAAACGGGTTATCATTTATTATCCTTTGTACTGTATTTCCACATACATTCATCTCCGCAAATTCCGTGGGATGGTGCTCACAGAGATTGTGCTTAAGGTTTTAAGTGTTTCCCGCCTGAGCCGATAATTTTTGCAGCAAACTTTACAGACTGTGTAGCCATCAACATTGATGGTGCTTCGTGGGTCTTTTACAAGTAATCCCAGACAGCGGAAATAAAGGTTCAGGCTCGCCCGGACATGTCTGTATATGTTGCGCTCGTGCTGGACTTCTGATGTGCTCGTGATGCGCAGCACTCACGACACCTGCATGTCACCTTGATGATGTGTAAATGTCGCAGATTCTGTCTTAATTAAACTGATTAGGATTTTAGAAAAGTTCAGAAAAAAATCTGTCTTTATCTTCATGCAATACTGTAAATGAGAAGATTTCAATGGTATAATAACCATCCATTTTAAAATCAAGGTATATAGTGAAACGTTTAAACAGTTACATCCCTACTGCCTACACGGCAGGAAAATTGCAGTTTATTTTTTTAATTAGGTAGATGGTGAGGCATTTTGACTCTCTAGTCAGTCCCTGCTTTACATTAGCTACACAATGCACATCGTGTGTGTTCCGCACATCTGATTGGCCAGGTGATTTGACTGCACCATTTACACAATAACAGCGGGGGGATGGGGATCAGAATCAGATGACAAGGTGAAATGTGTTTTAATGATAAAAATTAATGTATTTATCATGTATTTATCATGTCAATACATATACATTATATTTTTGGTGGTATAAGTCAGTAAGTAAATTGTTGTACTTGATTCCACTAAGGGTCAACCACAGACCTTTGCATGGGCCCCCCTGGGACAATTCAGTTCAAGATGGGGCCGAGTATGGCTGCTGCGTCGCAGGCTCCGTCAAAACACTGCAGTTTCGACCCGCTACCGGTAACGTTACCAAGAACACTCCTAAAAGAGCTCGCAATGAACGATCTATCTCGGAATCTCCAACACCTAAATGCTGTACCGAAAACAAAGAAATATTACTCTCCATTCGGACCCAACTCACCGACTTCGAAGCCAGACTGTCACTTATCGAAGTATTACACAAGGAGATCCAAGCTTTATGACATAGCCTCGAATTCAGTCAAGAACAAATAGACACTCTCAAACAAGAAAACAAATCACTAACAGTATCTGTTCAGTCACTCACTACACAACTTTCCACCAATACTGCTGATTTGAAGAATGTGAAAGCTACCATCTTAGACCTTCAAACACGCAGTATGAGAGATAATCTTATTTTCTCAAGCATACCGGAACCAATTCACGAAAACCCTGAAGCAACAATATGAGCATTCATGTCCGAACAGCTCAAGCTCTCGGCAGAAACGGTGCAGTCCATCAGCTTTCACCGGGTACACCGCATTCAATCCAGAAACAACCGAAATGATCGTCCCAGACCCATCGTTGCAAAATTCAAACACTTCAAGCAAAAAGAACTGGTTCAGCGTCAAGGCAAACATCTCAAAGGCATGGACTTTGGACTCAACGACCAATACCCAAAAGAAATACTACAACCCCATTCGCAAACAAATGAAAGAAAAAAGTAAGAAAGCAGTTATAGTTGTCGATAAACTTTACATAAATGATCAGCTGTATCGGGACAAGATTATTACCCCCTGGTTGTTCTAATTCTCACACTGGTAAATATGCAGCATCAATTTCTCTTCACTGTCATGCTCTCTCTCCTTCTCTCTATTTATCTCACTCACGTCTCTATCATACCTATATCTATATGATATCTATATGCATTGAAACATTAGCACAGGTCTTGTAACTACAGTTTCCCTCTAGTAACTTTAGCTAAATATACTGTCAGTATTAATGTCTAGGTTGGTGTCTTTATCTCCGTTGTTACTGTTATTGTTAGTTATATTCTTTTTTTGTATAATTTTATTACTGTCAGTACCCAACTTTAGTTACCATGCTGTCATTATTAATGATAGGTGTACTATTGTCAGTGTTAACCACTGTGTCTGCACTGGCCTATACACCCCCCCACCACCACCCATAAACCCCCCCCCCCCCCCCCCCCCATTCCCCATCCTTTCTCACACTAATTTTTGCTTTCACAATACAGATAACTCACGCTTCTATACACTCACAATCACTTATTAATAACATTTCATACACTCTCATCCATTCAAGCTTATCTGTACATTATACTCAATTAGACAGAAATTATTACAGTTAAAATATGTCCAAACTCTCTTTCTTAACATGGAATATTCGTGGTATTGGGTCTCGGGCAAAGAGGGCCAAGGTGTTTGACCATTTAAACAAATTACAGGCAGACATTTGTCTCCTTCAAGAAACTCATTTGGCAAAATTCGATTGTAACAGAATCAAATCATCTCAATATAATCAGGTATTTTCTGCAAATTATAATACAAAACAAAGAGGAGTCTGCATACTGATTCATAAAAAGATTTCATTTATTCATAATACTACAATCGCTGACACTGAAGGGCGCTATATTATCATCAATATCTCAATAGATAATAACCCAATCACAATTGGAAATATATACGGTCCAAACTCAGACGGTCCAACGTTTTTTCAGTCTTTTTTCTCTGCTATATCAGATCTGACTGATTGCCCAGTAATAATTGCAGGAGATTTCAATACAGTCCTTGACCCTTCAACTCAAGAAATAAACCAATATGGCAATCCACATTAACAATAAAACAATTCATGACTGATTATGGTCTTGCTGACAGCTGGGGCTTACAACACCCAAGCAGTAGAGAATACTCATTCTTCTCTCCAGTCCATCACTCATATTCCCGCCTGGATTTTTTTCTCACAAGTAACTCCATGATTTCTAATATATCCCAGTCATCAATTCATCCGATTATCATTAGTGACCACGCCCCGTCACAATTAATTTGATAATGACTCGTACACACAAAACAACACCTAGATGGCGTCTTAACACCTCTCTCCTCCAAGATTCACAATTTGACGCCCTCATCAAGAAAGAGTGGGCATTCTTTCTAGAAACGAATGATTCTCCTGGGTTATCGTCCTCTCTTCTTTGGGAAACAGGAAAAACAGTACTTAGAGGAATTATTATATCATTCTCAGTCCACAAAAAAAAAAATAGAACAGGAAAAAGAAACTCATTTAGAACAAAAAATTAAACATCTCAAAAATATTAACATAACTAAATCAGCAACCGAAATTAAGAATAAATTAGAGTTATATAAATCAGAACTCAATGAAATAATTAACAAACAAACTCAATTTCTAATACACAGGTTAAGACAGGAACAATTTTATCATAGTAATAAATCTGGTAAATATTTGGCAAATCAAATAAAAAGAAACAAAGAAAAAACTATGATAACAGCTATACAGGACTCAGCAGGGAAGCTTACCCACTCATCCATTGAAATCAATCAAATCTTCTGTCAGTTTTACAACCAGCTCTACTCATCAGAAAAAGATCCAGACAATAAAGAAATTAACCGTTTTCTCAAAAACATTAATTTACCTAAAATCAATGAGGACCAAAAAAATAAGTTAGAAATCCCAATATCTCAAGCTGAATTTCAGGCTGCTCTTATTTCAATGCCAAATAACAAAGCACCTGGTCCAGATGGCTTCCCTGCCGAGTTCTATAAACACTTTTGGTTAATTTTGGCTCCACTTTTCATCCGAATGATAACCGAATCAAAACACAACTCTAACCCAATATCAAACCCAATAAGGATCCGACTCTTCCATCGAGTTATAGACCAATTTCATTAATTAATGTAGACACCAAAATCATGGCAAAGGCTCTAGCAATTAGATTAGAAAAGGTTATTCCATCCATAATTCATCCCGATCAAACAGGTTTTATTAAAGGTAGACTAGCCGCAAGCAATACACGCAGAATGTTCAATATTATGCATCAATGTACAATTCAAGAAAATAACACAGTCATTGTCACATTAGACGCCGAGAAGGCATTTGACAGAGTCAACTGGAAATTCCTGTTTTCCACATTAGAGAGGTTTGGCTTTGGGTCATTTATTAAATGGGTTAAACTATTATACACTTCACCGACAGCCACTATCACTACTAATGGATTATCCTCACAAAACTTCACATTGCACAGGGGGACTAGACAAGGATGCCCACTATCACCTCAACTGTTCACTATTTTTATTGAACCGCTAGCAGCCGCCATACGCCAAGACACACTTATTACAGGCATCAGGACTAAAAATATGCATCACAAAATTAGCCTCTATGCAGATGACATACTACTATTCTTGGAGAACCCTTTAATTTCAATACAAGAAACAATCAAAATCATACACTCATTTGCCAACATATCAGAATACTCGAAAAACTGGGATAAATCATCTGTTCTCCCATTACAATCCAAAAGCTGGGATGTTGCAGCCATCACATTACCTATACCCTATATGCCTATATGCCTGTGGAGATTCCAGACTCGGCCATCGAACCCGCGGGACTCTCCGTGCACCGAGCAGACAGAGCGAAAGACCTCTCAGGTAAAAGCAGAGGTGGTGGTGTATGTTTTATGATCAACAAATCATGGTGTGATCAGAGGAACTTACATTTTATCAGGTCTTTCTGCTCTCCTGATCTGGAATATCTCATGCTTCTGTGTCGACCATTCTGGCTACTGAGGGAATTCACAGCGGTCATTATCACTGCTGTGTACATCCCCCCACAAGCTGACACAGACCGGGCACTCAGGGAACTGTATGGGAGCATAAGTGAGCAGGAAACCGCGCACCCTGAGGCCGCGTTCATTGTTGCCGAGGACTTCAACAAAGCCAATTTTAAAACAATAGCACCAAAATACCACCAACACATCAGCTTCAACACACGAGGGGACCGGGTTTTGGATCATTGCTATTCTCCTTTCCGGGATGGCTACAAATCCCTACAAAGCCCACCATTTGGCAAATCCGACCACTCTTCCGTTCTGCTTCTGCCCGCTTACAGGCAGAAACTGAAACGGGAAGCACCCACCCTCAGAACGATCCAGTGCTGGTCGGACCAATCAGACTCTATGCTACAGGACTGTTTTGATCACGCGGACTGGGAGATGTTCCGGTCCGCCTCCGATGACGACATCGAGGTCTAAGCTGATAGCGTAACATGTTTCATCAGGAAGTGCGTAGAGGATGTTGTGCCAACCAAAACAAAACAGATCTACCCCAACCAGAAACCATGGGTTAATGGCGATGTTCGCGCGGCACTTACTGCGCGGACCTCCGCTTTTAATTCCAGGAACACGGAGGAGCATAAACAAGCCAGTTATGCCCTCCGTAACTCTATCAGTGCAGCCAAACGCCAGTACAGGCACAAAATTGAAGGACAGTTCAACACCACTGACTCTAGAAGTATGTGGCAGGGAATTAACACCATCACAGACTACAAACGGAATAAAAACTCTGCCAAGAACAACGCCGCCTCTCTCCCGGACGAGCTTAATACATTTTATGCTCGTTTCGAGGACAATAACACCGCCCTCAAGGAGAGAACACTCGCGGCCGATATAACAGAGGTTGGTTCACTCTCCGTCTCTGTTGCGGATGTAACCCGATCCTTCTAGGTGAACATCCGTAAAGCCGCGGGTCCAGACGGCATTCCGGGCCACGTCATCAGGGCGTGCGCGAACCAATTGGCTGGTGTTTTTACGGACATTTTCAACCTGTCCCTCTCCCTGTCTGTAGTTCCCACATGCTTCAAAACATCACCTATTGTGCCTGTACCGAAGCAAGCCAAAATCACTTGCTTAAATGACTGGCGTCCTGTTGCTCTGACCCCCATCATCAGCAAATGCTTTGAGAGGCTAATCAGAGATTACATCTGCTCTGTTCTGCCCACCACTTTGGACCCATTACAGTTTGCCTACCGCAACAACCGCTCCACTGATGATGCCATTGCATCTACAATACACACTGCTATCTCCCATCTGGAAAAAAGGAACATATATGTGAGAATGCTGTTTGTAGACTACAGCTCAGCATTCAACACCATAGTGCTTGATGAGAAACTCCGGGCTCTGGGCCTAAACAGCTCGCTGTGCAGCTGGATCCTGGATTTCCTGTAAGGCAGATGTCAGGTGGTTAGAATGGGCAGCAACATCTCCTCATCACTGACCCTCAACACTGGAGCCCTGTGTTCTCAGCCCACTCCTGTATTCCCTGTACACACATGACTGTGTGGCGACACATAGCTCCAATGCCATCATTAAGTTTGCTGACGATACGACGGTGGTAGGTCTGATCAGACAATAATGAAACAGCCTACAGAGAGGAGGTGCACACTCTGACACGCTGGTGTCAGGAGCACAACCTCTCCCTCAACGTCAGTAAAACCAAGGAGCTTGTGGTGGACTTCAGGAAGAAAGACAGAGAACACAGCCCCATCACCATTAATGGAGCACCGGTGGAGAGATTCAGCAGCTTCAAGTTCCTCGGTGTCCACATTACTGAGGAACGCACATGGTCCGTACACACTGAGGCCGTTGTGAAGAAGGCTCACCAACGCCTCTTCTTCCTGAGATGGCTGAGGATGTTTGGAATGAACCACCACATCCTCACACAGTTCTATACCAGCACTGTAGAGAGCATCCTGACTGGCTGCCTCACCGCCTGGTACGGCAATAGCACCGCCCACAACCGCAAAGACCTGCAAAGGGTGGTGCGAACTGCCAGAAACATCATCGGAGGTGAGCTTCCCTCCCTCCAGGACATATATAACAGGCGGTGTGTGAAAAAAGCTCGGAGGATCATCAGACACTCCAGCCACCCGAGTCATGGGCTGCTCTCACTGCTTCCATCAGGCAGGCGGTATCGCAGCATCAGGACCCGCACCAGCCGACTACATGACAGCTTCTTCCGCCAAGCAATAAGACTTTTGAACACTTGATCTCTCACGATCAACAATCTGCACTGCACTTTATTAATCTATTATCTCACACTGGACTGTCATAAATTATATTCTCCCCAATTCAACTAGTGTATATATTTTTATATACCCTTATCTAGTGTATGTGTATTCTATATTGTGTGTATTGTTTACTGTATATTAGTACTATGTTGTGTAATTATGTGTACATTTGATATGTAAATTGTTGTATAATTATGTGTACATTTGTTATGTAAATTGTGTTGTGTAAATATGTTGTTTATAGTAAATTGGTATATATCTCGTCACTGTCATGACTGCAATGTTGCTCGGAACTGCACACAAGACTTTCACCTACTGTTGCACTCGTGTACACAGTACACATGAAATGTCTCAAACATATTAATGATAAATTAAGAAGAGTCATTATTGTTTTAGCAGAAATTCAGGGGCAAAGGTTGTGTAACCCTTTTCTCAATCCTAGTGGTTAATTTAAAAGTTTCCCAAACTAGACAACCCTGGATTCCCGGCAGTTGAATGTGGAATTGGCCGAAGGTTAGTTTCTTCTTTATAAAACTATTAATAAGCGCATGGTGCCTCCACCAGGGAATAATAAAGCAAAATAATCTACTTATAATTTACTTCCCCAGAATTTTTAGATTCTTGTTTTTTCCAATTTAATTTTAATAATAAATCAAGACAGCAATTCTAAATAATGGAAATAAGAATAACAAAGATTTATTTATTAGACACTAATATGAAACCCTTTTGGAAAAAAATAAAAAAATAAAAATAACAGCTGTTTTATCAAAGCGTAAAATAAGAAAAATGGAAAGATATTGTGTTGTCCGGATGATTATTGAAAACTCACAATTACTCCTTTGGTTCAATTTACACCATTCACAGAATGAACTCAGTAACACTTTCAAGGGAATGGATTCAAGTTAACTCAGTACATCAAGAGCATTTGTTGAGACAAATTCACTTACATTCCATCCAAGGAAATAACGAAGTAATGAAAAGTGATCACTTACAGCCCAAGCCATGAACAGAACAGTCATGCAGCCTCGCAGCGGGGTGAAAGTCCAGTCCAAACGCAACGACAAAGCAGCTTGCAATGAATCTCGTCCCCCAAACACTGTTACGAGTTGTTTGGAAGTGCTTCTTATGACACCGATGATACAGCTGTCGTCCTTGATGCGAGTTTCTCCATCACAATATCTTACATTTAATGTACTAAACAGATGATGCAACCCAATGGCAGAATGGGTTGAAATTATACTAAATAATACAGTAAAATAAAAATAACACTTTAAACAAACAAAATCAAGTGGATGAAAGTTATATTTGTCACTTTGGGCCTGTACTAACACAAGTAGCGATGTGCTGCACTCTTTTCGCCATGTGCGATCTCCTTCTCTGTCGTCTCTAAAACGTAACTTAACGCAACTTGCGTCCGTAAACTTTAAACAATCTCAGTGCTGATTGGTCAACATTAATACACTTCAGTTCAACAGAACACCTTATTTGAGTAAAGGAAAACAGTATAAATAATACAGAAACAATGTTGGTACATTTAGTTACATCACATAGTCAAATAAATAAAAACAAACAATCAAATGTATATATTTTAATACTCTGCAATTTTCAAAATAAGGCATATTTTAAGGGGTCCCTACAGTTCATTTTGGCTAATATTTATGCACCTAACACTGATGATCAGGACGTTTCACAGGATGTGTACAAATTTTGGTCTTACAGATATTTGGAGTCTTTTGAACCCATCTGGTAGGAACTATACATTTGTTTTATTCGTCCATAAGATTTATTCTAGAATAGATTTTTTTCCTAATTTCATCTGTTGTTGATTGTTCAGTTGGAAATATTTTAGTCTCAGATCATGCCCTGGTGAGTTGAGAGGTGTTGCCACATATGGAGAAAAGAGATCATATAGTTGGCACTTTTGTAAAATACTGAATTCCAACTAATGCTATAGGCTGAAATCAGCATCTATATGGAGACCATCTGGTCCTCAGTATCCTCTGTGGGCATGGCTTGGGAGGCACTCCAGGCAGTTCTTAGGGGCCGGATCATACATTATTCCGCATTTACCAAAAAATCCAAAGCACAAGAACTCCTGGAGTTGGAAGGAAATATTAAAAGTGCCGAGGCAGAGCTGAAGCGCAGAATGATGTCTGATGGCCTCAGATTGATGTCTGATGTCTGACTGAAATGCAGATATAACCCTGATCCAGCTAGACATAAAAATTTTGTCAAAAATTCGGGCTAAACCATTAATTGAAGTTATGACATCTCTTGTACATATAGATCAGGTGAGGTTTATTCAGGGCCGTAGCTCTTCTGATTACATTAGATTACAATTACATTCTGATTACACATCAATATTATGTGGTCAGTGACGAATGATCAGACTCCGGTCGTGGCCATCTCACTTGACGGCAGAAAGACGTTTGATAAAGTAAACGTTTTTTTAAGTAAAAGTTTGATTAAGTAAAGTTATGAAGTCTGTCATACATATAGATCAGATGGGGTTTATTCGGGGGCCTCAGCTCTTCTCAAACTTTAGGTGTTTCATCAATATCATGTGGTCAGTGGCGAATGATCAGACTCCGGTCGCTGCCATCTCATGCCGAAATGGCGTTTGATGTGGTAGAATGGGAGTATTTTTTGAAGATTTTGGAAATATATGGGTTCGGGAATACTTTTATTGGATGGATTAAGTTACTTTATAGACACCCAATAGTGGTGGTACAATACACCCCCCAAATAAACCCCATCTGATCTATATGTATGACAGATGTCATAACTTTACTTAATCAGTTAGCCAGAATTTTTATAATATTTTTATGTCTCGCTGGAACAGGGAAATTGGATAGTAAATCTTGTGTCATGGTTGCCTTTCCATTCTTTAATGATTCTGTATAAATTCTAACGAAAGTGGAGCCAGCACTTTAGCATAAGATCTAAAAGATTCAGTGGCAAAAAAAATATGGAGAAAAAGAAATTATATAGTTGGCATTCCAACTAATGCTATAGGCTGAAATCAGCGTCTATATGGAGAATTTTTGGAAATCTTAAAACAAAATCAGAGTTCAGCTTCTAGGACTTGATGTTAATATCCCTAATAATCAGCACTTCCTTGTTTTAAATGGGGAGGGGGTAAAAACGTCATCAGGGTCTTCAGGTGGGCACCCTCCTTCACCGGTGTTTTGTTGATAGGCCCACGACACCTCCAGAGGGCTCAACGGCAACACCTGGCATCCCAGGTGAGCCCCCTTCTGCTTTTACTCCTCTTTATTGTTCTTTGCAGCCCAGTTGGGGGCCTTCCTCTTTATCCAGATCCACCTGCTGCTTCGCTCTGCTGCCTCCAACAGTGATTTGATGGCTTTCCTGAAGACCTGTCCCCAAACTCCCACCCCCTTCAGGAGCCTGGCTATAGATGTGGCCACAAATCCTTTACATCCTACTCCTACCGGAAGTACCTGTGTACGCCAGCCTTGTTGTTTTACCTCAAGAGCTATATCAGTGTACCTCAGTTTTTTCCGTTCATACACTTCTCCCACTGCAGCCTCCCATGGTACAGTTAGTTCCATGATGAACAGGGACTTCTGTGAAGTTGACCACAATACAAGATCCGGCCTGAGCTTGGTGTTTAAAATCTCAGGTGGAAACTTGAGTTGCTGATCTAGATCCACTTGCATTTTCCTGTCTTGTGCGGCGGCCAAGAGGGTACTATCCACTCTTGCAGCTGGTTTCACTGGGCCCTGCCCTGCTCTCACAAAGGGGATAGTGGATGAGTGTCCAGTTGTCATAGGACTTGGTTATACCTCCAGGTGTAACGGCCTTGGGACAGACTGATTTTGCAGCCAGTGAGGATGTGCCTGAGAGTTGCTTGGGTTTGGCAGAGAGGGCAAGCTGGATCATCTCCAAACCACTGGTTAAGATTCTTGGGTGTCGGAAGAACATTGTAGGTGGCCCTGATGATGAAGCTGATTTGGCTTCCTTCCATCTCCCACAGATCTTTCCAAGTGAGCTTATGGCGCTCCAGGTTTTCCCAGGTTGTCCACTGGTCCTGCTTGGCTTGTGACACTGCTTTACGCATCTCTCTGCTTCCTGTTGGTGCCAGACCTCTGCAACTACCATCTTTCTCCTCTCTGCAGGTGTTGCCTTGTGCCATGCAGGTCGACTTGTCCCTAGTCCAAGCCCACCTCTTCCTTGTTGCACCTGTCCTAGTATGTCTCCATGTCTGAGTGCGGATTGTGCTTGCTTTACAGCATCAGCTGGGGTCCACTTCCTCCCAGTTGCCAGTCTGGGAGGATCTGTTCTTATGGCTGCATCTTGAGACTCTGCCAGGGTCATGCTCAGCCTTACTTTGGTGCATTTATATTCTTCGTGAGGCTAGAGAT
This sequence comes from Moxostoma hubbsi, assembly GCA_032164185.1. NCBI lineage: Eukaryota > Metazoa > Chordata > Actinopteri > Cypriniformes > Catostomidae > Moxostoma > Moxostoma hubbsi. Next base: position 33,382,092 of record JAVLUX010000038.1, on the reverse strand, counting down.
AGGCAATTCCAGTGCACCATGTCCATACAACCTGATGTTACTGAGGCAGTGCGGGAGTTCCATCCACTTCTTAACATATGCACTGACTGTCCTCTCCAGCTTCTCAACTTTGGAAATGGGAAACTCATACACCGTTAAAGGCCACATTAGGCAAGGGAGCAACCCAAACTGCAGACACCACAGCTTCAGCTTGCCTGGAAGTGAAGTCTTATCAATACTGACAAGGCCTTTGATGGTTTCTTCCCACAGTTGATCACACTTCTCTGCATCTTTGAGACTTGCATTGCACCATTGTCCTAGGCTCTTGACTGGAAGCTCTGATATCAATGGAATAGGTGTTTCATTGATGTTGAACCTTTGGTTGGTAAGCTTTCCTTTGATGATGGATATGCTCCTAGATTTACTGGGTTTCACCTTCATCCTTGCCCATACAATATTGGAGTGAAGCTTCGCTAACAGACGTTTGGTACAGGCAATGGTTGAGGTCTAGGTGGTCATGTCGTCCATATAGGCTCGAATCAGAGGTAGCCGCTGTCCAGCCTGCTGACGCTCCCCTCCAACAACCCATTTAGATGCCCCGATGATCACCTCTAGGGGGGATATGGTCCAACCTGCCATGATACCCACTTCCAATGATTGCCATAATGTTTTATATTCTTCAGTTGTTTATGCAGAATTGCAAATCTTTTAAATAGTTTCTAACCAGATTTGTGATGGTTTCAGGCATATGAAAGAAGTTGAAGGCTACCCAGATGACAGAATGGGGGACAGATCCCAACGCATTGGCCAGGTCGAGGAATAAAACAGGTCTCTTCCTTCCCTTTTTGCAGAATGTATTTGCTTCCAAATCATGCTTGTGTGTTCAAGGCATCCTGAGAAACCTGGTACCCTGGCTGTAAAACAGTTCGCCCTCACGGGCAAGGAAGAGACAAGAAACCGGCTTGACATACAAATAAAGGTTTAATGGTAAACTGAAAAGACAAACACATAGGACGACGGATATGTCCGTAAGGATCTCTCTCTCTCTTGCACGTCCTCCACGATCGAGGCTTGATTAGCCTAATACGGGACCGGGCATGTTGAGTCAAGACCCGGCCCCGCCCTCCACCATGCCACATTCCTCCCTCGTTCTTTCAGGCTGGGGACCCCCGGCCTGACGTTCATCCCCTGGGGGGGTGCCTCCCGTGCAGTCTGCCGGCGGGTCATCCCCATCAACCTGGACAAGGGAGGGGGCAAGGGGAGGGAAAGAACAAACAATTAAAATATGGGGGGGGTACTCAACTGCCCCCCCCCCCCCCCCCGTCAATCCATAACATTTTTTAAAACATGACAAAAAAAACACTACAATTTAAAAAAGAGCGAAAAGGCCAACGCAGAGCGGCAGCGAGAGAGAGAGGGGAGAGAGAGATAAAAAAAAAAACTTACTCGCCGGTTCTCAGATACGCCGTAGCTTGTTCCTCAGCCACTCCTCCACCCTCTACCGAACGGCAGCCGCGCCTCTCCAGATGGATCAGAGGTAGCTCTCCAGCCCCTGGCGGATGGAACACCCCGCCGCGTTCTCGGGGATCGGAAGGGGCCTCCTCCGCCCCTGGCAGTGGTTTCCTCGCTCCAGGCGGTCGGACTCAGAGCCCCTCCCCGCTCGCGGTCGGCGGTCTCTTACCCCGCCGCGTTTCAGCGCCCAGAAGGGGTCTCCTCTGCCCCTGGCAGCTGCATTCCTCGCTCCAGGCGGTCAGCCAGGAGCCCCTTCTCCCCTCGCGGTCAGCGGCCGTTCCTCCGCTTCCAGGAGGCTGGGCTCCTTGTCCCCGGGCAAATGATCGCGGCTGCTTCGTTGGGGTAGTGGCGAGAACTCTACTACGGTGTATCCCTCTTCCTTCCCGGGCTTTCAGCAACAATGTAAAACAGTTCGCCTTGCCTTCCTCACTATGTTGTCGATCTCAGTCCACTTTGGGGGGCTGTCGTGGAACTGATGTTGGGGAATTGTTGGGGAATTGACAACATGTCTGATGGTAGCTCTCTTTGTTCGAATCTTTGCTCATGTGAATGTGTCAGAAATGGGTTTGAGATCAAGTAATTACAATCAAATCCAAAACTTATTTAATTAAATTATTGGAAATATGGTGAACTTTCATAAAAGAAGAACTTTATTATTTAATAAAGTAATTGGACACCAGTTGTCAAAGTGGTGACTTTTCGTGATTTTGATGTAAGTGCACAACACTCTCTCAATGAAAATGAAGGTGGCCCTTGATTAAAGACTCCTCATAATCTGCTATTAAGAACTTAGTGGTGTGGACACAAAACATTCTATATAATTCTAATTTCAAACCATTACTTCTATGAGATTTTTTATTTTTTATCTGATTAAACAGCTGGGATGCTGGTTCAGTGGTTAGGCTTACTCAGAGGTGGGTAGTAACGCATTATATTTACTCCATTACATTTACTTGATTAACATTTTGGGGAAAATTTTACTTTTAGAGTAGGTTTCAAGTAAATTTCAAATGAATTTTTTTTACTTTTACTTCTTTACAGTGTGTGGCATTATTGTCGTTATATTACTGGGTTTAATTTGAATTAATATGCAATTTATTGAGAGATTATTGAATGGGACTTTTACGAGAGAGGATATTCACAGCTGCGTGCGATGAGACGCTTTCACAGACTGTCACTCAAGTCATCAGTGCAGCAGCATCAAACTCTTCAAAGTGAAGCACTTTCTTCACTCCACATAGTGAAAAAAACAATAGTTCCGTCATGAAATGCCTTCATTTAACACCAAGATAAGCTGATATTTCAAAATTAAAGTCACAGCACCAATTTCAGGCAGCACACTGTGGTAAATTGTGGCTCTAATTCTAACGCAGGCTTTTCTGTGCAATGAGATGGTAATTTTCAGGGTGATAATGTAACTGGGCTCTTATGACACCAGTTTAAGTGTACATTTTTAAATCAGTGCAGCAATATATCAGTGTGCTTTGTCCTGCATGTCATAAGCTATATTTATTATGTGGATGTACTGGAAACTATCGCAGTTACTTCAGCCGGATTAACAGTATAAATCCTTTTAAACATCCAAGTTAAGGCCACGACTGTCTTTGAATATTTAATTCTGATGTATTTACATTTCATAATTACAAAGCATTACAATTAGTATGAAATTCGATTCTTTACCAATCAAATGATCAGTTTTACAATGGAGGCATGAATGCAATATACTGCGCCTGCAAAATGGGAAACACTGCTATGCAAGATCATACATGTTTATAAGATATAATGAAGGGATTTTTTGTGTGTGTTCGCCAGGATTCAAGGAAATATGCTTTGCCAAAGCTTACATATTAAAATTAGGGTGCTCTAATGTTCACGACCCAGCAGAACAAGGCCTGCATCTAGCAGCTGCACTGATATGATTACTATCTACTTATCTATCAATTTCTTATCAAATAGTAGTGAAGCCTACTAGCTCACCTTTTACTGCGCTACCATGTTTGCGTAGCACATCCTTCCAAAAGGAATATTTGCTTATTTTCATGGTCTCTCCAGACTCCCTTTCAATTTCCTTGTTCTTAACTTAGATTTTTATTTTTATTTATGTATAAAGTTTGCAACTTCACTAATGTTTGAAATCCATAACCTCAGGCCTATTGCTTATTTAGCAGGTTCCCAAACCAGCATAACATTAAGCACATTCTGGTTTTAGCAATTGGCACTGAGTGGCCTGAGCGAGCGGAATCTTCAAAAAAGGCGCTCTCCACTTAGGTGGAATTATCAACACTCTGCTTATGCTCTCTCACATGCTCTGCTATGACTAAAAGTGAAAGCCTTTGTTTGGAAATGGCCAAACCCTTAAAGCTGTGATGCACACAAAGAGCTGATTTGGCAACCTCATTTGCTTCATACAATCGACATTAAGACATTATGGGACATAGTGTGCAGCCTTTGCACCTCATCTGAATCAAATGGAGGAGGAGAGAAAGTTTGAAGGGTAATAACCTGCACTCTGACGGGAATGGTCAAAATTTCTGGCATGTAGACTTTTCTGGATTTGAGAATCGCTTTTGATTAGTTGGTCCAAATTCTAAAAAAAGAGTCATCGACCGATAGTGCTTGAAGGTCCCTGACACATTTACATTTTAGGGACAGGGTTACATTTTAACATCCATCTGATCCTGATTTAAATTTCACTGTAAATCTGTATTAACCTTAATCCTGTTGCTCACAATACTTTAAACTCTTATTTAAATCTCAGTTAGGGATTTAGGGTGGTTTATATAAAAAAAATGGACATACAATTAAACAATGACTAGGTAAACAAACAGTGGATGTGTCGTCAGCCCTCTGAGAGATCATATTATCATATTTTTTATATTTATTATGGTCTGAAATGTTGGGCCATTGGCCCCCTTCCACATTCTATACATGCAGAGACATCGGAAAGAGACAGGTCTCTTGACAAGAAGTGAGAGTAATTATAATCATTTTGGCATTTAATGAGAGTGGTTCAAAGCAACAGGTGATCATAATTGCATGTGTTTAAACACTGGAGAATGTAATGAACACATTCTTCTGTCAAGCTGAAGAGACTCAAGATTCATGCCCAGGAATGAAATCTTGTGGCTGGGCATTAAAACGTCTTAAACGTGCAAGTAACAGGTCTCTGTGTTTGCAAGTTTGTTCCTCTGACTGTGCCAAGAGCAACCAGTCACCGGGGTAATTCTTAACACAAATGCTGCTCACCCTCAATGGAGCAAGTGCTGTATCAACACATTTCATGAATGTATGAGGAGCCAGGGATAAGCCGAAGGGTGGGACTTTTAAATGGTATGCAGTCTCCTCGAAAACAAATATCAAGAATAGCCTGTGAAGAGGTGCTATGTGAACATGAAAGTAAGTGTCTTTCAGGCAGATTTTAGTTCCAGCCCTGCTCCAAAATGCTTCCTTGTAATCTTCAAGCACTCCTGAATACCTTGATTAGCTACTTCAGGTTTGTATAATTAGGGTTGGAGCTAAACTCTGCTGGACTGTGGCCCTCCAAGAACAAGTTTGACACCCTGGTCTCTGTCATATCTTTTGCCAGTAGACTTAATCTCAGCACAGTAGACTTAATTTCAGCACAGAAAACTAGCGCATCATTATGATGGAAATAGCACAGTTGAAGCGAGTTGGCCTCTTGCGAACTGTAACACATACCATATTTCCCGAAAATAAAGTAGCACTCGGGAGCAGCCGCCCAAGTCCTGACATTCCTTTAACTGCTCAACATCAGACGTGCTACATTAGAAAGATTACCTCAGCAAATACGCATCTCTATGTGTTGTAACTCTATGCTGTATTCAAATAAACAGCTTTAGTCTGTGAGTAAAACTGTATGCCTGTTGTATTCTATTCATTCTTTAACATTAGAGACTCTCTATCTGTTGATATTTCTGATAATAGCAAACTTTGCTCGAAACTAACTATCTGGTTCACAAACTGAATGTTTTTACTACATAATGAAACATAATTTCATGGGTATGTGAAGAGTTTGATAGTGGCCTAGAGTTTGTTAGAACATTATTGTTGATGGAATAGAATATTTCAATCACTACTAATATCTCTTTAAATTATGTTTTCATCTGTGTATCATATGTGTTTTAGTGTGTGAGCAAGTTGCTTTGGACTACAAGTCACAGGAATTTACAGATGATGAAAAAAATATGACTTATTTTCCTGAAAATATGGTACCCATGTTCGACCGCCCTCAGCATCCAGCTTAAAAGGCCTGGAAGATGGCGCCATGCATCTACTTAATGAGCCAGATGAACCAGCCTTGGGGAGTGGCCGTGTTGTGAGTTTTATGAAAAGTAATATATTTGAAAAGAGCTCTTTTTATTTTGAATATGTATGTGTCCCGAGCAATTGCGTCGGGGCCTGCAGCTTTTATTGGTTTGTCACACACGAAGCTTACAACAATGAAAACATAAACACAATTTTGTTGAGTCTGGGAACCATCTGGGAAGGAGACTGAAGCTCTGCGGAGACTCTGTGGAATGATTGGGCTCTCTTGGTGGCTGGATTGAACACATCAATGGGCTTTTAACCATAATGTCAGCAAAGGATGCAGTGTCAAGAGACTGAAATGAAAGGGTCCTCAATTACTTCAAACCTCATGTAAGCATGGATTTCCTGTCTGCTTTTTAAAGAAGACTTTTGGGAGTTATCAGTGTCTTGGTTTGCACATAAACAGGCTCATTGTTGGCTTCAAATTCAAAGGTACCATTCACTCCCATTATAAAGCTTGGAAGAGCCTGTATATTTTTTAATATAACTCTGATTGTGTTTATATACACCTAGGATGGCTTGATGGTGAGTAAATTATGGGATAATTTTAATTTTTGGGTGAACTAACCCTTTAATAATTTCATGCTATCTAGTGTTTATTTACACATGTAAAAGAAAAATAAGATGTTGTGTGTGGATTTATAACTAAATGTGTGCTGAAGTCATTCTCTCGTTGTCAGTTGTGCAACAGTTGGAGCTCATTAATGTATGTTGACTCTATAATAACTCATTGTCTGTCCTCTCTTACCGTGTCTCTGCAATGTGTTCAGTGTGAGCGACATCTAGTGGCCATCTCACTAAATTTTCTATTTCAAAATGTTTATTGGCACTAATGTTTTGCAGACAATAATGCCAAAGAATTGACAAACAGAAGCACATTGAATTTTTTTTTTTTATATAACAGCAATTTACCACACAACATCTGAATACCTCAGCACTTTCTGTTGTACAGTATCACAAGAATATACTATAAGAACCAGTATTTGTATTGGTTTGTGTAGTGTTATCAAAGCATTGACCTCTTTTTGCTGCAGGGTTTTTCCAGGGTGGTGCAGGCAGAAATATATTGCCGTCTGTGAGTTGGAATATAAAAATAACATATTGTATAGTGTACTAAAACTAAATGTTACAAAAATGTGACCTGTTTGAGGTTATAGTAGATCTGGATGATCAACAATGATTTGATCAGTTTTAAAAGATTGATGAAATTACTACAATTCAACTACAACAACTGTTTGATGCTGATAACAGTAACAGAAATAACCCTAATTTAACAATAACAGTAATACGTTTAAGAAGACATGACATATACTGTAGGCCTACTGAACGTCTATTATTTACAAAATTATACTACTGGATTATCTATTATTTTACAGGGGAAAAAAAGAAGGGTGTCAGAACACAGGCTGCTTCTTTAGACATTCCATAGGATGTCCTTAGTCAGATTCTACTGTGTCCACGATTGGAACATTAAACAAAGTATCTTGAACTTTCATTTCAAGTGTTTTGAAAATTTAGCTAACTCCATTCCCCATGGAAACTCTGGTGTAAAACCTGGCAAAGTGAAACCTATCTGTGTTGTCTCTATAAAGCAAAGGTTAGTCAGTTGTCAGACTCGAGTACAAAACCATTACCGAAGAATTGCAGTCACTCTGAATTTCTGTAGTAAAAATGCTGTCACATTTCACTCACTTTGGTGCAAGAATATGCTTTAATATGCCAAATACACCATCCTAAAATTCAACCTCACAATTACACATCTGTTCTGATAGAGAACTATACTCCACTGCATTTAGTATATATATATATATATATATATATATATATATATATATATATATATATATATATATATATATATATATTAGTATATATAGTATATATTTAGTATATATATATATATATATATATATATATATATATATATATATATATATATATATATATATATATATTAATCATTGTTAATCATTGATAAGACAATACAAAAAGCAGCTTTAGAATACAATGCATTGTTTACTGCCATATTATTGATCATAAGTTAATCATTGACATACAGTTCACAGCAATCCATTTCACAAGTGAATTTGTCAATCAGTTGGAGATTTATTATGAGGGATTGTTTAAGGACCCATCAATGTACACCAGCGTAAGATATTTTTTTAAATTAATGCTAACAAAACTTTTACAACTAGAGCCAAGAGGTATATTAAAACAAACAATAACAAAAAGGAAAAAAAATAAACAGTTTCAATAAAAATAACACATTGTTTACATATTTCAATACACTTTACAGCTTTCTTGCTACTCAAATTGGAAATTGTTCTTAGGTATTGCTAAACCTCTTTAAAAATGAAAACTAATGGTTTAAAACCACCATACTTACATTTATGAATACTAAACTTTGCCAACGAAAGCAGAACATTAATCAAACAATATTCCTTATGAAGAGACAAAAAAAACAAATAAAACATTTTCAAAACAATGTTGAAAGCTGGGAATGATATGATCTCTAACAATCTTGCAGAAATCAGACCAAAAGCAAGTTGAGTCCATTTGAGAACTCCAAAACAAATGAAAAAATGTTTCCGCCTGCAGACCATAAAATGTACAGAATATATTGACATCACAATTAAATCTATCTACAAGAAAATAATTAGTGGGGTAGTACTTATAAATAAGTTTGAAGATCATTTCTTTGATTTTATTTGTGATTAAATATTTATGGGGTAATTTCTGAATGTTGCACCATCTCAATCCAGTCACACCCTGCATCAGACATGCTTGTGTAGCGTCTCGGGTGTGTTACCTACAACATATAATGTTTAGGTCACTGTGTCAAGTTAAATATAGTTTAATACTCAATCTTTAAACACATCTTGAGATCCCTTAGTTGGCATTTGCGCTCCTTCGAGTGTTTTGAACGCAAGAACGTAACGCATGTCTGTGTTGTTCTGCCTACTGAAGTGTTTTCTTCACTGCATAAACTGCACGTTGCTCATACAGCTGAAATTTTACTTACTGCCCTCTGGAGTAAACAGGTGGTACTACAAGCTTGCATTTCTCAGGAATCTTCCTTATTATGGTCTGGGGGAAGTGCGATTAAATGCGTAATTTTTTTTAACGTGATATTTTTGTCAAATTAATTGCACTAAATTAACGTGTTAAATCGGCAGCCCTAATATATGTATATATATATATATATATATATATATATATATATATATATATATATATATATATATAAAATAGTCCCTCATTTCATCTGTTGTCAATTGCTCAATTGGAAACATCTTAGTCTCAGATCATGCCCTGGTGATTTTAGAGATGTTGCCACATACGGACAAAAGTAAATTATATAGTTGGTGCTTAAATGTATCCCATTTGCAAAATCCTGATTTCCAACAAATGTTAAAGGCTGAAATCAATGTTTATATGGAGATAAACTGGTCCACAGTATCCTCTGTGGGCATGGCTTGGTAGGCACTTAAGGCAGTTCTTAGGGGCCGGATCATACAGTATGCCTCATTCTTCAAAAAATCCAAAGCACGAGAACTCGTGGAGTTGGAAGGGAATATTAAAAATTAGGCAGAGCTGAAGCGCCAAATGTCATCTGATGGCCTCAGAGAATTGACCCGATTGAAATACTGATATAATACTATTTTGTCATTGAAGGTGGATTTTTTGCTGTCAGAGAACAAAGCAGGGAAGCTTTTGGCTAGATATATAAAGCAGAGAAAGTCTTTTTCTACCATTCCTCAGTGACATCTGCTGGTGGCGAAATTTTTACCTTGGCCATTGATATTAGTAATGCTTTTAAAGAATTCTATCCTGATCTCTGTAGTTCCACGTCTTTGTCTACTGATGAATGTATTACAAACTTTCTAAACTGACGGCTGAACAAAAACATTTTCTTGATTCTGTGATAACTTTGGAGGAGCAGTCAATTCGCACGGAATTAGTATAATGGGTTATTTTTACAGTGCGTCTGATAGTTAAAAGACGCTATTATCTTTACTGGCAGGGAATGCGTAGTCTGCAAAATGTCTGAAACAATTACCGACAACGGTAGCACGGTTACATTACCCCACTTTCCTTATAAAATAAGCCTGCCCAAACAGGGCAGAGAGAACAAAGCTATTTTTTTAAAGTAGTCTACAACTTCACTAAAACTAAATTGGAAACTTTTTATCATCCCTTCATTTATTTTTGGTTCTTTTATGTATACAGTAGAATTGACTGTTTTAGACTTGTTGTCCCAGGCCTTAAATATTAAACTATGAAAATATATGATAAAAAAGTAGAATCTTAAATTCCTAAACGTAATTTCCATCTAATCTTTCAATTAACAGTCGGCGTATATAGGCAGCTGATTACCTCTATTCTGTCTCAGCTGTTTCCAGCATTCGGACCCACCCACCCGAGACAGATCCACATATTGACTTATTACTCTGCTTGAAGCATTCGTCCTTCTTAAATTAAGCTATTTTCTCAAAATTATTATGTTATTCAACGAAAGCTGCCGCAGCAGCTCATTATTTGCATACATCACGATAATGGCGGCTGCCACATTAACTGTTGTTTTCTACCCTGCCTTTCTTCCTTTTTATCACTACTCACCGAAGCAGATCCTATTGTGTTGAGGCTGCCTCCACAAAACCAGCCACTGCTTCGCCATATACCAGTGCTATTGCTTCATATGGCCATGCACAGGTCCTTTCATTTGAACTGTTAACAATTTATTCCCATACTTAAATTTAAGTTTAAATCCCGTTTTAGCGCACAGGTGTTTCCTCTTATAGCAGTGCTTCAGCGGTCTCTCTTGTTCTCTCTCTGATTTTCTTAGGGTAGAATGGAATATTTCTTCACAAAACTATTGCAACGGAGATACATCAATCATTCAAGACTTATATTGTACAGCAGGTGGCGGTCATACAGTACTCCTTAACCCTGCTCCCACAGGAGGCCCAATTTACTCTACTGCCACAGCAGTGTTGTCACAGCACATGTTTCCGCTAAATCCTGCACACTGTAACAAACATTACAAATGCAGACACCATCTCCTCCTGTTCATTTCAAGTACCATATTTCCCTGTCTCTGGGTAGACATTTGAACGAGGCTACCGTCACAAGCAAGTTGATCTGACAGTATACCAATGGTACAACAAGCTATTGTCATACACCGGTCCTTTTAATCTAAACCGTCCACCCGGATCGTAGGGCTGCCTCCGTATACTGGCCGATTAGATGTAATATATCAATGGTACAGCCCCCTATAGCTGCATAAATGTCCTTCGTCTAAACCTTCCACCTGGATCGGGCCCTTACATGAGGTTGCATCCGTAAACTTGCCAATTAGATGCAATATATCAAAGGCACAACCCCTATAGCTGCATAAATGTGCTTCGTCTAAACCTTTCACCCGGATCAGGCCTTTACGTGAGGCTGCCTCCATAAGCTGGCTGATTAAATGCAATACATCAATGGAACAGCCTCTATAACTGTATAAATGTCCTTCGTCTAAACCTTCCACCCAGAGGCTGCCTCCGCAAGCCGGCTGCTTCAATGCAGTTTACCAAAATCTAGCTCCTGTAGACCACACTCTGAGACAACTCCACACCCTATCTATGGGTTCAATACTAAAAGCCATCTCTCCTAGAACAGTCCAAACCTACTGGACAGCTTGGAGAAAACTTCCACAGAGCATACAATCAAATCAAATCAAATCACTTTATTGTCACACTACCATGTACACAAGTGCAACAGTAGGTGAAAGTCTTGTGTGCAGTTCTGAGCAACATTGCAGTCATGACAGTGATGAGACATATACCAATTACAATAAACAACATATTTACACAACAAAATGTACATATCAAATGTACACATGCTTACACAACACAATAATAATATACAATATAAAGTAAACAATACACACAATATACAATACACATACAATAAAAAATAATTAAAAATAAAAGAGTATAGAAAAAATAAATAATAATAAATAAATAAATGTAAAAAAAAAAAAAAAAAAGCTGTCATGTAGTTGGCTGGTGCGGGTGCTGATGCTGCCATACCGCCTGCCTGATGGTAGCAGTGAGAGCAGACCATGACTCGGGTGGCTGGAGTCTCTGATGATCCTCCGAGCTTTTTTCACACACAGACTGTTATATATGTCCTGGAGGGAGGGAAGCTCACCTCCAATGATGTGTCTGGCAGTTCGCACCACCCTTTGCAGGGCTTTGCGGTTGTGGGTGGTGCTATTTCCGTACCAGGTGGTGATGCAGCCAGTCAGGATGCTCTCTACAGTACTGGTGTAGAACCGTGTGAGGATGTGGTGGTTCATTCCAAACTTCCTCAGTCGACTCAGGAAGAAGAGGCGTTGGTGAGCCTTCTTCACAACAGCCTCAGTGTGGAAGGACCATGTGAGTTCCTCAGTAATGTTGACACGAGGAACTTGAAGCTCCTGACTCTCTCCACCGGTGCTCCATTAATGGTGATGGGGCTGTGTTCTCTGTCTTTCTTCCTGAAGTCCACTACAAGCTCCTTGATTTTACTGACATTGAGGGAGAGGTTGTGCTCCTGAAATCAGCGTGTCAGAGTGTGCACCTCCTCTCTGTAGGCTGTTTCATCACTGTCAGTGACCAGACCTACCACCGTTGTATCGTCAGCAAACTTAATGATGGCATTGGAGCTATGTGTTGCCACACAGGGTGTGTACAGGGAATACAGGAGTGGGCTGAGAACACAGCCCTGCAGGGCTCCAGTGTTGAGGGTCAGTGATGAGGAGATGTTGCTGTGCATTCTAACCACCTGACGTCTGCCTGACAGGAAGTCAAGGATCCAGCTGCACAGTGAGCTGTTTAAGCCCAGAGCCTGTAGTTTCACATCAAGCTTGGAGGGCATTATGGTGTTGAATGCTGAGCTGTAGTCTACAAACAGCATTCTCATATATGTGTTCCTTTTTTCCAGATGGGAGAGAGCAGTGTAGATGCAATGGCATCATCAGTGGAGCGGATGTGGGCAGAACAGAGCAGATGTAATCTCTGATTAGTCTCTCAAAACATTTGCTGAGGATGGGAGTCAGAGCAACAGGACGCCAGTCATTTAAGCAAGTGATTTTGGCTTGCTTTGGTACAGGCACAATGGTTGACATTTTGAAGCATGTGGGGACTACAGACAGGGAGAGGGACAAGTTGAAAATGTCCGTAAAAACACCAGCCAGTTGGTTCACGCACGCTCTGATGAAGCGGCCCGGAATGCCACCGGGACCCGCGGCTTTTCAGATGTTCACCCGTCGGAAGGATCGGGTTACATCCGCAACAGAGACAGAGAGTGAACCAACCTCTGTGGCGTCAGCCGTGAGTGCTCTCTCCGCGAGGGCGGTGTTATTGTCCTCGAAACTAGCATAAAATGTATTAAGCTCATCTGGGAGAGATGCAGCGTTGTTCACGGCAGAGTTTTTATTCCATTTTTAGTCCGTGATAATGTTAATTCCCTGCCACATACTTCTAGAGTCGGTGGTGTTGAAATGTACTTCAATTTTGTGCCTGTACTGGCGTTTGGCTGCACTGATAGAGTTACAGAGGACATAACATATCTGTCTTGTTTATACTCCTCTGCATTCCCGGAATTAAAAGTCCGCACATTAAGTGCCGCGTGAACATCGCCATTAACCCATGGTTTCTGGTTGGGGTAGATCCGTATTGTTTTGGTTGGCACAACGTCCTCTACGCACTTCCTGATGAAACACGTTACGCTATCAGCGTAAACCTGGATGTCGTCATCAGAGGCTGACCGGAACATCTCCCAGTCCGCGTGATCAACACAGTCTTGTAGCACAGAGCACTGGATCGTTCTGAGGGTGGGTGCTTCCCGTTTCAGTTTCTGCCTGTAAGCGGGCAGTTGCAGAACGGAAGAGTGGTCTGATTTGCCAAATTGTGGGCGGGGGAGGGATTTGTAGCCATCCCGGAAAGGAGAATAGCAATGATCCAAAACCCGGTCCCCTCGTGTGTTGAAGTTGATGTGTTGGTGGTATTTTGGTGCTATTGTTTTAAAATTGGCTTTGTTAAAGTCCCCGGCAACAATGAACGCGGCCTCAGGGTGCGCGGTTTCCTGCTCACTTATACTCCCATACAGTTCCCTGAGTGCCCGGTCTGTGTCGGCTTGTGGGGGGATGTACACAGCAGTGATAATGACCTCTGTGAATTCCCTCGGTAGCCAGACTGGTCGACACAGAAGCATGAGTTATTCCAGATCAGGAGAGCAGAAAGACCTGATAAATTCATCCCGTTATTAATTTTATTAATCCTGTTATTAATTTTATCTGACTCCAATTTTATATTAATCTGACTCCAATTTTAAGTTGACCTCTAATTTAGATTAAAGCTCTAAATACTTTCTGATCATTCTTTTATTTTAATCATTTAAGTTATTGATTTCTCTGAATCCTCTTCTATTCATTTACCTTTTGATCAGTTTCTAATGAGAGTCAAACTGATAGTCTTTAAGTGGCTTCCTCCTACATTAAAGCTTCAGTTATGATATAAATGATTCTTAAAATGGTATTCTCCTGCTCGGTTCCTCCAGAGCGGTTTCTCCTATTTTAAAGAACCAGTATTGATATAAATGATTTCAGAGGAATACAGAACAAATCAAAAGGTAACAATTTATTTGCCAGGTAAGATTTAAAACACAAGTTAAAGAAACAAGTCAAAGAACATACCTGGCAGTTGAGAAAATTACATGTAATTTCAAAGCACGGGAAATCTGAATGCAAATTCCTATTATTAAAGTTACACACAGTGAGCTGTGGGATCATCTGACTACAGAGAACCCTGAGCTCTGGGCCAGCCTTCCTTAAATATCCAGACAGAATACACATTGTGTACCAAATGGTATTATTCTTTGAGAATTTGGGGGTGAATGGGTTCTTGGCTTTCTGGTGTTAAACCTTCAAGGAAGGGGATAGACCTCCAGAGTTATTCAGTATTTCGCAAAGACCTTTTAGAACTTTGTTGTAATTGAGTTTTATAAATCTGGGGACAAAACACTATACCAGACGCACAGACATTTTAAATGATACCAAACATGTTACACTAGTTACATTATTTGAATACATCAGATATGGTCTTTTGTTACATACAGATATTAGGTGAGATTGAGGTGATTCTGTGCTGAGGGGGAATGGATGAGGAGGAGAGGGCAGAGAATGGGACAGATGTGGAAGGGCAACAATGAGGTGTGAATTTGCTGTCTTCGCTCAGTGGGGTGTGGTGCCTCAGGAAGAGTTGCTAATTGTGAGAAAGTTCATTTGTTGATTTTCTCGAAGATCATACATTTGCTCTTTGCCTTTGAATGTAAACACATTGGCACCCAGCCTTACAGTCCGCTCTCTGGCCAAGCGGGCAACTCAATAGTTTCTGCCTGGTCATTATTAGGCGTTCAATGTGCCAAGTTCATTTTGTTGCATTGTATGCATCTGCAGAACACCTAGTCTCACCAGATACATGTAGCAGGTGGATAATTGGGTTTGTCCCTACCTGTGTCTGGTTGAGGTTAGCACATGTGTTCAGTTCCTCGAATCCTTCAAGGCTTTTTTGGCTTGTTCGGTGGATATGTCATTCCATCATGGAGAAACATCTGTTTCTGTTGTACCTTCTCTTTAATGATGATCTGACTCTTAGAAGAACTCTCTGCCACCTCCAGTAGTGGTCTTATGGGCCAACCTCAATTAGGTGAAGGAGTTCTCACAGGTAATGCATAAGCACCTGAACAGCATCTTAAATGACCATGTAAAGACTGTACATTTATGAGTTTAGTGTCGTTGGGAGAAAAAGGTTGTTAGGTGTTTACATGTACAAACAACATAATGGTGTGTTTCATGACAGCAAGTGCGACTGGTATATTGTGTCTCAGTACCCTTCAACGTCATATACCCAATAAGGTGATCCATTTGATTATCTGATCATTCACTACACCAATAGAGTGTATAGTAGTGGAATTTGGAAATACTTGGTCTGGATGGATTAAAGGAAAGGTGACAAAAAAACCAAGGCAACCAATACATTCATCACCAATATTCATTATTGCCGGAGTTTGGATATGGATATGGATATGGATATTGGGTCTGAATAAATTAAAGGAAACATACCACAGTCATTAAAACTAGTATCTTCACCATTGGAATGCGTCATTTTGCATATTGTAATAATAATAATTCTATGATTGTAGAATCACACTTATAGATATATATATATAATAATCACAGTGCTAATTCAAAATTATTCAATGTGATTGATTTGCTGGCTAAGTCATACTCGATGATACATGTCTATTTTCAAAGTGGGTTGTGGATCGATTGAAGTGTCTGCACTTCATATAATTTTTATTTAATTTGGTGCAGGTGGAAAAGTAGAAATTTGGGTGGCAAGTTTGTTTGCAATTTGTAATTAAATCATCGATGTGTGACTGTAGCCATATACATGTCCCATGCGTATTACAGTATTTCAAATAAGTTGTTGGGAAGTTGTAAATAGTGACTGTTTTATGGAAACAGGTTTGTAATGTCCTATATGTGAGAGGCTATGTGTATGTGAGAGGCAGGCCAGATCTTCAGTGGATTAGTACTTTCAGAATCTAGGCAATTATTTTGTTCCATGATGTGTAGTGATAAAAGTGTATGTTCTATATCTTTAGGAGATGGGTGGAATCTGTTCTAGAACAATTGGTGTTGCAAAATTGTGGTTCCGGTTGCTAAACCGGGAGGCCATATAGCTATTTTTGTTTGTGTAGTGCTGTGAGGTGTGAATGGCCTCTTTGAGTATTTCCACACCCATCTCCATCATGGCCAATTTTTTGTCCTGGCTTGAAGCAGGGGTATCAGAAATCTTTTGGCACCAGTCCCCACCTGATATGTAAACAACCACAGAGAGAGAAAACAGTTAATGTTGATCTTTTAATTAATTTGCATTTAGACATGTGGTACTTTCTTTATTTTCCTCTGATGGTCAAAGCCAAACTGTTACAGACTGCTTTTAGTCTCATACTGCATGGTAAGTGTCATCAGGGGGAATAAGCATTTTGCTTTACAAAAACATAACATTGTAATGTCTAATGCAAATTTAATTTCAGAGATCAAATTAGACTGAGCATCCTTGGTGATATCTGAATTTCTGCTGATATTTTAGTGTAGTTTTGAAGTGTGAAGCACCTTAAGCTGCAGTGTTTTCTGCTTAGCATTTTTTTTAAGGATGCTATTCACATGTTTGATCATCTATGATCTATGATCTCTTATTTTGTCAGGGTTGTGAAATATCTGCCTGATGTTTAGCAATTTGCACACTGAAATGGGTTCTTTGATCAGACTCGATTTGGATGGGCGCACACCAAAGTGGGATGATTTGGTTGGCCATCACCCATGCCACAGTGTTTGCAGTGTTATTGCGGGTGAAAATTGCTTCTACCCACTTAGAGAATTTATCAATGATCAACAGGCAATAACGATATCCCCCTTTGGCACTGGGGAGTGCACCAATAAAATCCAACTGTAAGGATTCCCAGGGTACCTAGGGTGGGTCTGACCTGCGTAGATTATTGCTTCTGGGTTTGTCCTGATTAACTGTTTCATAAACTATGCATGTACTACACCACCTGTTGACATCAGCATATTCATGGTACAGTTTGATTATGTGTTTTTGAAGAGCTTCTGGAACCACATATTTCCCATCTCTGAGTATTATGTCTTCTGTGACAAGTATAAGTATGTTGGCTAACCGGCTTCCAATGTTAGCCCTTATTTTGATACGGTTGCAACTGTTGATAATACTCCCTATGGCAATGGATGCCACACACCCCTATTGTATGTTATATTTCGACAGTAATGATTCGAGTTCAGCTTGGAATTCGCTGTTTTGTTGTTTTTCCTCCATTTGTCGGGGAGAACTTGTGTTGTTTTGCATACTCAAGGTATCTAACCGTTTGAGAATTTCAGTGTCAGTGTTGGAGGGTGCTCCCTTTCTTTCGCACTCAGCTTTTAACTGATAACAGTCGCGTATGTTAAAGTATACACTGTCGAATACAATAAAGCAGACAACATCCAAGACAAAAAAACAAAAAACTGTAAACAAAACAAACAATAAACCGCAACGCAGCAGCCATACTCGGTGCCATCTTGAGTCCATTTACCCTCCTCTCCATATCCTCTGTCATATCCCACCTCCATAATACCAAATCACTTCAGCCACAGGAACAATCAAAGTCTACCTCAGCAGCTTACATTTCTTCTTTAAACTCATCCGCTTCCATTACAAAACCCCAGATAGCTCTCCTTATCAAGGGTTTACACAAAATGAATCCCACTCGTCTGGACACCAGACAACTACTAACCATTGACATCCTAACCAAATGCCTTGTTACTCTTCGCTCTGGTCCATTTCCGCCAACAAAACAAGAACCCTTAACTCCATGTTCAATTTGGCTTTTTTCAGCTTCCTCAGAGTCTCAGAACTCACCATCAACTCCACCTTCAACCCAGCATTCCACCCCATCTTCTCCGACCTTCAATTCTTAAACCATGACACAATCCGTTTCAACATCAAACAGAGTTAAACTGATCAATTGAAACACGGACATTCAGTTTTCATTTTCAATCTGCCAACCCCCATTCAGCCATACCAGTCCCTGGCCTTTTTTCTACTCCAGAGAAACTCCCAAATAACCTCTCCGCTCGATCCTCTAATTCTTGATATCAAAAGCCTCCCCATGTCTAGACATTGGTTTCAAAAGAATCTAAAAATGATCCTCAACAGATCCGGCATTCCGACCGAAAATTTATCTTCCCATTCCTTCCGCATAGGGGCCATACTTCCGCTGCCCAGAAAGGTCTATCTGAGCATCAAATTAAAATGCTCGGTCGGTGGTCATCCCACACCTTTGAAACATACATTTGATCCAAACTCCATTACATCAGACAAGCACACCAGACACACATCTTTTTTGGCTTGAGCTATGCTGGGCTCGTATCCATCTGGACACAGTGAGGGCTCTCCCGTTTGGGTGCGCATGAGCTACCACGCCTGGCGTTGTCTCTCCCAATCGAATCACCGCGTGGGCCCTCTCAACCAGATGCAATGCAGGCTCTCCCGTTCTAATTGCAGTGTGGGCTCCCCCATTCAGGCACCATGTGGGCTCTCCCCTTCAGAATCTCAGAGTGATCCTTCATGTTCTCAACCATGAGGGATCTCCCATTCGGATCACATTGTGGGCTCTCTTATCTGAACAGTGGGCTGGAGGTACCAGGACTCATTTGTCCCCAAAGTGCAGTGCCCCCCCCCCCCCCCCCCCCCCCGTTCTCCTTATGCTACCCAGGCCCTTGCGTCGGAAGGATTGTACCTCTGCATCTTATCTATAGACCGTATGCTCCCTCCTTCTGATACCGGGAGGTTTTGCTTTGGATATCGTTTGGCCCCCTCCACTGGGGACGAGGACCTCCTTCCCCGTCTGTGACATTTGAGAGCACATGCACTTTTGACTCATGGGCTCCATGTCATGGATGCTGCGGTGGGATATGCACCAGCTCTACTATTTTAAACCCTCCAGTCCAAACGCTGCTCCAACAGGAACATTTTCAGAGTGCCACTCCCGCAGCTGCAAGATGCATCCCAGCACAAAGTTTACGAAATCCTAATGTAGCCCCTTAAGCTTCTTGCTATTCACACTGCTGCAGCAGTACCTCAGTCACAGCTTTCGTCGCATGCATATAGCTTGGACATGCTTTCCAAATGTAGCTCCTGCCAGAGCCCCTTTCAAAATTATACTGCCGCAGCAGTACCCAACTCATAGCTCCACATGGTGGACATAGTAGGGAGACAGTGTCACCTGCTCACGTCTCCAGGTTGATGAACACAGTGGCGAGACACGTTAGCCTTTCAAATTGATGCATCCCCAGTTAACACTGCCACTGCAGTACAAACTCTCGCAATATCTACCGCCAATGCGCAACAGTTGCCCCACTCACAGCTCTAAGCTAAGCAACCGCCATCCCTTATCATATATCTTCATCCCTTTTCAATTCACTTTTTTGGGGGGTCCTTCTGTACTACCAAGCCAATTGATCATCTACATCAGTTCAACCTCTAAGCATCCAACTTGCTCTCCTAAACTCCTTCTGCATCTCTTTGGGGGGATAATTCATTGCTCGAGTTGAAGCTGCTTCATTGAGCCCCTCCTCTGTGGACAGCACGCCAAATAAGTTTAAACTTAATAGCTTAAAGACTATATGAGCAGACTAACTAAAAGACACTTATGTGTTCAGGATGAAAGTCCTGACAGCCTGTGGACCGTGGACTCAATTTTGCTACTGCGGTTTGGAGAGGAGATCCAGTGTCAACTGTTCATTTTGTCGGTGATGTTGACGAAGGTTCTTGCTGAATTGGAGGATCTCGCTGTAATACGTTGATCGATTACGGCAGTGGAAATAAAATTCTCTTGAGTTAGTTACAAGAGTGACAGATGTTGAGAAACGAATAGATTATCTGGAGTCAGCAGATAATCCGCCCACGACCAAAGTTGATTCGTATCATGTTCTTGAAAAAATTCAATTGCAGGAATAACATCCGAATTTTTGGAATTCCTACGCATGAGGAGGGCAGAGATACGGTGAAATTCCTAGATGAACTTTTCCTGAGTTTGCTCGACATAACAGGCCATAAGATGGAAATCGAGTGAGCTCACAGAGTTCTGGCTCAGAGATCTGCTGGGGGAAAAAGGCCCGATCAATCCTGGCCAAATTTTTGAGGTCATCCAATAAAGATCTCGTGTTGCACCAGGCGAGGAGCAAAAGAAAACTTTCTTGGAAGAATCATAATATTTTCTTGTTCTCGGACTTTGCGAGTTCGACAAGAGAGAAACGCGATTGGTTCTGGGAATGCAAGAAAGTCTTGCATCAATGAAAGATCGCTAGACTGAGCCAGACTGAGAATAGAAGCGAAGGACAGTCGCAAAATATTTACACATCCAAAACAGGTGCTGTCTTTTATACAAACGATGGGTGGGTAAACCATTGGGTGTTTCTCATGTAAGTAGATTGACTCGCTTTACATTGACTCTATTGTAGGAGGAAGCTGGGCGCCATTTTGCATTGATTCTACCTGGCGGCTAGTGTTTGTTTTGTGAGTGGCGTTTTTCCTTGTAAAACATTTTGACGGAGGATCAATTTTACATTTTAAGTTCCTGGCCAGAATGAGAATAGACTCAAAAATATCTAAATTTTCAAACAAAGGATGTCTTTTATAAAGTTGATGGACTGAGTAAGTCATGGTATATACTTTTATGCGGCTTCGGAGTGAATTGACTTGACCATCTGAGGAACCGGGATGCCTGTTTTGTCTCTTTTTGTGTTGGTTCCGCCTAGCAACTGGAGCTGGTTTTTGTGGAATAACGCTGCCTCGAGTCAGTTGTGGATTAATCTGTTCATTCATCATGCTTATGCCTCCTGTTGGCAGGAGTTTGTTTTGTGGACATTGGAATTATTACGTCATCTGCTGAACTCATAACAGCTGGCTCACTGAACATTCGTCTGTCTGTCCGAGGAAACTGAACAGTTTTATATCAGCTGTAATTAGTTTTGTGGAGGATTACACCTTTGAGACTGTGAATGAATCTACATGTTTTTTGTGTTTATTCTGCCTACTGGCTGGGGTTTATTTTATAAAGTTTTTTTCTGCTATGTAATTTTGCCTCACAAATTTGTGAGACAAAATTGAGCAATCCGATAGCAAAGTTGTTACGGGGGCTTGTGGGCGTACATGGACCTTTTGTGTTTAGAGGGGTTGGCGGTGTCGCGCAGGGTTAATTCACAGGTTTTTCTTTTTTCTGTTTGTTTTTATTTGGGGGGGGGGAAGTTGGGTAATGTAGTCTGTATATTATTGTTTTTGACAGACAATTTATTTTTTTTATTATATCAAAATGTTAATATGAGTGGATTGTCTTTCTTCACATGGAATGTGAATGGTTGGGGCACACCCATAAAAAGATGGAAGGTTATTTCTTTTCTTAAACATAATAAATATGATATAGTGTTTCTTCAAAAAACACATCTTTCTCTGCAGGAAGCTTACAAATTTGGGAAGATTTGGGGTGTACATTTTTTCTTTAGTGCTGGCTCAAGTAAGAGCAGGGGATTCATTACACTGATAAGTAAGCATCTACAACTCAAATATCTCAAACAGATTAAAGGTAATTTAATTAAATATTGTTTTAGCTGAAATTCAGGGGCAAAGGTTGATTTTGGCTCAGTTTTATGCATATATATGATATAATATATTCAGCAAAACCTGAATCCAGATCATCCGTCCTGATTCTGCTGGATCTTTCTGCAGCCTTTGACACAGTCAACCATCAGATCCTACTCTCCACCCTCTCTACTCTGGCCATCACAGGATCTGTGCTTGACTGGTTTAACTCCTATCTCTCAGGTAGGTCCTTCAAGGTAGCCTGGAGAGGTGAGGTATCCAAGCCACATCAGTTACTTACTGGGGTACCTCAGGAATCAGTGCTTGGGTCACTTCTCTTCTCTATATACACAACATCACTGGGACCCATCATTCAGTCACATGGTTTCTCTTACCACTGCTACGTTGATGACACGCAACTCTACTTGTCTTTCCAGCCCAACAACACCACAGTGACTGCTCAAATCGCTGCCTGCCTGGCAGAAATCTCGGCCTGGATGAAGAAACACCACCTGCAACTCAACCCAGCTAACTTAAAATCTTCTCCATGAGCACTTAACCAGTCACTGAAAAAAAAATTCTTGTTGCACTTAAATCTGTTTTGAATACTATTCTGATGCTAGTGAAACTTTGTAGTATGGTACTTCTCATACCACTGTCTCCTTAAGATGATTCACTTGTGTTTTTCCTCTTTTGTAAGTCGCTTTGGATAAAAGCGTCTACCAAATTAAATAAATGTAAATATTGGGAGGAGACTTTAATCATTTGATGGACTCAGTCCTTGATCATAGTGAAGCAAATGTGTGTAAGCCCCCTAGAGCAACATTGATACTTCACAGGATGTGTAAAAATCTTGGTCTTACAGATATTTGGAGAATTTTGAAACCATCTGGTAGGGACTATACATTTTTTTCATCAGTCCATAAGATTTATTCTAGAATAGATTTTTTTTTTATATCCAAATTCCTCATTTCATCTGTTGTAGATTGCTCAATTGGAAACATTTTTAGTCTGAGATCATGCCCTGGTGAGTTTAGAGGACAAAATGAAATCATATTGTTGGCTATTTAATGTATCCCATTTGCAAAATCCTGAATTCCAACAAATGTTAAAGACTGAAATAAATGTTTATATGGAGACCAATTGGTCCTCAGTATCCACTGTGTGCGTGGCTTGGGAGGAACTTAAGGCAGTTCTTAGGGGTTGGATCATACAGTATGCCTCGTTCATCAAAAAATCCATAGCGCGAGAACTTGTGGAGTTGGAAGGAAATATTAAAAGTACCAAGGCAGAGCTGAAGCACCGTATGTCGTCTGATGGCCTCAGATACAATTCTATTTTGTCACAGAAAGTGTGTTTTTGTTATTCAGGGCAAGACAGTCATACTTTGAGTCAGGGTACAAAGCAGGAAATCTTTTAGCTAGATATGTAAATCAGAGAGAGTCTTTTTCTACCATTCCCTCAGTGAAATCTGCTGGTGGTGAAATTTTTAACTTGGCAATTGATATGAATAATGCCAATGCGCAACAAAACAGCCGTGGCCTAAAGATCCATCAAGCCAGGATGAAGTGTTTGGAGAACGAACATGTGTCACAGCGCACAGATGCAACATCTGATGAGACGCAGGAGGAGCCGAGCCAGGAAGCACCCCATAGCGCTCAGAGCCTCCGTGTGCCACTAACCGTCCCCCCAAGTCTTCTGCCCCAGGCAAAGGTGCGAATCAAGTGGCCACAGGCCTGTAAGACGGCAGTCTGGAGGCAGTTCGACGAGGACGTCGACAAGGTGCTTGAAGCAACAGAGAAGGGAGATGTGGATCGAAGGTTGCAGGCAATGACGACCATCATCTCCAGCCTAGCTCAGGAGAGGTTCGGTGCCGAGGAGAAGCGATCAACTCCAACCACCTATTCCATGAACAACAGAGCAGCGAAGATCCACAAAATCCGGCAGGAGTTGAAGTCCCTCAAGAAGCAGCACAAGGAAGCCAGTGAGGAGCAACGCCCCCCCCCCCCCCCCCCGGAGGAGTTGAGAGCTGTCTTGAGGAAAAGGCTGATGACCTTGCGCAGAGCAGAATGGCACAGAAGGCGTCAAAAGGAGAGATCCAGAAAGAGAGCTTTGTTTATTGCCAACCCCTTTGGCTTCACTAAACAGCTCCTGGGACAGAAGCGTGACGGAAAGTTGCTCTGTTCAAAAGAGGAAATTGACCAGCATCTGCACAGCACTTATAGTGACCCTCTCCGGGAGGAAGATTTGGGCCAGTGCAACATCCTTGTAGATCCACCTCCCCCCACCAAGGAGTTTGAAGGCAGGGAGCCACTGATGAAAGAAGTCCAGGAGGTTGTGCGTAAGGCACAATCTAGCTCTGCCCCTGGACCAAGTGGAATCCCATACAAGGTCTACAAGAACTGCCCCTTGCTACTCAGGCGACTCTGGAAGATCATTCGAGTCATTTGGAGAAGAGGAAAGGTGGCACAACAGTGGAGATTTGCTGAGGGAGTCTGGATCCCCAAGGAGAAAGATTCCAAGAAGATCAATCACTTCAGAATAATATCATTGCTGAGCGTGGAAGGCAAGATCTTCTTCAGTATAGTAGCAAAGCGTCTGACCAACTTCCTCTTAACTAACAACTACATAGACACATCTGTGCAAAAGGGAGGAATTGCTGGAGTCCCAGGTTGCTTAGAACACACGGGAGTGGTGACTCAGCTCATCCGGGAAGCTTGTGAACACAAGGGAGACCTCACGGTACTGTGGTTAGACCTAGCCAATGCATATGGCTCTATCCCCCACAAGCTGGTCCAGACATACCATGACCAAGCACCATGTGCCTCATCATATTACAGATCTGATCTTGGATTATTACAACCATTTCAGGATGAGAGTCTCTGCAGGAGGTGTGACATCAGATTGGCACAAACTGGAGGTGGGAATAATCACAGGTTGCACCATCTCTGTGATCCTATTTGCGGTGGCTATGAACATGATTGTCAAATCGGCAGAGCCTGAGTGTCGGGGGCCCCAAAGCAGAGGAGGGGTCCGCCAGCCGCCAATTAGAGCATTTATGGATGACCTGACAATCACCACAGAGTCCGTGCCAGGAGGCAGGTGGATACGCCAAGGGCTGGAAAAGCTCATCCGGTGGGCTCGGATGGAGTTCAAACCAGCCAAGTCCCGTTCGCTAGTGCTGAAGAAAGGCAAGGTCACGGACAGGTTCCACTTCAGCATCAAAGTAGCAGAGATACCATCACTGTCAGATCAGCCGGTGAAAAGCTTGGGCAAGGTTTTTGACAGTAGCCTCAGAGACGTTGCATCAGTCCAGTCAACCTGTGAGGAGCTGGACAGCTGGTTAAGAGCAACAGACTCTTCTGGTCTCCCCGGCAAGTTTAAAGCGTGGATTTACCAACATGGTATACTGCCAAGAATACTCTGGCCGCTACTTGTGTATGAGGTTCCTATTTCCACGGTGGAGACCTTGGAAAGAAAGGTCAGCAGCTGTCTCAGGAGATGGTTAGGTTTGCCCAGGAGTCTCAGCAACATCGCCCTCTATGGAAACACCACAATGCTCCGGTTGCCTCTGAAATCCCTGGAAGAGGAGTTTAAAGTGACTCGGGCACATGAGGTGCTGATGTATAGAGACTCCAACGACCCAAAGGTGGCCCAGGCAGGAGTGCTGGTGAAGACAGGGAGGAAGTGGAGCGCCCAAGCCGCTGTGCTGGATGCACAGGCTCGACTGCGGCACAAAGAGCTTGTGGGAGTGGTGGCCCGAGGCAAAGCAGGCTTGGGGATGTTCCCAACACCTCCTCGACATAAAGAAGGGAAGGGGAAGGAGAAACGCAGCCGAATATATGAAGAGGTCAGAGCTGATGTGGAGGAAAGAAGGACGAGCAGAGCAGCTGGAATGGGGCAACAGGGTGCCTGGACCAGGTGGGAGCAGGCCATGGACCGCAAGGTCACCTGGACGGAGCTCTGGCAAAGTGAGCCGCACCACATAACCTTCCTGATTCGGGCAGTGTACGATGTCCTGCCTAGCCCAGCAAATCTCTGTACGTGGGGAAAAGTAGATACACCAACTTGCCATTTGTGCCCAGCTCGTGGAACGCTGGAGCACATTTTGAGCTCCTGCCCAACAGCGCTCGGCCAGGGTCATTACACTTGGCGCCACAACCAGGTGCTGAAAGCTATTGCAGACACCATCAGCAAAGAGATCAGCAAAGGCGGCCGAGGTAGCAACACCACTCGCTCAATCGCATTTGTTAGGGCAGGAGAACAGCCACAAGCAGGGAGGAAGGCACCAGCAGGAATCCTGGCATCAGCCAAGGACTGGAAACTCTCTGTGGATTTGGAGAAGCAGCTGAAATTCCCCCAGCACATCGTCAGCACAACTATGAGGCCAGATATTACTCTAGTCTCAGAGAGCACCAAGAATATAATCATCATGGAGCTGACCGTGCCATGGGAGGACCGCTTGGGAGAAGCCCACGAAAGAAATTTGACCAAATATGAACATCTGGTCACAGACTGCCGAGCACAGGGCTGGAAGGCGAGATGCATGCCTATCGAGGTTGGCTGCAGAGGATTTGTGGGGCGCTCCCTCCACAAAGCCTTTACTGCGCTGGGCATTGCAGGAACATCAAGGAGCAGGGCCATCAAGAACACCACCGAAGCAGCCGAGAGAGCCTCGAGATGGCTCTGGATCCGTAGAGGAGCACCATGGGGGCAAGCGAGTGCTACCTGAACACAAGTCGTGGTCTGATCAGCCGTGGCTGGGTCGCCTGGGCGAGGGTGTCTGATGTTGAAAGACCCGAAACACCCGAGGACCCCAGGTTACATCACTGATGATGTGTTCAGGTGCATCTGAAGATGTGTTTCAAGAACTAGGTGCATCTGAAGATGTGTTTCAAGAAGAAATGCTTTTAAAGAATTCTACTTTGATCTCTATAGTTCCACATCTTTGGAAGATATTAGAAACTTTGTGGAACCATTAAAACTTCCTAAACTGACAATTGAGCAAAACAATTCTCTTGATTCTGAGATAACCTTGGAGGAGCTTGATGAGGTAATTAAGCCTTGACTACAGGCAAGGCTCTGGGGCCAGTTTATAAATCTTATTCTACAGAATTGGCTCCACTTTTGTTAGAAAATTATACAGAATCATTAAAGAATGGAAAGCTTCCGCTAACCATGACACAAGCCCGGATCAGTCTGATTCTTAAAAAGGACAAAGATCCAATGAGTGGAAAAGTTACCGTCCAATTTCCCTGATCCAGCTAGATGTTAAAATGTTGTCAAAAATTCCACCTAACCAATTAATTTATGAAATCTCTTATACATATAGATGAGGTGGGGTTTATTCATGGCTGCAGCTCCTTTGATAACATTAGGCGTCTCATCAATTCCACGTGGGCAGTAGTGAATGATCAATCTCTGGTCACTGCCATCTCACTTGACGCCAAAAAGGCATTTGATATGGTAGAATGGGATTATCTTTTTAAGATTTTTGAAGTATACAGGTTTGGGAGTATGTTTATTGGTTGCATTAAATTACTTTTTAGACACCCTATAGCAGCAGTAGAAGCAAATGGATTCATTTCAGATTATTTTACTCTGGATAAGGGCAACCGGCAGGGTTGCCCTCTTTTCCCATTATTGTTCTGTCTTGCCCTGGAACCATTAGCAGCCGCGATAAGAAATGAGGATGATTTTCAAGGGGTGGTGGCGGGAGGCGTGGCGCATTAACTTTTGCTTTATGCTGATGATATTTTATTATATGATGTTCCAGACATTTGGCTCATTGGTCACTTCCACCTGAAAGAGCCCCTCCCTGGTTTTGTATTTAACAAGAAGTTCTTGCCCCTATTTAGCCATTGCAAAGCCTTTCCATTAATCTAACCAGAGAAGTTAAATCACACCCCAATTTTTTCACATTTGCACTCAGTATGGACAAAAGTGTCCAGAGTGTTTAATTCAGATATTTATCTAAATGTTGCCTCGAGCATATGGCTAAACCCCCAAACAACGCATTAAAAAGTTCCCTTTTTGTTGGTCAGATTGGACCGCGAAGGGTATTAATACACTCGTGAACTTTATGAGAGAGGTGTGATGAAATCCTTTGAAAATTTGGTTCAGTATTTTGGGATTACCAGATCTCAGTTTTTTAGGTATCTTCAGCTACACCACTTGCCCTGGTGCTCGGAGATGGGAAGAGTGGCGGCCTTTGAGGAAGGAGCATTTAGTGGAACGGGAGGTATAAAGTGTTTGTGGAGAAATGGGGTGGGTATTTGACATTTGTAGATGTGTGATTATTGTTGTTGTATTTTTTTATTATTTGATTATTTATCTTTTTTTTTTTTTTTTTTTTTGCATGTGTGTGTCATTTGGGGGGCCACTGTTTTGTTGTTGGGGATTGGGTTGGATTGGGAGGGGTAATAGTTGGGGTTAAATTGTATTCTTTGTATATATGTCTTGTTTTAAGATGTACATATATATGAATCAATAAAAATGGTTAATTACAAAAAAAAAGATGTGACATCCACAAATGTTTGAGACTGAGAATAATAGCTTGATCAGCTGAAAGCCACTGATCAACAGCCATCTTGATTTGTGTGGTTCAAATGATCATATCAGCTGACTAATGCAGTTTACTCCAAGACTAGCCACACTCAATAGAGTAGTTAAGGGGGGTTTCAATTCTAAGATCAATGGATGTGCCAGGGTGGTGGACTAAAGCTGGCGTTACACTAGCAGACTCCGAACAACTGGATTTGTGTGGTCAGTGTCACAGTGACTGTTGTTGCAGTCCCCCAGGTCAGTGATCCTGCCACACTTACCTGTTAAAAAACAGAGGGAAGGTGTCACACTTCCAATAGACACTGTTTCACTGTCACACCCTATTTTATCAGCCAATCAGCCTGAAGCGCTTAAATACACAGGCATTTTTCAAAATGACTCCAAGAATCTGCAACTTCTGCTATTAGGCTGTTTGTTAAAGACATGTTCTGTTAAGAATGCATAGCAAAAAGAAATGGCATAATTTTCTTTCACACATTTCGCATTGTGTAAAGAGCTCATGGGCAGGTAAAGAAGTGTAATTTGGTAGAAAGTGAACTATTCAAAATTGTATTAAAGTATCACGAACTAAAATAAAACAAAAGTACAAACTTGTAAGGTGTGCATAATTATACATAATGTTATATGAATATAAACTACAATATATTTACATAATCTAAAACTGTAAACAAATATAAAGCTTATGTTTATGTATATAAAATAATATAAGACCCTAGTACTAAATGTAAAAAGTTTTACACATTTATTGTCATGCTGTGTAAAGATTTGGCAAATAGATTTGTTTTTCTTTTAATGGTCTGTCATTAAATGACAGATATGTCATACAGTCATTCTTGTTGACTAATAAAAGCAATAAGCTTCTCCTCCAAATGCATCATCCACGAGCACTTTCCAGACGTCATGCTTTTTCTGTAGAAAAGTTATCACTACTGCCCTCCATGAAAAACACTCTTTTATACATTTACTGCACTCTTTTGTCACTGGTGACGTGTACCCATCCAACCCACAGCCAGCGATAATGTAAAGCAAGCCAGATGTGTTTTTTCAGTTCTTTTAAGCCATATATATCAGCAGGGAGTCACGTGTTCAAATGATTAAAACCTCCCGCTGAGAGACCTCTACCTGGCCATTGATTCAGTTGACCCTTAAATGCATACATACTGTATTCAGGCCTTTAGAGACCCGTCTCTTATATCTCTCTAAAAATGCACAGATAATGTCAAATTTTCTAAATAATATCTAGACAATTAGAAACAAATTACATAAAGGATATTTTGATGTTTATTTCCATAAATCAAAGAGATGCAACAAATCAAGACAAATCTAGAACAGGATGAATTTTTTCCCACTGAAATTTCATGAGATGCAACTGGCTCTCAAACACATATTGAGCTACACATAACACATAAGATACACATCAGCTACACATGCATTACACATATGTATTTTCTCAGGCACGTATTGAGTAAATGTTACTTCTCTGCATGGTTTTGTGATTTCTTATTGCTGTTTTAGGCCTAGTTGACCAATCGTTGTGTATTTTTAGTAACCTATACTAGTAATAAATCAGTAATGTCAACAAACACATTCGTTTCACAAGGGATGTTGTACAGGACAACAAAGCGGCCTTCCTGGATTATGCTACAAGCTGACATAAAGCTTATATGAGGACATTGAAGTGTGTAGATAACACACACACACACATATGTGCTTTAGGAACTTGAGCTAGGGGTCAGCAGAGCTCTACATATCCACACAGCAGAGATTACAGGAATTACTGAAAGCCTGATGGGTTTTCCCACAACAAAGTTTCAGCAGAGACACCAGACCAACACAGATCCTACAACATCATCACACAATACACAAAAGCAGTGTCAAACACAAATCTTTTCATCAAACCACATGAAGAATATACAACAACAGTGTATACAGTGCAGTTCCACATTACACATCGGATCAAAATAAAGAGAGGATGTGACAACCACAATATGAATGATTTCTCACATATGCAATGATAAACACTGATAAATAAAGGACAACATCAGGCTTCTATTATTAAAAAAAAAAATGCAAATGTTCCTCTGTTACAGATCTTCCTGTCTTTCCCTGCTTTCATACTCCACGCTCCCTCTCCACTAATTACTAATCACCTGCACCTGTCATTTGTTTCAGCTCCACTCCTTAAATACTCTGTTCACCCCTCACTCTTGATCTGGTCTCGTTAGTGTATACAGACTCACTCCATTGTTACTCTGACCTTGATCTCCACGCTCCTTCGTCGATCTTCCTATCTCCACGCTCCTTCGCTCCTGTGTCGATGTACCTATCTCCATGCTCCTGTGTTGATCTTCCTATCTCTACGCTCCTTCACTCCTGTGTTGATCTTCCAAGCCCCTTGCTCCTCTACTCCAGCGGAGATCACTGAAGCTCAATGATCTCCGAAGCTCCACGCTCGTCCAGGCTCTGTGCTCATTCACTAACTCCACGCTCATTCACTCCAGTGACGTCAGCCCAAGCTCCACACTCGTCCAAGCTCTGCGCTCATTCTCCAGCTCCATGCTCATTCACTCCAGTGACGTCAGCCCAAGCTCCACACTCGTCCAAGCTCTGCGCTCATTCACTCCAGGGGCGATAACCCAAGCACTACTTTCCATCGTAGATGTTCCTGGTCCCAAAGTCATCGCCCCACTGACTGCATCTCTTTCCCTAAGTCACTTTATTGAATAAACACAACCTCCGGGTTTAACTCTACCCTTGTGTCTGAGCATATGTTACATCCTCATTGCCTGAGCACACTGTAATGAACGATAGTGAGACAAACAGACCCAAAAGCAGAGGAAGAGTAGATGTAACAAAGAAGTAATGAGAAGTAGCTCATTCACTCCAGTGACGTCAGCCCAAGCTCCGCGCACGTCCAAGCTCTGCGCTCATTCACTCCAGGGGCGATAACCCAAGCACTACTTTCCATCGTAGATGTTCCTGGTCCCAAAGTCATCGCCCCACTGACTGCATCTCTTTCCCTAAGTCACTTTATTGAATAAACACAACCTCCGGGTTTAACTCTACCCTTGTGTCTGAGCATATGTTACATCCTCATTGCCTGAGCACACTGTAATGAACGATAGTGAGACAAACAGACCCAAAAGCAGAGGAAGAGTAGATGGAAAGTGGTCCAAGTCATCGAAGAGAGCCAAATAAATAGAATAAATCTCATCCAGAATGCCATCGGAGAGACCATGCAGAAATCGATCCCACATTACAAGAAGGAGCTGGGGTGCGAAATTCAATCGCATGAACTGATACTCGTCGATCTCCTTGAGACAGTCCAGATGAAACCCTCGCCGCCTCCTTACATGACACACGCGTAAACACTTCATAAGGAAACCACATGTGAAGCGTTACATCAGTTTAGTTTAATACAACACACACAAAACAAGCTCAGCTGTGAACCATTTAACTGAAATCCACATTTGATCGTAAACTTCAGATTTTTATCGTGGTGTGTGTATCAGAACTTCATGATCCTTGACAGGATGAAAACAATGCAAACAGTTACATTACAAGGGTTATACCAAGAGAGGGAGAATGTTTGCTCATTATCATCATCAACGTGCAACAGCCTTGAGCACGTTATTATATCTAAAATGAATAAAAAACATACATATATTAATAATCCATATATTGGAGACTGGGTAGTTGCACATGGTTATATCAAAGTAACTAAAAGATTTTGAGTCAAAAGTTCAACTGCACATATTTTTGGTTTAACTGTAAAAGAAATGCTGTACATTTACGGCCAAATTCCTTCAGCAATCTATTGTGATTCTTATATATAATATTTTGCTGTTAAATATGTTGCATTCTGGGAGATCAGGAGCAGGCTCACTGATAAAGGTGTAGTATGTACCAAGTTTTGTGTAATATTCACCTTTTTTTTGCCAATGTGTGAACAGCTTGTAACACAACTTAAAATATGAGTCCTTCCCTGACTTCCTAGGTTGCCTATTAAAGCCTGTAGACTGATTTTCATGCTGAGGGAGCAGGTCGCTTTTGGCGTTTATGCAGGCTCCCGAGAGCCTTGCCTCCTTAATTGCTTCTCTTCCGCTGTTCAACAGCAACAACACTAAGTAACATTATCTTAGAGATAAATCCAGCAAACGTCCGGCTTCCAGCACAACACCGACTCCCACACAAACTCCAAGTAAGCCAAAAAAAACAAAGAAAAAAAATATATCTACTGAATCCCGTCTGGCTAAGCGGGAACATGATCATGGTCGAGTGAAAGCTAGAGTGAACATCGGCAGGGCATTTGATTCCTGGAGGGACTTTTGATCGGTTTTGGGGATCAAAACCGACCGTGAATTGGTAATTTTACATAACTGCAAAGCATGTGAAATATAGTGCTATAAGGTTTGACCTGTGTCATTTTAGCTAACTTGATCTTGCCTGCACATTAACTGTCATAATCAATGTTAATCTGTAATTATTCAGCGAGGTAAATTACAATTACACATGAAATGAATGCTGGACTATGTTCAAGATAATGCAAAAAGCTCAATTCATTACGCAACATGGTTCTACAGAAAATATATACAATCTATTATTATAAAACAATAGCACATCGATATATCAAAATGACAGTTGTGATGGAATCACATCAATACTAAATTGTGTCAACATATTTATAATGTGCAGTCTATTTTATAAACGGCTACAGTCATCATCCACCAAATGTAGCTAACAGATATCGATAAAGCTAGCTAATGCTGACATAGGCTATCGTATAAATGCACTCAATGTATCATGCGAAGAAAAACGATTACTTCAAACTACAGTCTCGTATATTTAGATCTATATCCACACTTTGTTTTAGCCCTGTTCCAGCAATGGAGAGTCAAATATAATATACAGTTTGTAGTAAAACAATCATAACTGTGTGATTTTAATTATGCTACCTCATCTGTCAGCATGATGCCTGTGAATCACATTCAGTCTCTTTGCACGTTACGTCATTGTTTTGGCTGATGCTCGTGTCTCTATGGAGCGTGTGCATGAGTGCGAGCAACAGGTATCTGCTGCAGTTCACTGAACGGCCACAGGTGTCACTAATAACAAGTGTCTCTCAATCTCACATACTGCACCTGAAAGTGACTAGTGTTACAGTAAATAGCTGTTGTTTGCAAGGCATTATGGAAAAATGAACATTTAGAATCATGATATCATCTTGGTGAAAGCTAGTGACATTTTGAAACGTATATTTTAAAACCCCACATGAATATTTTTGATTGTGTTCATGATGTTTCTGACCAACACCTCTGCTCTTTATTATCTCACATCAGCCTTCACTTGTCTGTCTAATGAGAAGTCAATTAAAATAATCAACCTTTGAAGCAATGTACATATTAAATGAGATTGAACAGTGTATTTTATTATAAAAAAAAAACAACAAACTACAAAAAATGTTTTTTTTTTTTTTCTTACATAAGTCTTTGTTTAATTAGTGTTGTTATTTTGATATCAATAGCTGTGAATTGTTTGAAATCAGCATAATGGTGATTCTCGGCATACAAAATGCAACAATGATGACAACTAACAAACATTCTATTACATAAAAGAGTAAAAGCAGAAAATTAAAATACAAGTAACTTGCAACAAAAACAACTTCAAAATAAACCAGTAAATTGAAACCAATCTAAGACATTTCTTCATACTGCAGTGCATGCTGGGAACTTAGCTGTTCAATTCAACAACAGTAGATAGTATGTAGTTTGACAGATATGCTGCTAAATTACAGTTGTAAACAAGACACTGTTCATTTTACAGTAACTTGTTGGTAACCCTGCTGCCAGTTCTTTACTGTTTTTTAATGAGAATATCTTTATGCTAAAAATCAATGCAGTTCAAAACTGTCTGAAATTAGGATAATTGTGAAATGTGAACAATTTGTGAAAAATATAAAATAGCTTTTAGGTGAAGGTAGATTTTTCATGTCAAGTTGGGGCAAGTTGTCACATGTTTCATATGCCTTCATTTAACACAATTTGACACATTTCAGTAATTACAATGTCTATTGGTCTAAAATAGTTTGATATTTTTGTTATTTAACGTTTTACATTTTTGCTCATTAATTGTCATGTGTTTCATTTGCTGTATAAATGTTGCAGAAAAGCCTATAAAATGTTATTAAGTGGCAGGATCTGATGTGACAACTTACCCCATGTGTGTGCTGTGACAACATGTTGAGTTTTGTCTGTACAGTAATGGACTTTCAAAAAAAAAAAAACCTATCCTGAGAAACATTCACTGAACTGAAGGTGCGATAAAATGAATTATATGTAAAAAGTAGGCTATATTCAAATAAATACTGCATTTTTCTAACATTTTTCGAACAAAGTAAAACGATTTCACACACACACTTGTACTTTGTGACTCAGGTTCTCATTTGCCTTTGTGTGTGTGTTTGTTTCAGTGTGTATGTGTGTTTCATTGCGTGTGTGTTTGTTTCAGTGTGTGTGTGTGTTTCATTGCGTGTGTGTTTATTTCAGTGTGTGTGTGTGTTTCATTGCGTGTGTGTTTGTTTCAGTGTGTATGTTTGTTTCATTGCGTGTGTTTGTTTCATTACATATGTGTTTGTTTCAGTGTGTGTGTGTGTGTGTGTGTTTCATTGCGTGTGTGTTTGTTTCAGTGTGTATGTTTGTTTCATTGCGTATGTGTTTGTTTCAGTGTGTATGTTTGTTTCATTGCGTGTGTTTGTTTCATTGCATATGTGTTTGTTTCAGTGTGTGTGTGTGTGTGTGTGTTTCATTGCGTATGTGTTTGTTTCAGTGTATGTGTGTGTGTGTGTGTGTGTTTCATTGAGTATGTGTTTGTTTCAGTGTGTGTGTGTGTTTCATTGCGTGTGTGATTGTTTCAGTGTGTATGTTTGTTTCATTGCGTGTGTGTTTGTTTCAGTATGTTTGTTTCATTGTGTGTGTGTGTTTGTTTCATTGCGTAGGTGTTTGTTTCAGTGTGTGTGTGTGTGTGTGTGTTTCATTGCGTGTGTGTTTGTTTCAGTGTGTATGTGTGTGTGTGTGTGTTTCATTGCATGTGTGTTTGTTTCAGTGTGTATGTTTGTTTCATTGTGTGTGCGTTTGTTTCAGTGTGTGTGTGAGTTTGTGTGTGTGTGTGTTTCATTGCGTGTGTGTTTGTTTCAGTGTGTGTGTGTTTCATTGCGTGTGTGTGTTTGTTTCAGTGTGTGTGTGTGTGTGTGTATTTGTTTCAGTGTGTGTGTGTGCGTGTGTGTTTCATTGCGTGTGTGTTTGTTTCAGTGTGTGTGTGTGTGCGTTTCAGTGTCCGTGTGTGTTTCAGTGTGCGTGTGTGTTTGTTTCAGTGTGTGTTTGTTTCTATGTGTGTGCGCGTTTCAGTGTGCGTGTGTTTGAGTGTGCGTGTGTGTTTGTTTCAGTGTGTGTTTCATTGCGTGTGTGTTTGTTTCAGTGTGTGTGTTTGACTGTGTGTGTGGTTCATTGCGTATGTATTTGTTTCAGTGTGTGTGTGTGTGTGTTTCATTGCGTGTGTGTTTGTTTCAGTGTGTGTGTGTGTGTGTGTTTCAGTGTGCGTGTGTGTTTCAGTGTGCGTGTGTGTTTGAATGTGTGTGTGTGTGTTTCATTGCGTGTGTGTTTGTTTCAGTGTTTGTGTTTGAGTGTGCGTGTGTGTTTGTGTGCGTGTGTGTTTGAGTGCGCGTGTGTGTTGTGTGTGTTTGAGTGTGTGTTTGTGTGTGTTTGAGTGTGCGTGTGTTTTGTGTATGTGTTTTTGAGTGTGCGTGTGTGTTTGAGTGTGTGTGTGTGTGTGTTTGTGTGCGTGTGTGTTTGAGTGTGCGTGTGTGTGTGTTTGTGTGCGTGTGTGTTTGAGTGTGCGGGTGTGTTTCAGTGCGAGTATGCGTTTGAGTGTGTGTGTGTGTTTGTGTGTGTTTGAGTGTGTGTGTGTGTGTTTGAGTGCGAGTGTGTGTTTGTGCGTGTGTGTTTGTATGTGTGTGTTTGAGTGTGCGTGT
The DNA here is from genome assembly GCA_032164185.1 of Moxostoma hubbsi. Classification (NCBI taxonomy): domain Eukaryota; kingdom Metazoa; phylum Chordata; class Actinopteri; order Cypriniformes; family Catostomidae; genus Moxostoma; species Moxostoma hubbsi. The sequence goes on along the minus strand of JAVLUX010000038.1, from coordinate 33,345,450 downwards.
GTGTTTGAGTGTGTGTGTGTTTGTGTGTGTGTGTGTGTGTGTTTGCGTGTGTGTTTGTGTGTGTGTTTGAGTGTGCGTGTGTGTTTGTGTGTGTTTGAGTGTGTGTGTGTGTGTGTGTTTGTGTGCGTGTGTGTTTGAGTGTGCGGGTGTGTTTCAGTGCGAGTATGCGTTTGAGTGTGCGTGTGTGTTTGTGTGTGTTTGAGTGTGCGTGTGTGTTTGAGTGTGTGTGTGTGTGTGTTTGAGTGTGCGTGTGTGTTTGAGTGTGCGCATGTGTTTCAGTGCAAGTATGTGTTTGAGTGTGCATTTGTGTGTTTGAGTGTGCGTGTGTGTGTTTGTGTGTGCGTGTTTGTGTGTGTGTGTGTTTGAGTGTGCGTGTGTGTTTGAGTGTGTGTGTGTGTTTGAGTGTGCATGTGTGTGTTTGAGTGCGAGTATGTGTTTGAGTGTGCGTGTGTGTTTGTGTGCGTGTGTTTTTGTGTGTGTGTTTTTGAGTGTGCGTGTGTGTTTGAGTGTGCGTGTGTGTGTGTTTGTGTGCGTGTGTGTTTGAGTGTGCGGGTGTGTTTCAGTGCGAGTATGCGTTTGAGTGTGCGTGTGTGTTTGAGTGTGTGTGTGTGTGTTTGAGTGCGAGTGTGTGTTTGTGTGTGTGTGTTTGTATGTGTGTGTTTGAGTGTGCATGTGTGTTTGAGTGTGTGTGTGTTTGTGTGTGTGTTTGCGTGTGCGTGTGTGTTTGTGTGTGCGTGTGTGTTTGTGTGTTTGTTTGAGTGTGCGTGTGTGTTTGTGTGTGTTTGAGTGTGTGTGTGTTTGAGTGTGCATGTGTGTTTGTGTGTGTGTGTTTGAGTGTGCATGTGTGTTTTTGTGTGTGTGTTTGAGTGTGGATGTGTGTTTGTGTGTGTTTGATTGCACGTGTGTGTTTGTGTGTGTGTTTGAGTGTGCGTGTGTTTTTGTGTGTGTGTGTTTGAGTGTGCATGTGTGTTTGTGTGTGTGTTTGAGTGTGCGTGTGTGTGTTTGTGTGCGTGTGTGTTTGAGTGTGCGCGTGTGTTTCAGTGCAAGTATGTGTTTGAGTGTGCGTGTGTGCGTGTTTGTGTGTGTGTGAATGTGTGTTTGTGTGTGTTTGTGTGTATGTTTGAGGGTTTGTGTGTGTGTTTGAGTGTGTGTGTTTAAAATGTGTGTGTGTTTCATTGCGTGTGTGTTTGTTTCAGTGTGTATGTTCGTTTCATTGCGTGTGTGTTTGTTTCTCATTGCATGTGTGTGTGTGTTTTTGTGTATTTGAGTGTTTGTGTGTGTGTGTGTATGCGTGTGTGTGTGTTTGTGTGTTTGAGTGTGCGTGTGTGTTTGTGTGTGTGTTTGAGTGTGCATGTGTATTTGTGTGTGTGTGTTTGAGTGTGCATGTGTGTGTTTGTGTGCGTGTGTGTTTGAGTGCGCGTGTGTGTTGTGTGTGTTTGAGTGTGTGTTTGTGTGTGTGTTTGAGTGTGCGTGTGTTTTTGAGAGTGTGTGTTAGAGTGTGTGTGTGTGTTTGTGTGTGTTTCAGTGCGAGTATGTGTTTGAGTGTGCGTGTGTGTTTGTGCGTGTGTGTTTGTATGTGTGTGTTTGAGTGTGCGTGTGTGTGTTTGAGTGTGCGTGTGTGTTTGAGTGTGCGTGTGTGTTTGTGTGTGTGTTTGAGTGTGCGTGTGTGTTTGTGTGTGTGTTTGAGTGTGCGTGTGTGTTTGTGTGTGTTTAAAATGTGTGTGTTTCATTGCGTGTATTTGTTTCAGTGTGTGTGTGTGTGTGTTTCATTGCGTGTGTGTTTGTTTCAGTGTGTGTGTGTGTGCGTTTCAGTGTGTGTGTTTGTTTCAGTGTGTGTGCGTGTTTGTTTCAGTGTGTGTGTTTGAGTGTGCGTGTGTGTTTGAGTGTGTGTGTTTGTTTCAGTGTGTTTGAGTGTGCGTGTGTGCGTGTTTGTGTGTGTGTGAATGTGTGTTTGTGTGTATGTTTGAGGGTTTGTGTGTGTGTTTGAGTGTGTGTTTAAAATGTGTGTGTGTTTCATTGTGTGTGTTTGTGTGTGTGTTTCATTGCGTGTGTGTTTGTTTCAGTGTGTATGTTCGTTTCATTGCGTGTGTGTTTGTTTCTCATTGCATGTGTGTGTGTGTTTTTGTGTATTTGAGTGTTTGTGTGTGTGTGTGTATGCGTGTGTGTGTGTTTGTGTGTGTGTTTGTGTGTTTGAGTGTGCGTGTGTGTTTGTGTGTGTGTTTGAGTGTGCATGTGTATTTGTGTGTGTGTGTTTGAGTGTGCATGTGTGTGTTTGTGTGCGTGTGTGTTTGAGTGCGCGTGTGTGTTGTGTGTGTTTGAGTGTGTGTTTGAGTGTGCGTGTGTTTTTGAGAGTGTGTGTTAGAGTGTGTGTGTGTGTTTGTGTGTGTTTCAGTGCGAGTATGTGTTTGAGTGTGCGTGTGTGTTTGTGCGTGTGTTTGTATGTGTGTGTTTGAGTGTGCGTGTGTTTGAGTGTGTGTGTGTGTGTTTGAGTGTGCGTGTGTTTGTGTGTGTATGTGTGTTTGAGTGTGCGTGTGTGTTTGTGTGTGTGTTTGTGTGTGTTTAAAATGTGTGTGTTTCATTGCGTGTGTATTTGTTTCAGTGTGTGTGTGTGTGTTTCATTGCGTGTGTGTTTGTTTCAGTGTGTGTGTGTGTGCGTTTCAGTGTGTGTGTTTGTTTCAGTGTTTGTGTTTGTTTCAGTGTGTGTGTGTGTTTGTTTCATTGTGTGTGTTTGAGTGTGCGTGTGTGTTTGAGTGTGTGTGTTTGTTTCAGTGTGTGTGTGTGTGTGTGTGTGTGTTTCATGTAGCTGTTGTTTGCAAGGCATTATGGGAAAATGAACATTTAGAATCATGATATCATCTTGGTGAAAGCTAGTGACATTTTGAAACGTATATTTTAAAACCCCACATGAATATTTTTGATTGTGTTCATGATGTTTCTGACCAACACCTCTGCTCTTTATTATCTCACATCAGCCTTCACTTGTCTGTCTAATGAGAAGTCAATTAAAATAATCAACCTTTGAAGCAATGTACATATTAAATGAGATTGAACAGTGTATTTTATTCTGAAAAAAAACAACAAACTACAAAAAATGTTTTTTTTTTTTTTCTTACATAAGTCTTTGTTTAATTAGTGTTGTTATTTTGATATCAATAGCTGTGAATTGTTTGAAATCAGCATAATGGTGATTCTCGGCATACAAAACGCAACAATGATGACAACTAACAAACATTCTATTACATAAAAGAGTAAAAGCAGAAAATTAAAATACAAGTAACTTGCAACAAAAACATGTTGAGTTTTGTCTGTACAGTAATGGACTTTCAAAAAAAAAAAAAACCTATCCTGAGAAACATTCACTGAACTGAAGGTGCGATAAAATGAATTATAAACATATGTAAAAAGTAGGCTATATTCAAATAAATACTGCATTTTTCTAACATTTTTTGAACAAAGTAAAACGATTTCATACACACACTTGTACTTTGTGACTCAGGTTCTCATTTGCCTTTGTGTGTGTGTGTTTGTTTCAGTGTGTATGTGTGTTTCATTGCGTGTGTGTTTGTTTCAGTGTGTGTGTGTGTTTCATTGCGTGTGTGTTTGTTTCAGTGTGTGTGTGTGTGTGTTTCATTGCGTGTGTGTTTGTTTCAGTGTGTATGTTTGTTTCATGGCGTGTGTGTTTGTTTCATTGCATATGTGTTTGTTTCAGTGTGTGTGTGTGTGTGTGTGTGTTTCAGTGCATATGTGTTTGTTTCAGTGTGTGTGTGTGTGTGTGTGTGTTTCATTGCATGTGTGTTTGTTTCACTGTGTATGTGTGTGTGTTTCATTGCATGTGTGTTTGTTTCAGTGTGTATGTGTGTTTCATTGCGTGTGTGTTTGTTTCAGTGTGTATGTTTGTTTCATTGCGTGTGTGATTGTTTCATTGCATATGTGTTTGTTTCAGTGTGTGTGTGTGTGTGTGTGTGTGTGTGTTTCATTGCGTGTGTGTTTGAGTATGCGTGTGTGTGTTTGTGTGCGTGTGAGTGTGCGTGTGTGTTTGAGTATGTGTAGGTGTGCGTGTGTTTGAGTGTGCGAGTGTGTTTCAGTGCGAGTATGTTTGAGAGTGCGTGTGTGTTTGTGTGTGTTTGCGTGTGCGTGTGTGTTTGAGTGTGCGTGTGTGTTTGTGTGCACGTGTTTCAGTGCAAGTATGTGTTTGAGTATGCGTTTGAGTGTGCATGTGTGTGTGTTTGAGTGTGCGTGTGTGTTTGTGTGTGTTTGAGTGTGTGTGTGTTTGAGTGTGCATGTGTGTTTGTGTGTGTTTGATTGCGCGTGTGTGTGTGTGTGTGTTTGTTTCAGTGTGTGTGTTTCATTGCGTGTGTTTGTTTCAGTGTGTGTGTGCGCGTTTCAGTGTGTGCGTGTGTGTGTTTGAGTGTGCGTGTGCGTGTGTGTTTGTTTCAGTGTGCATGTGTGCGTTTGAGTGTGTGTGTGTGTGTGTGTGTGTGTGTGTGCGCGCGTTTCAGTGTGAATGTGTGTTTGAGTGTGCGTGTGTGTGTTTGAGTGCGCGCGTGTTTCAGTATGAGGATGTGTTTGAGTGTGCGTGTGTGTGGGTGTTTGAGTGTGCGTGTGTGACACACGCACACTGTGTTTGAGTGTGCGTGTGTGTTTGAGTGTGCATGTGTGTGTTTGAGTTCGAGTATGTGTTTGAGTGTGCGTTTGTGTGTTTGAGTGTGCATGTGTGTTTCATTGCGTGTGTGTTTGTTTCAGTGTGTGTGTGTGTGTGTGTGTGTGTGTGTGTGCGTGTCAGTGTGCGTGTTTGTTTCAGTGTTTGTGTTTGTTTCAGTGTGTGTGTGTGTTTGTGTGTGTGTGTGTGTGTGTTTGTTTCAGTGTGTTTGTGTTTGTTTCAGTGTGTTTGTGTGCGTTTCAGTGTGCGTGTTTGTGTGTGTTTGTTTCAGTGTGTTTGTGTTTGTTTCAGTGTGTGTGTGTGTGTCTGAGTGTGTGTGTGTATTTGTTTCAGTGTGTGTGTGTCTGAGTGTGTGTGTGTGTTTCATTGTGTGTGTGTTTGTTTCAGTGTGTGTGTGTTTGTTTCAGTGTGTGTGTGTTTGTTTCAGTGTGTGTGCGCGTTTCAGTGTGTGTGTGGTTGTTTCAGTGTGCGTGTGCGTGTTTCAGTGTGCGTGTGTGTGTTTCAGTGTGTGTGTGTGTGTGTGTGTTTGAGTGTGCGTGTGTGTGCGTGTGTGTTTGAGTGTGCGCGTGTGTTTCAGTGCAAGTATGTGTGCATTTGTGTGTTTGTGTGTGCGTGTTTGTGTGTCTTTGAGTGTGCGTGTGTGTGTTTGTGTGTGTTTGAGTGTGCATGTGTGTGTTTGAGAGCGAGAATGTGTTTGAGTGTGCGTTTGTGTGTTTGAGTGAGCATGTGTGTTTGTGTGTGTTTGAGTGTGCATGTGTGTTTCATTGCGTGTGTGTTTGTTTCAGTGTGTGTGTGTGTGTGTGAGCGTTTCAGTGTGCGTGTTTGTTTCAGTGTTTGTGTTTGTTTCAGTGTGTGTGTGTGTGTGTGTGTCTTTGTTTCAGTGTGTTTGTTTCAGTGTGTGTGTCTGAGTGTGTGTGTGTGTGTATTTGTTTCAGTGTGTGTGTGTGTCTGAGTGTGTGTGTGTTTGTTTCAGTGTGTGTGTGTGTGTGTGTGTGTGTGTGTTTCAGTGTGTGTGTGTTTGTTTCAGTGCGTGTGTGTTTGTTTCAGTGTGTGTGCGCGTTTCAGTGTTTGAGTGTGCGTGTGTGTGTTTCAGTGTGTGTGTGTGTGGTTGTTTCAGTGTGCGTGTGTGTTTCAGTGTGCGTGTGTGTTTCAGTGTGCGTGTGTGTTTCAGTGTGTGTGTGTGTGTGTGTGTGTTTGTTTCAGTGTGTGTGTGTGTGTGTGTGTGTGTGTTTGTTTCAGTGTGTGTGTGTGTGTGTTTGTTTCAGTGTGTGTGTGTGTGTGTGTGTGTTTGTTTCAGTGTGTGTGTGTGTGTGTGTGCGCGCGTTTCAGTGTGTGTGTTTGAGTGTGCGTGTGTGTGTGTTTGAGTGCGCGCGTGTGTTTCAGTGCGAGGATATGTTTGAGTGTGCATGTGTGTTTGTGCGTGTGTGTTTGTATGTGTGTGTTTGAGTGTGGGTGCGTGTGTGTGTGTTTGAGTGTGCGTGTGTGTGTGTTTGAGTGTGCGTGTGTGTGTGTTTGAGTGTGCGTGTGTGTTTGTGTTTGAGTATGCGTGTGTGTTTGAGTGTGCGTGTGTGTTTGAGTGTTTGTGTGTGTGTGTGAATGTGTGCGCGAGCGTATGTTTTGAGACGTAATGTTCACACTAAGGGCCTAGTAACTACTAGTTAGTTTGTAACTTAAGTCAGTGCTTAATTTGGTTACACCATATGTTCTTAAGGCAAGACTTTACTAGTAGGTCGTAAACTCTCTGTAAAGTCATGTGTAGTCGCATATTATGACGTTTACCTGCATTGATCCAATAAACAGTGTAAATAACAATATGAACTGTATCTAAAATAAATAAGGGGTGATCAATTAATACTAATAAAACAAGTTGGAAAAAAGAAATTGATTCATTTTAATATCTTATATATTTTGAATGAGTTAAAACTTGACACCGGGCGACGCACACCTCACCCAAAAAGTGCTTCTGTCCTTCTACCGCTGCTGCATAAAGCATACTGCCTCGTGGTATCTGTGTGTGGTGTGCCAGCTGCACAGAAACAGAGAGGAGAGCACTCCAGAGGGTCGTCACCACTGCCCAGAAGATTATTGGCTGCCCTCTCACCTCCCTGGAAGATCTTTACAGTTCCCGCAGCCTCATAACAGCCCAGAACATACTCCGTTTGAACGGCTGTCCTCGGGGAGACGTTTTAGGACAATGAAAACATGAACAAATAGATTACAGTTTTTATCCAAAAGCAATAGCAGCACTAAACACTACTTGAATGCATTATTGAGATGTATCGTGCAGTGAACTGTTGTGTATGGTATATGATGTGTTTTCATTTCCTTTAGAATTTTTTTCATTTATGCATTTTTTTAGAGCTACTTTTAGAGACTCTTTTATATTTATATATTTATATACCTGTTGCACTGATCGGATTGCATCCAATTTTGTTGTTCGTGTACAATGACAATAAAGATTTCTATAAAATCTGAAAACTGCCCCATGTGAAAGGTTTCATGCTGAAGCGCCCCTTAAAAGTACGTTTCATCATCAGATATGTCGACATTATTAATGCCTGTTACGCAAAACATGAGCTCGCTGATGTCATAAAATATCAGTCTGCTTTATTATTCCATCCGTTACTCCTCGTCGGAGTCTGCCGTAAATATTTAGTTCATACGTAGGGTTACGTCCTACATAAATGTAATATTTTTACATATTTAGTAGTGCGTAAATTGTGACTTAAAGTGCCCATTGATGCCACAACTAGGGTAAGTTGTAACGCATGTATAGCTGGTGAAACCGGCCCCAGGTCTTCAGAGGGATGTTGCGTAAATCTCGCGAGCGCGTCTCCTCTCGCGATGCCGCCCAGCATCGCTGTGCTGCTGCAGTGCGCGTATAAAGGAGCGAGACTCGCGGAGACAAGAGGAGACGATGCGGCAAGGTCGTGGTATTATCACGGCTCAGATCACCAGATGAAACCACCATTCACGGAGATCATTCGGATCTTTAGCGTTCCTGGGAGCTAAAAGAGCCGAGAGCGCGTGAGATCTCAAACTCCCGTCCGGACGCCCGGCTGTTCTTCATTTGCCTCCGCATGTGCTCGCTGCGGGTTCGGAGGGAAGTACTGCGCGGTATTTCTGTCTTTCTGCAGCAGTGTCAGTGTGCTGGCGATTCCTGTCTGATCCATCGGCTTGTCTGTAGTTTCGGTGACAGTATTAGTTTTAGTAGGGCTCTTCGCTTGTCATGTCGGCGTCACCTCCGTCCTTTGCCGCCTCCCGGAGCGAGCTGCTCCCTCCAGTCGAACCCGACGCGCTCAAACCCGCTGGTCCCACACCGAGCCAGAGCCGCTTTCAGGTGGATATAGTGTCCGAGTGTGCCGGGGACGGTCACGCTCCTCCCGCATCCGACCCGTCCCCGCCCGACCACCCCGCCGACCTGCCGCACGACCCCGGAGAGGAAGCCAAAGGCCGGTTTCGGGTTGTGAACTTTGCGGCCTCGAGTCCGGACTCTGCACCGGCGGAGAGCGCGCAGAACGGGGACACGGTGATGAGCGAGGGCAGCCTGCACTCGTCCACCGGCGGCCAGCAGCACCATCACTACGACACTCACACCAACACGTACTACCTCCGCACCTTCGGTCACAACACCATCGATGCGGTGCCCAACATCGACTTCTACCGGCAGACCGCCGCGCCGCTGGGCGAGAAACTCATCCGACCCACCCTGTCCGAACTGCACGACGAGCTCGACAAGGTACAAGCACACTAATAACATTAACTATTAAAAAGTACCATATTACTACTGTGATGTTTTCAACATTAGCACCACCGTTTTCATTCAGCATCCGACCGGTCTGATCGTTACATCATCTCTCAACACACATCTGTACACTCACAGAGATGAAGTTCATGACAGTGAGTGAAAACGGAATATCCAACTGTTGCTACATATTTCATATTTGGCTTGATTTTTCACAAGTCAATACAGACGATCGTGACCTCTGACCTGTGTGCTGAGAGTTACTGTGGCAGGTGTGTGACTTGATCTCTTTTTTTACAGTCTATGGACTTGATGCGTGTGATAAGTGTTATCTAAAGCGTCACACACTTTACTGTATCATTGTACATGTAGTTCAGTGTTGTGAAAGCACACAGCCCTGTTTCCCGTTTACATGCTTGCACAATGTGTGTGTGTGTGTGTGTGTGTGTGTGTGTTCTCTCTTGCAATGAAGACATTTGTTGAGTCTGGATATTTTTCCTGCATCAATAGTTCATGAATAAATATGTTGTTGAATAAAATTATATAGCAGTCATACAATAATGTAGAACAGTGGTTTAGTTGAATACAGAGTCTGAAACCCTGTGTTTACCACGGTGAATTGGCACTGGACTAGTTATCAATTGTAGCCAGAGGTGTTTTGATTCAGCTCTCTGATGACCACATTGGCCATTATGATTTGGCAGTTTATCTAGTTAAATTTGTTCGTTACAAATTTCTGTGCCAAGTTTGTGAAAAGCCTCTGAGTTCTGATGCACAACCACTTTAACAGTAATTTCCACTCATTAAAGCCAAACTGAGTGACAGAGCTTCTGATTTAACAACACATGTATTGTGAAATTGATTTTCTAAGGCTACATCCAGATTAATCCTGGCAAATTTGAAATTTCCCCCATGCTGCTGTTTTCAAGCATTTCCCAAAAGTTGCTCATCAACAAAAACAACGTTTCATCCAAGGGTTTTTTTGACACAAATGCATCAAAAAGTTTACAGAAACACAAATTATCACTAAAATTCACAAGTGTCAACATAATATTTTTATATTTAACTATATATAAACTGTTGATATTCAAATATAGCAAAAAAACTGATTTGGAAACACTTGCATTTATGCAAAAATGTAGTGTCAGATGACAGTAGGGTTACAGCGGTATACCGGTTCACGGTATACCACGGTTTGAAAATTGACGGTTATCATACCATGTACATTAGCTTATCTACGGTATTGAGAAAAAAATGCAACCGGACGGAGACTCTCACATACGCGTGTGCATCTCCTTTCCTCAGTCAGACTCATCAACTTGTGACACACACACACACACACACACACACACACACATGTAGCAGAGAAAATGTCAGGGAGAAGGGAGGTGAGGGGGGTCTGACATGAGTCTGTGTGTGAGTTAAAGCAGTGTTTCTTAACTAGTTGGACTGGGTCGTGGACAGCAGGGAAAGAGCAATGCTATGGTTCTCCCATTGAACATATTTCGGCAGCCGCCCAAGTGATAGACTATTTAGGACTGCTGAGGCAGATTTAATGATAATCTCACAAACAGCTGAAGCAGACATCGGCAATTTACAGCCCGCGGGCTGGATCAGACCCTCCACATTTCCACAGTTAACTTGCATTGGGACCTGATGCATCTCCACAAGCATTTAACATACTCAGGGTTACCAGATAAGAGACGTAACACCCCCAGTTTGAGATTTATACTTGCGCAAATTGGAAATTTTCTGCCTAATGTAATACTTATTTTGTACAATCTGGCAACCATGCATGCGAGTGCGCTATTTCTATCTCGCTTTCCCCTTTGAACAAATTTAGTGATCTGTAGTGCAATATTCTGCTCAAGGAAAAGTGTTTTATGGATACTCTGTGTCCATTCTTGAGGCTGCTTGGGATGTTTGGTGCTACTTTGCAGGTAAACCTTCTCAGTGATTAAATATAAAAGTAGATCTCGGCATAGAGACACGGAGGGGTAATCAATGACATAATCATTTAGTAGTTAATTTAACATAAACTAACATGCTTTAGTTATATACCATGTTATAGTTACATGCTATTTTTTATAATGTTTATAATTTGATTTATTATAATTCTGTTAGCTTATTTTTCTATTTATTTTATTTTCAAAAGGGAGATATTTTTTACACATACTTCAATAAAATAAATGGTTTCAATTATAATAAAGTGTTTGCTCAAATAAATAACCCTTCTGTTTTCACTGATAATAGTAATTGTGTAATACCGTGAAACCGTGATATTTTCTGAGATGGTTATCATACCGTGAAAATCTCATACTGTTGCATAATCTGTGCATATCAGAAAACATATATGCCGATATGTCTATGAAAGATAAATCGGTTGGGCTCTACTTTCAATTGACTATATTACAATTTCAGTGTGTCAGATGTTTACATGCACTAATTGAACTGTGCCTTTATGCAGCTTGGAAAATTCCAGAAAATAATGTCAAGCAGTTAACCAGTTAGCTTCTGATAGACTAATTGTAGTCAGTTGGAGGTGTGGCTGTATTTTAAGGCTTACCTTCAAAATCAGTGCCTTTTTGCTTGCCATCATGGGAAAATCAAATGAAATCAGACAAGACCTCAGAAAAAAAATTGTGGACCTCCACAAGTCTGGTTTATCCTTGGGAGCAATTTCCAAATGCCTGAATGTACAGATGAACGGGGTACAAACAATAGTATGCAAGTATAACACCATGAGACCACGCAGCCATCATACCACTCAGGAAGGAGATGCATTCTGTCTCCTAGAGATGAACGCAGTTGGTGTGAAAAGTGTAAATCAATCCCAGAACAACAGCAAAGGACCTTGTGAAGATGCTGGAGGAAATGGGTAGACAAGTATCTACAGTATATCTACATTAAACAAGTCCTATATCGACATAACCTGAAAGGCTGCTCAGCAAGGAAGAAGCCACTGCTCCAAAACTACCATAAAAAAGCCAGATTAAAGTTTGCAAATGCACATGGTGACCTTACTTTTTGGAGAAATGTCCTCTGATCTGATGAAACAAAAATTTAACTGTTTGGTCATAATGACCATCGTTATGTTTGGAGAAAAATGGCTGAGGCCTGCAAGCTGAAGAACACCATCCCAACCATGAAGCATGGGGGTGGCAGAATCATGTTGGCGGTGGTGCTTTGCTGCAGGAGGGACTGGTGCACTTCACAAAATAGATGACATCATGAGGAAGAAAAATTGTGTGTATATATTGAAGCAAAATGTCAAGGGATCAGCCAGGAAGATAAAGCTTGGTCACTAATGGGTCTTCCAAACAAACAACGACCCCAAGCATACCTCCAAAATTGTGGCAAAATAGCTTAAGGACAACAAAGTCAAGGTATTGGAGTGACCATCACAAAGTCCTGACCTCAATCTGATAGAAAATGTGTGGGCAGAACTGAAAATGCTAGTGCGAGCAAGGAGGCCAACAAACCTGACTCAGTTGCACGAGTTCTGTCTGGAGGAATGGGACAAATATTCAGCAACTTATTGTGAGAAGCTTGTGGAAGGATCCCCAAAATATTTGACCCAAGTTAAACAATTTAAAGGCAATGCCACTGTGGCACGGTGGAGGGCGGGACCGGCGCGTGATTGCGCACGCCCGGTCCCGTATCGGGCTGATTGAGCCGGCAAGAGGGTTAAAAGGCCACTCGCAGACGGCGATCGGGAGAGAGAGCTTAATCAGCAGACGTCTGCTGTCCTAAATGTTTGTTTTAAGTTCGTCATTAAATTATCATTTATGTTGACAAGCCGGTTTCTCTGATACGCCGTAGCTCGTTCCTCAGCCACTTCTCCACCCTCTACAGGACAACAGCCGCGCCTCTCTGGGCAGATCGGAGGCAGTCCTCAGCCCCTGGAGGACGGAACGCCCCGCCGCGTTCCCGGGGTGTCGAAGGGGCCTCCCCCCGCCCCTGGCAGCGGTTCTCCCGCTCCAGGCGGTCGGCGGCGAGCCCCTCCCCGCACGCGGTCGGCAGTCTCCAACCCCGCCGCGTTCCAGCGGCCAGTAGGGGACTCCCCCGCCCCTGGCAGCGGCCCTTACCGCTCCAGGCGGTCGGCCAGGAGCCCCTCCTCCCCTCGCGGTCGGCGGCCGTTCCTCTGCGTCCAGGCGGCTGGGCTCCTCCGTCCCCCGGCAGATGGCCGCGGCTGCTCCATTGAGAAGTGGCGAGAAACCGGCTTGTCAACATAAATGATAATTTAATGACGAACTTAAAACAAACATTTAGGACAGCAGACGTCTGCTGATTAAGCTCTCTCTCCCGATCGCCGTCTGCGAGTGGCCTTTTAACCCTCTTGCCGGCTCAATCAGCCCGATACGGGACCGGGCGTGCGCAGTCACGCGCCGGTTCCGCCCTCCACCGTGCCACAGCCACCAATTACTAACAAAGTGTACGTACACTTCTGACCCACTGGAAATGTGATGAAAGAAATAAAAGCTGAAATAAATCATTATCTCTACTATTATTCTGACATTTCACATTCTTAAAATAAAGCGGTGATCCTAACTGACCTAAGACAGGGTATGTTTTCTACCATTAAATGTCAGGAATTGTGAAAAACTGAGTTTAAATGTATTTGGCTAAGATGTATGTACACTTCTGACTTCAAATGTGTTTAGTTAATACTTAGTCTCAAAGAACATGCAATAAATTGGTTAGTCTTTTTTTATTTTAAATACAGGTGTAAATGTTTGATAAGTGTTTACATGCCATAAAATCAGTGGACATGCTGCAATTAAATGTATAATGTTACACACACATATACATAAAATATTATGTAGGCACATCAGTTATCTATGGGTATTTTGGTCATTTTGTCTACTCGAGTACTCTGACTAATTACTCTACAGAGTACTCGACAAATACTCGAGAGGCAATCACATGTTCATAACTATATATTTAATAACATGTGGTTATATACATATAACATTGGTTGCTGCATTGCGTCTTGTTGTTCCAGTGTATCGTCTATTCATTATTATAGGCTGCTATAAAATAATGTTACAAAATGTACAAAAGATTGCATAATCAAAATGCATCATATTTTGTCATTAAGTGAAGATTCGCTGCCCAACTCTGAAAGAACAACACGCGTCTGTCTGTTTTTCCTTCAGTTTACCATAGTAATCTTACTAAGCACGCGCCAGTTTTTTAGTGACTGTCTAAACCGTCTATTTTCAAATAATGAGATGCCATAACCATTGCATTTTAAGTTGAAGTTGAGTTTCGAAGATGCTGTATTGTGTTCCATTTGGCTGTGCTCTGTCTAGCTATTTGAGCTCACCTGCTGTAGACTGCCACACGTGCCTGGAGTGTGTGTGCAAGTGTGTGTGTGTGTGTGTCCAAATGTTTGCTTGTGAGGAAACCTGCGATGCTCTGTATTGTTGTTGCTGTAATGATTCATGAAACATTCCATTCAACTCGGAGAGTCTGAATTTCCACCTTTTCACTTCAAACATTCACTTTTATTAAATAATAGCCATTAGCGTGACAAAGTTCTTATGATAATAAATGTGTTTAGCTAACTGTTGCATAGACGTGTTGAAAACACAGTTAATTATTGTAACAATAGCATTTCAGCATCATATATCATTTTGTTTGCTATGAGAATTCTCTGATAATCAATGTACCTCTCACAATCACAAAGCAATTAATCTAAAAATTTTAAATAAGCTCCTGTGTTTAGTTGTCACGTAACCGCCACTGGATTCCGAATTAAGTGAAAAGTCACATCATGCGTGATCACTATCGATTAGAGATGCACCGATTGCAATTTTTCTTGGCCGATACAGTGTTTTTTTTTTTCCTCCTAAGAACTAATGACCGCATATACAAACAAAATCTACCTTTCTTCAATGCAAAATGTAATTTTCATAATCATTTTTAAAACATTACAATTTCCCCCAAACAATGTTACAGGATCTTCTCTGACTTCTGATATATTAAGTGCTCTGTGACTGGAAAGAGGTAGAAATAACAATTAACTGCAAATGAGTTGCTTTATATAACAAAACAGATGTCATTTTCCACTATTTTTATAAATTGATCTTTTTCTATTTTTTTACTCGTCTAACAAAACAATTTCAAATATTACAAGCCTATGAACAAAACTGAAGTGTTCAATGCGCTCAACATTGACATTAAGCTTACGTTAGATACCAAATATCAGAGGTAAAACTGATTGCTGTTTCGGGATCGGCTTGTAACCATACCTGTTGTCACTCACCCCCGTTTTTCCCGGGAGTCTCCCTTATTTCACACCCATCTCCCACCCCCCTCCCGTTTTGTTATTTCTCCCGGGAAACTCCTGTAATTTGCATGGCCCAAATCACGTTATATGAATAATCACATCAATATATTAATCCAAGGTTGTCCAGTTGCCAGATCTTGTATGAAACGCATCCTACTCACATAATCGACACACCATACACATTTCTAATAATTTGTGACCTCAACCTGGCAACCAAAACCCAGCTGCTCTGTTGAAATCTGTGCAGGCAGTAGACGCAAGAAGTTCTATGGAGATTGGCTGGTCATCCAGGGCCATGAATTCCATAATTTTCCTCGTAAATCCTTTTGGTCTTTTCGCTTCTCATACCAAGGAAAGATAGGAGAGGCTGCTGACTTCTGACTGGCTCTGAGCTCTGGCTAGCTTTAGCCGCTTAACTTTTTTAGCTTCTTTTAAAAAAGTGGTATTTTCAGCTGGGTGAGGGTGTTTTAAGTGTCTAATTAGGTTTGTTGTTCCGAACGATATCGTGGTGGTTCTCCCACGGTTTACTTTAGCCATTTTACAATTATTACAAATTGCGAACTTTATGTATTTTTCACTCGCAGTGAAGATCTTCCACGCCAATGTCATGTTTCCATGCGGCTGTGACGTTATTGCCTGCGCTGCTGGCAACAAAAAGGACCGGCTCGGAATCGGAAAGACGTGAGACTGACCGGCCGGTCACCGGTCCGGGCCGAGCATGCGGAAAACCGGCTGATTCCGGTCCCTGGCCGGTCGATCGGTGCATCTCTACAATCAATTATTCTTTTCATAATCGATCATTGCTGCCACGCCCGATTACTCTAGTACTTGTGCATATATATAATATAATACACGCACTCACCTAAAGGATTATTAGGAACACCTGTTCAATTTCTCATTAATGCAATTATCTAATCAACCAATCACATGGCAGTTGCTTCAATGCATTTAGGGGTGTGGTCCTGGTCAAGACAATCTCCTGAACTCCAAACTGAATGTCAGAATGGGAAAGAAAGGTGATTTAAGCAATTTTGAGCGTGGCATGGTTGTTGGTGCCAGACGGGCCGGTCTGAGTATTTCACAATCTGCTCAGTTACTGGGATTTGAAAAACATCCAGTATGCGGCAGTCCTGTGGGCGAAAATGCCTTGTTGATGCTAGAGGTCAGAGGAGAATGGGCCAACTGATTCAAGCTGATAGAAGAGCAACTTTGACTGAAATAACCACTCGTTACAACCGAGGTATGCAGCAAAGCATTTGTGAAGCCACAACACGCACAACCTTGAGGCGGATGGGCTACAACAGCAGAAGACCCCACCAGGTACCACTCATCTCCACTACAAATAGGAAAAAGAGGCTACAATTTGCAAGAGCTCACCAAAATTGGACCGTTGAAGACTGGAAAAATGTTGCCTGGTCTGATGAGTCTCGATTTCTGTTGAGACATTCAGATGGTAGAGTCAGAATTTGGCGTAAACAGAATGAGAACATGGATCCATCATGCCTTGTTACCACTGTGCAGGCTGGCGGTGGAGGTGTAATGGTGTGGGGGATGTTTTCTTGGCACACTTTAGGCCCCTTAGTGCCAATTGGGCATCGTTTAAATGCCACGGCCTACCTGAGCATTGTTTCTGACCATGTCCATCCCTTTATGGCCACCATGTACCCATCCTCTGATGGCTACTTCCAGCAGGATAATGCACCATGTCACAAAGCTCGAATCATTTCAAACTGGTTTCTTGAACATGACAATGAGTTCACTGTATTAAAATGGCCCCCACAGTCACCAGATCTCAACCCAATAGAGCATCTTTGGGAAGTGGTGGAACGGGAGCTTATATAAAAATATTTGATTAAATTCTGAAGTTTCCCACCCATTGAAAATTAAATGGAACTTTTGGGTGACAGTGTAAAAAAGGCCATGTAACAGAATGTTTGTTATTTGAACTTTCTATTAAAACTTGAAAAACATTGTAATTAAAGAGTGATAACCATGTTAAATGCATTGAATATAATAGTAAACGTCTGCAACGTGGGTTGTATATGATCAATACAGTATATGTGTTCTAGAAAACTAATGCACACAAAAATAATAATTGTTAAAGTCAGTTCACATGGTCAAAGACACATTGATTGAGGAGTACCTGGAATGGCAGATCATAGGCTATTCATGTAAAAAATAGATAACATTGCAATTTTTGACAAATGTGTTTTAAGGTTAATTGAAGTAGACATAAAAAATGATGTGTTTATGATCTTCACAGATGTTTTGCTGTTAGTTTCCTGTATGTTCTGCATTACTATCACACATATAAATACATCTGTGCAGCTGTTTATATTCTTACACTTTTTGTATATCAAAGATATTTACTTTGTCCATTAATGATCATCAATTAATCTTCTGTAATTGCATCCAGAAACTCACCACATGTCTCCGAAATCGAGATTCATTTAGTGAAAAGTGGTCAGTTATCAATTTGTTGTGTTGAGCTCAGTTCAGTGTTTGTTACGTAAAGCTGACATTAGTCTAATCGTCATGCATTCAGATTCAACTTTTCCTATTAAAGTTACACAAAGGAAGCTACTGTACAGCAAAATCCATGAGTGAATGGAAAGTGTGTTTTATTGGCTACTGGAGTGACTTGAAACCGATATTTATGTGTGAGCTAACAAGTTTGTTTTACAGCTGTCAAACGGCCACGTAAGGATTGCCAGTGCTTGTGTGAACAGAGGCAGTATTGCTTGAAATTAGTTCTGTGTTTGTCACTCACACTGAATAATTATTTTATTTGATCTCTCTTGAGGAACACTGACAGTGTCCGTGGCTGCATGTTTGCGTTGTGATATTGACCAGCGATGAAGAAACACTGACTGTGCTGTGACGGAGTGGAAATATTGATGCATACAGATAGACAAACAGAAAGACAGAAGTGCGGATCTCAGAGCACAACAACTTTCATACGTTTCAGAATAGTGATGGGTGTCATCTCTGTGTAGCTTTAACCTTGTGATTTGTTATCGGTGATCTTTATTGTCTACAGTAAGAATGTTTAGTGTACAGATGTGATCAGAAATGTATATTTTATATATATATATATATATATATATATATATATATATATATATATATATATATATATATATATATATAAAAAAAATTTTTTTAGCAGTGGTGCTTTTAATTGGAGAGTTGAGCTTTAATTGTTAAAAAGTTTGCATGGTAAATATCTCTTGGAAGAATCGCGTCTTTAAATTCATCACTTTTAAAGCACCACCACTACAGCCGCACACAGTAACAATGACATGTTCTTGTTTTTGGAGCATCACACCTCGTTAAATGGGGATGTGCACGACTAATCGAGTAATTGTTCTGCACCAGCTAGTCGACTATTAAAAACACTACTTTAAAATCACTAATTTATTTTCCTTTGTGCATTTGCCTGCCATGAAGAATTCAGTTGACACTGGATGTGTGTTGTCGGTGTTGGATGAGAGGAAGAGATATGACGGCATCTTTGTGTGCTTTCAAGCAAAGCCAAGTTAGGCAATACTTGTACAAGTTGATTCTTATTGAAATGTACTCTATTGGTTTTAATTTCTTGTTGGAGTCATGCAATCCTACAGACGACGATCTGCTTTTATGGTGGAAAGATACTGCGAAACGGTACGAGAATCTCTGCTTATCAGACCAGCATTAAAAAACTGAATGCGGGCAAAGCACATTTTTATAAAATTCCAACTTTTACCACTTGTTTTTTTTTTTTTTTTTTTAACAATTACATGTGAAATAATAAAAATGTAATGGATTTTATGTAAACTCAAGTGTTTATATATGTGCATTACCCTCATGACATTAATATTGGTTTCTAAGGGTGAGTGGATATTATTATTATTATTATTATTATTATTACATGTTATAAGCATAGTTTGTTGAATTTATTGTAAACTGTTTTGGTAACTTTTGTGAATAAAACAAAATATGCATTTTCACGTACATGACATTTTAATTTGGGAGTAATCGTTTCATTTTTGTGGGTTGGAGTACTCAATTACAAAAAATACCCATTCCTAGTTAAAAATGGTAAAACATGTCTCATACTTATCACACAAACATGAAACATGTCTAAAGAAAGCTTAATGTCTGCTTTTAAATATTAAATATTCTCCTCAATGTAATCTGTATGAAATAAAGCCAGTTTCTCCTGGCTCAGCTAATGATCTCTAATATGATCACACCCACGGGCAGAGGGCGCTATTCATACTGCAATGTGCTGAGACGATCAATGCAAATGGTGAACGCCCTTGACTTTGTCTTAAAAACATCTAGTTCATTCACTTTTCTGCGTGTTTGGAAGATCACATTACATAGGTGAGGAAACTCCTGGATAGTGACGATGAACGTTTGTATTTTGAAGAGAGACTTGATCCAGCTGAGGATACAATTTCGCACGAGTAAGTCATTTAGTTTTCATTAGTTGACATGATATTTTATATAAACTTGTACATATTTTACTAGTGGGAATGTTTCTAGACTAGCCAGCCAGGATTCAGAGTATTGAAATATGACTCCTAATAAGCAAGTTTTAGTAACATTTAAATGCTGTTTCGGCTAAAGCAGATATTTAAATTGTATGCTGTATGATATAAATATGATATAAAAATAATATGAATGTTTAGATTATATTTTATCTAGTGTTTATCCTGCCTCATTATCATCAACAAAGCTTGTGCTTGCAAAAATGTGTTAAATTAGTAAAATGCACTTTAAATATGCCCATATTAGAAAATCAGCATATTACAATGATTTCTGAAGGATCATGTGACACTGAAGACTGCAGTAATAATGCTGAAAATTCAGCTTTGATCACAAATTGCATTTTACAATATATTCAAATAGAAAACTGTTCTTTTAAATAGTAAAAAGAGTTAAGAATATCACTGTTTTTACTGTATTTTGGATCAAATAAATCCAGTCTTGGTGAGCAGAAGAGACTTCTTTTAAACTGTAGTGTATGTCTAAAATTAAATCTTTGGTTAAAGAAAATGTGTAGAAAATGTGTGTTCTTATTTATTGTTCTATTTTATTTAGGTGTAATATTGAGAAAATAACAAGTTTGCAGTAATGTAAAGGTATTATTTAATTTTGTAAAAATATTATTTTAATTTGAAAAGACTGTGCATTTATAGTTGTTGTTGCTAGTTTGTATGTTTGAGTTGTGAAATACACATTTCAGCATTATCAGTAATCTATTTGTGCATTTTCCTTGATTACCAAACAAGTTGACATTTGTTTATTATATCGCATATCGCAATATTAACCTCAATAATTGCAATATGACTTTTTTCCAAAATCATCAGCCCTATTAGCCATTAATGTGTTTTTAAGCAACTGAAAAAGCACAAATGTCAAGGCATGTCAAAACTTCTCCAGGGCCCAAAACACCCTCAGACCCTAGAGGGTTAAAGGAGCTGTCACAGCAAACGAATGGTCTGCAACAGACAGGATATTACATCAACCTGATTGTTATTACTGTGTGAATGAACTCTTCGTTAATGACCTTGTAGAATGGCCCTTGTGAAGGGATTCAGTTGCTCCCCTTCATTTGGGATGACCCGTCGAGTGGCGTTTCTTTCCGCAGTGCCCTTCAAGTATGCAAAAAATGCTGTTTAGAAGTAGCCCAAATCATAAATCAGAGCTCAACAATATGGATGACCCACTGGCGAGGTGTCAGTGTGAGCGAGTTTGGGGCCAGTTGATGGAACAGTCACTTGTCCAATGCCAGTGCCAAGTCTGTTGATCGTGTAAATGTGGTTTATTTTCTTCGATTTTGTTGTTGCAAATGTAATTTTTATTAAGGTTCTGTCAACTAGCTTGCTAACATAGATCAGGTTTGGATGACGGAATTATTAAACAAATCAGTGTTTAACACCATACAGTATGTTATTTCATTTCCAGCAAAAGTTTTCATGGAGTTACATTATTATTGCAAATCAAAAGCATTTATTTATTCTGAGTAGTAAGTTGTTGTTTTTTGTAAAGAAAATGAAAGATGAATGAAATTTTGCATCAGTAAATGTTTGTTTTTTTTCTTTTTATTTGTTTAGCCAAGAGGTCATTGTGTGCCGTTTCCAACTTCTTTTGGTCATGTGTCTTCCAAATTAGGAGGTCACAGCTAACCAAACTTGAACTTTTGTGTGCAGCGGAATGCAAAATTTATCTTCATCAGCTTGTGTTTCCACTTTCCCATGTTCAGATGTGTTTGAAATGGAGTGAATGGGGCTCGACGTGTAGTGTGACTGCACCTAAAGACCGACAGTAACCCACCAACTTGTCAAACTTGTAATCTTCTCCGGAACATGTTATTGATGAACATCAACTGCTGTGTTGGGCAGAATTGTCTTCCTTGAAAGTTCAGATATTTTCAGTTTGGAAAATCTGGATGAGATGTTGGCTCTAAATTCCAATCATGTGTGTGAATTTTCAATCATGAGACAGTGGAATGTTTGAAGAAAATTGTGTTCTGTCCAGGAATGAGCTGTGAAACTGACACATTAAAGAAAGAAGTCAGAGGTGAAATTAACCACATGTGAATGTCTCCCAGTCGTCCTCTCATGTTACAAAGACAACAGCAGTGGTCTTCAACTAGTGACTCTACAACACCAGATGAACACCTTCTACTGCCATCATGAAGCTTCTTTGTGAATCTGAAGGTTTTGGGTGTGAGCTGTCCAGAATAGTGCGTGTGTATGAACATTTGTGACAGTCCATTGGTTTCACTCAACATCTTGTTGAAGGTGCTCTCATTTTAAGTTGATTGTGAGTTCATCTCAATATGTCAGTAGTGTAGTGTGCTCAATAAACTGGGTTTTTGATAGTGATC
This sequence comes from Moxostoma hubbsi, assembly GCA_032164185.1. Classification (NCBI taxonomy): domain Eukaryota; kingdom Metazoa; phylum Chordata; class Actinopteri; order Cypriniformes; family Catostomidae; genus Moxostoma; species Moxostoma hubbsi. Next base: position 33,323,870 of record JAVLUX010000038.1, on the reverse strand, counting down.
AGTGCAGGGCAACTGCAGAAATCTAGCTCATCCCCCGACACCGCCGTAGTAACGCCCTTCCCCTGAGTACATGGTGTATCTTCAGCATCATCTAGACATGAAGGGAAGATTCCCACTGGACCCACAGCTGGAGTCAGTGTTTTTATAAATAAATGAGTGTGTGTGGGGCTGTTTCATTTTGTGATGTTTTACATAGGCTTTTTGAAGGGAGTTCAAATCCTTCCTTTGCGACATTCTTTAAAGAGAAAAAGAATGAAGTAAATGTTGTTAAAGTAAAGTTTGGCTTTGAGTTATTATGTTGCCATTATAATTCGCTTTATTAAACAAACAGCAGAAGTCTATGGTATGTCCTCATGTAGACTGAGAAGTGTGTGTGTGTGTGTGTGTGTGTGTGTGTGTGTGTGTGGTTGTGAAAGTATAAACAGTGTGTGTCTCTCTGTATGTTTTCTGTCATAAGTGGTGATTCAGTCCGTTTGATGGCTGTCACTGCAGGCGACATCATCAGTGATGTCATACATCTGTAAGATCACTGTCTTTAAATATGCTGCAGCTATACAGCATACCAGCGGCCAATCCACATGAACCGCACATTTACATGTTGCTTTTCTTTACTCTCCAGATATTTGACATGACATGTAAACATAATGTATATGAAAAAAGGAATATTTCACCCAAAAAGGAAAATTCTCTCAGTGTTTACTCTTATGTATTCTCAAACTCGAATTTTTTCTTCTGCAAAACACATAAGGAAATATAATGCATTAAAAACGGTTATAAAACCGTGTCCATGCAATGTAAGTCAATGATCGTATTGCTTCAGATGAAATGGATTAAACCACTGGATTAGTATGGATTACTTTTATGCTGCCATAATGTGCTTTTTGGAGCTTGATAGTGTTTGCCACCATTGACTTGCATTGTATGGATATGTTCACATCATATCTCCATAAAAAAAAATCTCCAATTGTGTTTCTGCAGAAGAAAGTCATAAAAGCTTGAGATGGTATAAGAGTTAGCACACGATGAGTGACGAATTACCATTTTGGGTGAACTAATCCTTTTAAAGGCATTGACTTATCCAAAGTATACATTTTTCTGATTATTCTTTGCTCTAAAATATTATTTTGACTAGACCAGGGGTGTCTCTTGGGGGACAGAGGCAAAAAGAAATAAGGTATCATGAGCTCATGAGCTTATTTGTTCACTCAGTATGGAAAGGAGGCTTGACAAGTATCACCCTGGTAACTGCATAGCAACCAGACAGGGTTACCCTAGCAACCAAATAACAAATCACATATCTCTGCACCAGAAATTCATACAGACTTCCGGGTTGACTTTATTCACTCAGGATGGAAAGGAGGCTTGATATGTATCACTCTGGTAACTGCCTAGCAACCAGATATGGTTACCCTAGCAACCAAGTAACAAATCGCATATCTTTGAACCAGAACATCGTAGAGACTTAGGGGTTGACATATTTCACACAGGATTTCAAGGGGCCTTATGAGTATCACTTTGGTAACTGCATAGCAACCAGATGTGGTTACCCTAGCAACCAAGTAACAAATCACATATCTTTGCACCAGAAAATCGTAGAGACTTCCTGTTTCACTTATTTCACTCAGGATGGACAGTAGCCTTGATATGCATCACTCTGGTAACTGCCTAGCAACCAGATTGGGTTACCCTAGCAACCAAGTAACAAATTATATATTTCTGCTCCAGAAAATCGTAGAGACATCTGGGTTGACTTAATTCACTCAGGATGGAAAGGAGGCTTGAAAAGTATCACCCTGGTAACTGCATAGCAACCAGACAGGGTTACCCTAGCAACCAAATAACAAATCACATATCTCTGCACCAGAAAATCATACAGACTTGAGGGTTGACTTTATTCACTCAGGATGGAAAGGAGGCTTGACAAGTATCACCCTGGTAACTGCATAGCAACCAGACAGGGTTACCCTAGCAACCAAGTAATAAATCACATATCTCTGCACAAGAAAATCGTAGAGACTTCCTGTTTGACTTATTTCACTCAGAATGGAAAGTAGCCTTGAGATGTATCACTCTGGTAACTGCCTAGCAACCAGATATTGTGACCCAAGCAACCAAGTAACAAATCACATATCTATGCAACAGAAAATCGTAGAGACTTCTGGGTTGACTTTATTTAATTTCCTCATTTCCTTCACCTGGTTACTGTGACAAACTACTTTAAACTAATTTAAACTTTAAACTTCAAACTACTTTAATCTTCAAACTACTTTAAACTAATTTAAACTTCAAACTACTTTAAACTTCAAACTACTTTAAACTATAAACTTCTTCAAACTTTCTGGGCCAAACTTTCACAAGCCAACTTGAAGTTTGTCTCGGCGAACTTTTTAATCTAGTTATTATTATTATTATTATTATTCTTAGAAAACTGTTAACTTTAATCCAGCCTAGAGCTTTAACTCTACAAACTCCAAACTCAGACTAGACCTTTGGACTGTACTGAAGTTAGTTGCTATATCTTTTCTAACTGATCGTGGTTGCCCTAACCAGATGTGGTTACCCTAGCAACCAAGTAACAAATCACATATCTTTGAACCAGAACATCGTAGAGACTTATGGGCGGACATATTTCACACAGGATTGCAAGGGGCCTTATGAGTATCACTTTGGTAACTGCCTAGCAACCAGATGTGGTTACCCTAGCAACCAAGTAACAAATCACATATCTCTGCAACAGAAAATCATAGAGACTTCTGTTTGACTTTATTCACTCAGGATGGAAAGGAGGCTTGATAAGTATCACCCTGGTAACTGCCTAGCAACCCGATTGGGTTACCCTAGCAACCGAGTAACAAATGATATATTTCTGCTCCAGAAAATCGTAGAGACATCTGGGTTGACTTAATTCACTCAGGATGGAAAGGAGGCTTGAAAAGTATCATCCTGGTAACTGCATAGCAACCAGACAGGGTTACCCTAGCAACCAAATAACAAATCACATATCTCTGCACCAGAAAATCATAGAGACTTCCTGTTTGACTTTATTCACTCAGGATGGAAATGAGGCTTGATAAGTATCACCCTGGTAACTGCATAGCAACCAGATATGGTTACCCTAGCAACCACGAAACAAATCACATATCTGCACCAGAACATCGTAGAGACTTAGGGGTTGACATATTTCACTCAGGATGGAAAGTAGCCTTGATATGCATCACTCTGGTAACTGCCTAGCAACCAGATTGGGTTACCCTAGCAATGAAGTAACAAATTATATATTTCTGCTCCAGAAAATCGTAGAGACATCTGGGTTGACTTAATTCACTCAGGATGGAAAAGAGGCTTGAAAAGTATCACCCTGGTAACTGCATAGCAACCAGACAGGGTTACCCTAGCAACCAAGTAACAAATCACATATCTATGCAACAGAAAATCGTAGAGACTTCTGGGTTGACTTTATTTAATTTCCTCATTTCCTTCCTTCGGGGTATAATATCCAGTTGAATCTTGAAGTTACCATATCAGATTAAAGATTATAATCATCGATTTGTTAATTAGAAGTGATTACCAATCACTATACATATTTTAAAAAGGTACATCTATAATCATTAATTTGTCAGTTATTCACAGGTGTAGCACACTTGGGCTGTCGAGCTTTCTGGGCACTCTCTCTCTCCCTCACCCGACATTTGGCATTCCTTAAATGTCTCTCTCCGTATCACTATAACAAGACACAGGTGTTAGAGATAATTACAAACCAGGTGACAAGCCTTACCGCTCTCTCCCGCAGACCGACACACGACCACGCCCCCCATGCCACAACCGGCCATATTCATTTCCAGAATTATCTCTCGGCAGATACAACTCCGGGAGATCGCGCTATTCTGCCATGTTTTCATTTTGAGAGTTTCACGTGCACTGAAAGTTCATTTTCTACATGCGCCCCGTCTTACGTAGACAATCACTTTGTGAACTCTGTTACCATAGTAACAGCCTCACAGACCAGCCAGGCAGAGGGCAGGGCACACGCACGGTGCAAGTAGTTAGACAAATTTTCAGTAAATTTAATAAAATGGACAACATTTTTATCGCGGTTAATTGTGAAATCGTGTAATTGCGACATCCCTAATCACAAGTACTTGGACTGGGATGAGGATCTCACAAGGAAACCTTTCAAAGAAAACCTCTGTTCTGGAAGTTCAGAATGTCATGCTGAGGGTTTAAGTTTATGGAACGAAGAAGGATTTTCTTTTCTGGTCAGCTCTGTCATTACAAACCCTAGTTTGAAATTAAACAGGCATGGGAGAGACTGTCTCCTTCAGAATTTTAGGCGCCAAAGATGTGTTTTATGACTCTAATGGCTTGGTGGGTGATCTCTCTGATCTGAATATGATGTTGTGTTCATATGATGGCTTTGTTTGTGGATAATCCTACAGTGGTATTGGGACATTTTTATCGAGAATGAGTACATGAGCAAAGTATCTAACCTGATACCAGACTTATAACATGTGCATCATTCTTTTTGCGTGGAAATCTGGAGGATTAAATCTGGTGGCAACTAAAGAGAATGCACTGGTGGAGACAAATGTGCTGTAAAATGTGGCTGTATGTGATTGCGACACCAAGTGTTCAGAATATGAATTTCATATAATTTCTCAATAGCGGGCCAAATTGTTACATTTGTTACATTGTTACATTTCCTCTCATGGATTGCATCAGAATTGTTGACAGGCCACAGATGATCTGCAGGCTGTTGTTTGGACAACCCTGGGCTAGACGTTGCTCTTTGTGAATACAATCTTTTATCAAATTATTTAAAAAAAAATCCTAAAAATGATCCTGTAATCGCCAGTAACTGGAATAGTCATGGAAATACCTTTGTTAAAATGAGTGGAGACTTGGGCAGGGTATCGAGTTCGATACATTTTAGGCACCGACCGAATTGCCTCTAAACTATTGAGTATCCAAAAATGTCTTGTCGTTCGATACCAAATTTCGATACCTAAGGGGTTAATCTCGTCAATGTCAATGATGTAACGTGCTAGATGTGCCAAATCTAAAAGTGCCGGTGATTGGCTGTGTTTAGACCTCAAGGAAAAACACTAGTTTACACCGGTTATGCCCAGAGATGCGGCTCACACGTGAGGCTGTAGTGTGTTTGCGTCTCAACCCCCATAGATGTAAAAGATGTGGAAAAGATCAAAAGTGTGGCTACAGTTCACCAGGCTCGATGCCAACAGCTCGCGATGCAATATTTGCAACAACCATCTGCCAGAGCTTCCTTCAACATGCCCACCACGAGTCCTCCTCCAAAATTACTGATGAAAGCAGCGGCGCTATGACTGAGACTCCGACAGGTAAGGTTAACTTTTAGCAAACAAACCAACAAACAAAATCGGCTAACTTGTAGTGGTACATGCTTGTGTACTTGTTAAGTTAACGTTTCTGTGCGCGGTGGCATAGTCCTATAAACTGGGACCTACGTAATGTTAGATATTGTTTGGATGTATGGCTATAGATAGCTAGCTAAATCGATGCTAAAAATGCTTTAAGGTTGACAGTAACTGATCAAGATTAACTAACATTAAACTAGTTATCTTGTTAAACCGTACTTGTCCTTACGGTTGGCTGAATTAACAGTTTAGCTTTCTTGTTTTGTTTTTTTCCCTCTTTACATTAAGTTATAGCCTCTGCCCCTGCCAACCCTGGCCTGAGGAGACCAGAAAGCTCAGGAGTCTTTGAGTTTGTAAATAAAGTCAACAAACTGAAAAAATAAAACCGAAGTTATTTTGAGGTAATGTTTGTAATCGTGTTAAAATGGATTTCATAAAATTGGTATCGGAAAAAGTTTCATGTAGGATCCGATACTGAAGTCATGGTATCGGTATCGATATAAAAAGTTTTGAACGATACCCAGCCCTAGTGGAGACCCTGAAATGTCTGAGTAATTATTATATGTGACTTGTTGCACAGGATTTAAGTTGGTTTTCTGCCTTTTCTACATGTGTGTTTTTTACTATGTGACTGCATTTCTTCTGTTCAACAAAACACTGATGAATGCGTTTTGTTGTTAAACAGAGTTTGTCATTTAAGCTCTTTCTGCCACTCTTCTGAAAATTACACATTCTTTCCCACTCAGGCGTTTTAAAGCTCTCTAACAGAAATGTAATCCTTCATGTGTTTTTTCTCTTGTGAATGAGTTCTGGTGTGGTGAATGAGCTGAGATGGGCCACTCTGGTTTGTTGTGGGCTTTTCAATGGTTCTCAGTTTCAGTTGTGATCGGTCCACAGCACATCAGCAACAATAAGCCATTTGTTGAATGAGATGAGCTCACCATAGTTGTTCATTCACATTTACACACTCCACCACCAGAAGGTGAAGACTTTACCCAGCATTCAGCCTGTCTTTACACATTACTTTACGCTTTGAATGGAAAATTGTTGTGTGTGTGTGTGTGTGTGTGTGTGTGTGTGTGTGTGTTTTCCCCTTATAATGCTTGTTTAAATCTTTAATGACCGTTGATCATCTGCTGTAATAATGACATACCATTTCCCATATTCTGTTTGTTTCATGAGACAATGAACGAAATGTGACAAACATGTATGCATGTTATTTTGGGGTGATCATTTTCACCTATTACTTTATGAAACTTATGCAGAATGTGGGAAATTGGGTTTTGTTACTCGCAGCACTGCATTGCAATTAAAAGAAGCCCCAAAACAAATTAACAATGTTCATAAATCTTGACAAAAGTTTCTCAGAGTGACTTGAGATGGCTAAAAAATTTGTTTGTGAGAAATGTGCTTGTTGTGTTTTAAGAGTTGAGATTTTTTGAACGTTATAACTCATGACTATTGAATCTCTATAATGTCCCCTATTCCCATTGATTTTTGTGTTCACTTTTCACAAGTTATACAGTGAAACTGTTAAGAATGAACCCTGTAGTAAGCGTCTGTAAATGAGACGTGCATAAGCACACATTCATACTGTGAGCGACACACACAAATCAACACTGTACACAGCTATCATAAATATTACACTATCTCTCTGTAGATGGTGTAATATTTATGATAGCTGTATACAGTGTTGATTTGTGTGTGTCGCTTAAAGAGTTTAGGGTTTGTATTGTGTATTTTGTTGTTTTAATGTTTTAAGTTCATTATTCTCTCTGTGAGTAAGCAAGTCATAAGGATTACCGTAAACACTCATATAAATGGGCACCATACAGTTTATGCAAGTGTATCGTCATTTATTTATCATTCAGATCAGCATACATTTGTATTATAGGCACATTTCTGGTTCATGTTACATCAGCCAAATCTTAAATAGCAGAAAGTACAAATTCCAAGCTTTTACATGACATGTATTTTTCAAATGAGAAGCTTTTATTTAATTAGCTAGCAGTTCCAGTTTAAAGAATTAAAAGTTAAAACTTTAAAATATGAGTTATCGGTATCTGCCACAATGAGGTGGCAATTATTGGTTATCTGTATCGGCCCAGAAATTCTATAAATGTGCATCCCTAGTTATTCAGAAAAACAAGTTGTGAAAGTTGTCTTTTTATAAAATGTCTGTCTGTGTTCAGAGATTTAACGTTGTATATACACACATACTGGTCTGATTTTTTTCCACCATAAATGCAGATCCAAATCTGTAGATAGGCATGAGTCTAACAAGAGTACAATTCAGTAAGAATCAACATATTACAAGTATTGCCAAACTTGGCTTTGCCTTGATGCAAATGTTGCCATCTCTCATCCAACACCTCGATTGACACAGCCACAGCGCCCCCCCAATGGACTCAACTGTAACTGCAAGATTTGGTGAGAGATTTAGAAGAAAAGTACAGTTTCCCCTTGGCGAACTCCCCGAAATTATTTCAATTTTGATGTTCACCTGTGAACATAAGCACAAAACTACAGGCAGTAATTTGTTTTACAGAGAGTTAACCGGTGTATTCATTCCTCCCTGCAGTAATTTATTTATTTTAGCACCAGCGGTGAGCTGTAGAGCAATCTAACAGGGACATAGAGTGGTTTAACATCTTCACCGTGCAGGGAGGTCTCTTAACCTCTAAATATGTGAGTTGTATCGCACACACTGGCAAAAGCAGCCTGCGTCCCGTCTCGCATACCCGTGAGTAATTGTAATTGCATTACAATTGCCTTGCATTGCTGTCTTGAGAAGGACACAAGGCTTATGTGCATCTCAAGCTGTAGAGAAATGCTGAACACATTAGACTTCATGTCGACAGCAAAACTTAATAATCATAACAATAGAGAAATTATGTGACATAAACTAAAACTTTTTTAATGAACAAACATTTGTTCATTTGACTTGGTGTCATTTTATTGCATAGTCCATAGTGTACAGCTAAAAATAACTACCAAAATAAGATGAGCGTATTGTTTCCAATTCGTCTGGTAAACTTTATAATTCCCGGACATGTTGCCTGTAAACAATTTCTTTGTGGAAACTGTGCTTGGTACATTAGAAAATTATTAATTTGACAAATATAATTTGTAATTCTTGTAATTTGTTATAATTTTTCACAATTTAACTTGACAAAAAAAGTACTTGTTGTACTTGTAAGTACATGTTTAATGTTTACATTCATAATTTTAACTTTTTTGATGCATTGATATGTAGAACAAGCACTAATCCGTACAGTCTCTTTAAGAAAAGCATTAAAGTGAGCGTTTCACAGAAGTGTTCTGGTCGAGCGCGTATTAATGATAGTGGAGTCAAAAAGCTTCTTTACCGCGTCCAGCGACGAGAGAGTGTGTGCAATCACCTTTTCCCACACTCAAGCAGAGATGCTTTCAGCTTTCTGAAGATCAGCTTTCTCTGTGGAAAAATAGCGTCCAAGCTGGGCATTTCTCCTTATTTCATGGTAGATGGTGCGCAAGTGTCGATCACTGTAGAAACCGCAATGTCCTCCACCATTTTAAACAGCACCCATTGTGTAATTAATCATCTGTTGTGTCTCAGCTGTGATGGGCCGTATTTTCCAGCTTTAGTAGTGTAGCGTAGTACTGTAAGTGTAGTAAGCGATCACGAAGAGCTGTTGTATGTAAACGACTGACACGGATTCACTTCATGTCACCTAACTGGCTCATATTACACATAAAAAGGATCTTTTGCCACCACCTGCTGGCTAACATGTGTAATTAAAAAAAAGACAAACCATAGCTCTTAACAGATCTGCACTGCTCTTCCACTTTTGATTTAGAACAGCATGAACACAAGCGGAGTGATACACGCAGTGAAGCGTCCGATTGCTGATGCTGTCACACCATCAGTGCTCATGGAACGTCTCTCGTCCAATCAGATTCGAGGATCAGAACTAACTGTTGTGTATATTAGAACAGCACAATTTGTGTGTTTTGAATTAAGCTATAAGTCTGTTTTCAGTGAACAAACATTCGCTAGGTTAACTAAATCACTTTAAACTGCTCCTCTTAAAGACATCTGGGGACATGAACACCAACTGACCAGCCAAATATCCATACCTTGTGATCAGTGAGCACAGTTTTCACTCTGACCTTTGACATGGGTTCACAACAGTTTCATGTATGTGCATGACTAGTTAAATCTTTTCCACAGGAGTAATTCTTCAGGGATCACCTGATGTATCCAGAGCTATCAATCTTGAACCGTTCATGGCCTCAGTGATCGGATTCTGAAATATGTTCCAAATGTTCCTGAGTTATCAGCAGCTCTTTTTAGGGAGGGGTGCTGATGGACCAATCTTAAATTAAGTAACAACATTAACACGGTTACACAGAAGCCACATTTTACCCATGCTACTTAAATACATCATGGAAAAAAAAAGTTTCAGTGACGCGCTCGTGAATAGGCGCTTTGTTGCCGTTTCATTAGTTTAAATGGCACATCTCCTCTGTGCCTGACATGGGAGCGAGCCAGAGCTCACTTTAAACAGGAAGTGAGCATTTCAACCCGTCTTCGGGCCAGAATTTGAACAGCTGCTCAGAATAGTTCACCTTCAGGAAAGGTAAAGATACTGAAATTCTTCAGAATGAATCCTTTGTTTGGCTCGTGCTATCTTGTTTTTAAAATAAACGGCACTCGCTTTGATATTTTATCATCTAATGCGGTGACATTGAGATAGTTTTATAAATGTCCAAGTACTTTTTGGGGTCACTGTAAATCACAGTACAAAGCAGTTACACTCAATTGTGTTATGGCCACATGTGTAGTGGGAAACGAGTGTACTACCTGTCCATGTTTATTTATCGAGCTACTAGCACACGCTATCTGGGAAAAAAATGCAGGCTTGTTAAATGAGAGTTGAGGGGGCTAGACACATGTGATTTATTTATTTGTGTGATACTACAGTAGATTACAGCACAGCATCCACATCTGCTTATTCATTCTCGACATACAGGACAAGAGCTCACTACCGTTCAAAAGTTTCAAAACACCAATACATTTTGTTTTTTGAAAGAAATTGATGCTTCTCTTCACCTCAGATGCATTCACTTGAGAAAGGAAAAAAAATACTGTCAAAAATTGTATTATTATAGCTGGAAATAAGCAGTCATCACTCCAGTCTTGGAAATTAATGTGTAAGAAATGGATTCTAATGTGTTAATTTGGTACTCAAGAAACAAGAATACAGTTGCTGTATTGAGTATTGAGTGCTCTTTCATTACCTGCAAGTCACTTTAAGCCATATTTATATTTTACAATTGCCAAAAGGATTGCCTTTGTTTGTTTGTTTGTTTGTTTGTTTATTTGGATGGATGAACGCTATTCCATGCACTTCCGTCATGAAAGAAGAAATCAAACTGTATCTGACCAGGATAGAGAGAGAAGTGTCTAGAACTGACACTCCTCACAGGTGCTAAACTGACAGATTTAATGACAAACGGCAGCTTCAGCAGTGAAGAGAAGACTCTTGTATGGGATGTTGGCATTTAGACAGACTTTAAAGAAAGTCACATCAGACACTGGCAAATAAGAAGAAAAGGGTAGAATGTACAAAAGAACTTCAAAAGATTGAGTGATAAATGATTAGAAATGACTATTATGGATTTATGAACCAAAATTTGAGGTGTTGTTGTAAAATCTGTGAGAAGTGTCCTTTGAGCCAATGAGCACGTTTACATGCACACCAATACTCTGATTACGCTCTGTTTAAAAAAAAAATCTGACAAAGAAAACAGTGTTTACATGAGATTTGAAATAATCTTGTTGTTTTCTATTTTTGACGTCACATTTTGAAGAGACGTGCACTCAACACGTGTGCACATTGAATAAGCCAGTAAGAACACAGATAAAGGTACGCAAAATCCGCATAAAGAGCAATAATCAATAATAATGCCATTTATTGCGTTTCCATGACCACACACATTGATGGCTTAAGCATAATCGGTGTAAATAACAACAGTGTAAACGCTCTCAATCACCACGTTTACACGCACTTAAGAAAACCATTTATTCCAGTGATTTTGTAGAACGTGGTGTTCTGAAGTGTCATGTAAATGAGAACGCTGATTTCCTTATGCCATTTAAGGGATTAAGAAAAAGCGATTTTTATTATTATTATTATTATTTTTTTAACACACCTAGGTTTCTCCCGGACAAAGCTGCTTATGTGGCGATGTAAACAAATAAATTGTGTTCTAACAGTTTTTTGAAGAGTGCACATGTGTGTGAACAGACCGAATAACAAACGTCATAGGATGGAGCCAAAGAACAAGTCAACAAAACATTTCTGGGAGTGGGAAAAGCACATACACTATAAACTATAACCATTTATAAACACCACTGTAAAATGCTGACGGTCCCTCAGGTTTGCTTATATGCCCTTGAACACTGAGGGAATCCTGGATTTTTACGTAAAGGGAAACCCCACTATTAATTCCAACTGCAGCAACTCTGGGATATCTGGAAATAAAGCAAAGCAACAGAGAATAAAATAATGAAGTCTTCCTCGATACTGTGTTTGTTATTTACTCAAACATTGCAAGTAAATTACGTTGCTGTGGAGAAATCAGCTTACTTATCGAGCTGCATACAGGAGTAAAGATTACGCCGCTATACAGTATACAGTGCAGCGGGAACACCGCTTTCTCCCAATATCCTGCTATCTGGCGTCTAAGTAAACATAGTCAATGACATCTTTGGGAAGAGCTGCAGAAATCATGTGATGAATATTGACCTGAATATCTAGAATAAACAGACTAGTTTATCTGAGGTTTCATTGCAAGTGGAGGATTCTTGGTTTACAGGTTTTCTTTTGAAGAAGAAGAATAGAATAGAGCATATATAACAATGTAACATTATTAATGTCTTTACTGTAATTATTGATCAATTTAAAGCATCCTTGTTAAATAAAAGTATCTTTAAAAAATTCTAATTTCACTGTGATTCCAAACTTTTGATCAGTGGTGTATAGTGAAACTTATTTGAATAAGACTGTTTCGTGCTGCTCAAAGAGTGGATGCATTTAAGAATTGACAAATTTAAAATGGTAAATGGTCTGCACTTACATAGTGCTTTTTTAACCTTAATGGTATTCAAAGTGCTTTACACTGTGACCCATTCACACGCACACTCGCGCACCAATTTACAATGGTTACAATCTGACAAATGTGCAAACGGGTAAGTTCTCACCGATTGGAAACACCTAAGGTATAACTAGAGACAACTGTAAACATTTATTAACAACTCCACAGTTGCAAACAAGACAGACCAGTACAACATAGACACATGCAGGGAAATGTGCTCATTTATTCAAATAACCAACCTGGTCTCATAGTAAAAATATTACTATACATTTTTTCTAAATAAGTTTTACATGACTAATGTACAGTTGAAGTCACAAGTTTACATACACTTTGGTTTAAGTCATTAAAACAAATTATTTAATCACTCCACAGACTTCATTTTAGCAAACTATAGTTTTGGCAAGTCGTTTAGTACATCTACTTTGTGGATGAGGAAAATTCCAGAACTGTCAGTTTCCTGCATGCATATTGTCAATGTCAATTTCCTGCACACCAAAAGCCATGCAGTTTGTAAACCCTATTTAGTCTTCTTTATTAGTAGTATCAAACACATTGTTGCCCCACTGTTGCACTGCACTTAGACAACCCAACATACAAGTTGGCACATCGTAATGTTGAACGATTCATCTCACAGAAATTGTGCTTAAGGTTTGAAGTGTTTCCTTCCTGAGACGATATTTTTGGGACAAACTTTACAGACTGGGTAACCATTGAAATATTGATGGTGCCTCGAAGGTCTCGAAACACACCCAAAGTAATCCCAGACAGCAGACTTCAAACGCTTTGTTGCCAGAAATAAAGATTCAGGCTTGGACATGTCTGTATGATGCACTCAAGAGTCAAGACATCTGTATATCACCTTTAAAACTGATGACAGTCGAATGGACGAGGAAGGTGCAATTTAAAGATTTATATGATGCTGTCTTCATTAAATTGATTTTGATTTTAGAAAAGTTTATATTCGTGCAATACCGTCAATGAGAAGATTTCAATGGTATGATAACCGTCCGTATTAAAACCGAAGTATATTGTGAAACCTTGAAACCGTTACAAAAAAATAAATAAATTAAAATGTTAAAAATAACAAGTACATGAAATTTACGAGTAATCAGTTGTTGTTGTTGTCATTATCTTTTTGTGGTTTAGTGTACTCTACTTTCAAATGTCTAATGCCCATCCCTAGTTATCTTCCCCTCTTATGTTGGTGAAACTCCAACTTTCAACTCTGTGGAATTTCACATCAATCTGAAAGAACTGAAAAAGCATCTTTATGCATAAAGCAGGTTTCTGATTAATCACAATCTTCATTTGAATGATCGCAATATTGATAATTAAAATCACAAGATGGATCATGTACTCTTTCCAGGGGTGTTCATTTAGTCGATTGCAAGACAACCACTGGCTGATCTGATTAACAGGCCAAAAGGAAAACAAATATCATTTTTCCTCATTTCTGTACACTTTCTCTGTTTGACTGACTGACAGGCGGCTTTTATGTGTGCATTCATGTACGTGTGTCTTGGTGAGCTATTAATGTAATGTACAGTTGGACAAAATATGAAAATGTACATTTTGTTAATATTAATCAAACAATAACAAGAAAATGAGAATAACACTCCTTGCTCTTGTCTGGAGAACATTAGTAGCTTAAAGTATTAATGCATTATAATCATACAGTGAAGACCAGTTTATGCTGCACTTCATGTCACTTCAATTTCTCAATGTTTACTTGAATACTTAATACTGTTGCTAATTTTTTTTAAAGCATATTTTGAGTTTTATAGTTATTTCTATTGCTTTGTAATGTTTTTATTTCCTTACTGAATGTTCACGTATCCTAAATAATTTCCTTGCAGAACTTGAAAACATGTTTACACAAATGTGTTCATCAAATTGCTTTCATATGTCAGAAAAATGGACATTAGGCTTATAACTGTAATGTACATAAATGAATAGAAATCCAAATTGAATCGAGAGCTTGTGAATTTGAAATAAATTCAAAAGTGCTATTATTACTCAAACTGAAATGCTCAAGCTGCCTCAGGAAGTGGGAGAACTTCCTTCCTCCTGGGTGTTGTATTCTTGGTTTGACATTTCATCCATTGGAATCCATGATTTCATCCTAATGCCCTGAGTTTCCTCCTCTACTGTATGATTTAGCTCAGAATGGTCATGTGATGTTATGTTGGCCCTCCACCAGCAGTTCTGGGTTTGGAAAGTTGCTAGATTTAAAAAAATGCAGTCATGTGCATGATGTATCCTAAAGAAATGGTTTCCCAGATCCTCCCAGTCCCGGCCATCATTATACAAGTGTGTGTGTGTACATGCAGCACTGGCATTGTATGTTAAATAGTTTAAATCTTAATTCCTAACCATCATGGCATGAACATAATGCTGTTGGCATTATAATGTTCTAGAAATGATGTATGAAGTGTTTGCATTGTTCATGATGACTGTTCCACTCTGTGTTATATTATTGATGTTGTAAATCATTACTGGTTCAGAAAAAGCTTGCCATACTCTTTCTATTTCATGAACCAGCAGAATCTGTAGACCTGTCGAGGAGATGTCTGTAAACAAGAAATGTTCACACTTGCTGTATGTTATTAGAAGACTTATGCATGTTTCTACAACTTCAGGCACTTTTATCACTGTGGACTTCTAGACAGTAAAGTCTCAGTAAAACATGTTTCAGTTTCTCATTCAAGTCATGAAAATTTATTTCCAGTTCATCTCAAATTCAGTATTGTTTTTAATTGAATTCTGTACTTAACCTTTTTCATATAAAATGACAGACTCCTTTTGTCTTGCTAAGGCTAATTTCATAGCTAACATTGTATGTATCTTTAATACACACTATAGATAATAAGTACATTGTGAAGGTGGAAGTTAGTTGGGTGGAAAATGAGTAAATGGGATTCTTGGTTTGTTAACTCAAAAGGTTGGTCTTTTTATTTAGACAAACTCGACTTTTTCAGCCGACTTTTTACACACTCGTCTTTGTCTCTCTCTCTCTCTCTCTCTCTCTCTCTCTCTCTCCCCCCCCCCAGTACTATTACAATCAGAAACGGGTGTTAAACATTATAGTGCTCAGGTGTGTGCACCCTTACCTCTGTCTCAGGCGAACACTCAACCATGCCACTGCCACCACGTATCCCCACCCCATTTGGTTGCTTAAGAGACCTGGCTGGAGTCACTCCCTGGGATTCGAACTCATGAACTCCAGGGGTGGTTGCGGGGTCTTTACTCGCTGAGATACGCAGGCCACGCTTTAATAATTGCAAAATACATATGTTTGGCTGGAACATCAAAAACTTTCACTTGGGCAAGGGCATCTTGTCTCAACTGCTCTAGAGGGAAATCCCATTCAGAAGTCCTCTAAGGATGGGAGGGGCCGAAGCCCCTCCTTTACGTCATCCTGACATGGAGCTGACAAAGACTGCCCCAGCTCTGCCTCTCCCTGCCAAGGCATTGCATATTTCACATCTAACAACTTTCTTGCAGGACCCATCCACACATATTCTCTTTAATACATTTTTGAATTCCAGCCAATGAGATGGGAACTAACTGCAGCCTACACTCTATGCTTTTGTCCCCGAAATTTAATAATGAGTGTAACTACAGGATAATTGTGAATATCCCCATGCACACACCTCACCCTTACCCTTCTACCTGAGCCTAAAGCCTCATCTTGAGACAAACATTGCTGTATAGTGGTCTGGTTGCAGCCTGTATCTGCCAACGCTTGATGTGTACTCCCCTTGACACTCACCAGTATTCTGTATGCTCCCACTTGACTGGGAGCAGCCCGTGTAGTGTCGGGGATCAGGACCACAGTTCTCCAGCTCCATTACTGGGTATTTTTCCCAGAAATGCCCTGGATCGCCAAAACACCAGCCCAGCCCAGGTTTTACACTCGCACCTGTGTCTGCGGATTCATCCACTTGAGGGGGAGAGCGATGAGACCTTGGGGCCTCCAGCGGCAGGCAAACCCCAGCGAACGGGGAGTTGGCTTCGGCTGCTCATTTCAACACCTTAAGGGAACTGGGATGGGCTGCAGTAAAGGGACCGAGTGAGAGGAGAGAGGGGGAAACGAGGGGGTAGGGGTGAGAGAGTGGGAGGGCTCTTCCGCCCTCTGATATACTTAAGGTCCTCCGCCAGTTGGACGGCCTCCTCCAGCAACGCTGGGCAATGTCACTGGACCTAATCTGCTGTTTCTTTCGGTAGATGGCAGATAAGCTGTTCCAGTACCACAAGATCGACAACTCCCTCATGTTATGATCCTCAGCCAGTAGCCACTTTTGGCAGGCTGTTGAGTGAAGGCAAATAGGTGGCCGCGAATGTCCATCTTCATCAACCAGAAGAGTTGTCTGTATTGTTCAGGCCTGCGACTGACATGCTGCAGGTCCTCAAATCTTCAGATCGACATACACCAAGATACTCGCGCCAGTAGTTGTTGCGCCGCAAGCTGAGCCTCGCTGGACAACAGTGGGATGAGTCTGGAGTCCTACAGAGTGCTTAAAATTCTGCAAGTTCTCTTAAATATCCTCGGTTAGAGCAAATAACCATGATCAGATGATTATTTAATAATAATGTGGCATCATTATTGTGCACTTCAAATTCCTATCCCATTTTAATGCCCAAATAAGAGAATTTTAATATATATCACCAGCAGTGCCTGTCTGGAAGAGCGCGAGAACCGTATCTCACACGGACATGCCGTTAGCAGATTCGTGCCAAACTCTCGTGAAAATATAAATGAACGAATATAAAATTTGATAGTTGGCTTCACTTTAAATGATCATGTAATGGCAATTGTTACTGGTCATAGCATGTTCATACACTCAGTGACACAGAGGCTTACCTGCTTACTCTAATTCTGTGGAGTGATAATGAAATCTCAAAGATTTTGCTTCATGAGATTTAATGGGTCGTGGGTTTCATCAAAGAGCATCAACATGTGTAAAAGTGAAGAAATTAAGACAGAAATATGATATGAGATATATATTAGGGCTGTCAATCGATTAAATTAAATTAATCACATGGTGTCCCTCATTTAATCGCATATACAACTATTTGTTGCTGAGAAAGCCCCTTATATAAAAATAATTCAATATATAATGATTATACATATTTATATCAATATATAATTATACATAGTTATATATATATATATATATATATATATATATATATATTTGTGTGTGTATATATATAAATAAGATAACTATGTATAATTATATATTATTAAAAATATTAATAAAAATATTCAGATAATTAAAATGCATTACATTCCTGTAGCAGAAGAGTTAAACATTGATAAGACAACACAAAAAGCAGTTTTAGAATACAATGTATTGTTTACTGCCATATTATTGATCATAAGACAATCATTGGCATACAGTTCAAAGCAATCCATTTCACAAGTGAATTTGTCAATCAGTTGGAGATTTATTATGAGGGATTGTTTAAGGACCCGTCAATGTACACCTGCATCAGACATATTTTTCAATTAATGCTAACAAAACCTTTACATCTAGAGCCAAGAGGAATATTAAAACAATCAACAACAAAAAGGAAAATAAATAAACAGTTTCAATAAAAATATTAAATTGTTTACATATTTCAATACACTTTACAGCTTTCTTGCTACTCAAATTGGAAATTGTTCTTAGGTATTGCTAAACCTCTTTAAAAATGAAAACTAATGGTTTAAAACCACCATACTTACATTTATGAATACTAAACTTTGCCAACGAAAGCAGAACATTAATCAAACAATATTCCTTATGAAGAGAGAAAAAAACAAATAAAACATTTTCAAAACAAACTTGAAAGCTGGGAATGATATGATATCTAACAATCTTGCAGAAATCAGACCAAAAGCAAGTCGAGTAGGGACAACTCCAAAATAAATGAAAAAATGTTTCCGCCTGCAGACCATAAAATATACAGAATATATCGACATCACAATGAAATCTCTCTACAAGAAAATAATTAGTGGGGTAGTATTTATAAATAAGTTTGAAGGAAATTTCTTTGGTTTTATTTGTGATTAAATATTTATGGGGTAATTTCTGAATTTTGCACCATCTCAATCCAGCAACACCCTGCGTCAGACATGCTTGTGTAGCATCTCGGGTGTGTTGCGTCATAAACATAAAATGTTTAGATCACTGTGTCAAGTTAAATATAGTTTAATACTTACAACACATCTTGAGATCTCTTAGTTCGGATTTGCGCTCCATCAAGTGTTTTGAACGCAAGAGCGTAATGCATGTCTGTGTTGTTCTGCCTACTGAAGTGTTTTCTTCACTGTATAAACTGAAATTTCACTTACTGCCCTCTGGAGTAAACAGGTGGTACTACAAGCTTGCATTTCTCAGGAATCTTCCTTATTATGGACTTGGAGAAGTGCAATTTTTAAATGTGTAAATTTTTGTAAAATTAAATGCACTGATTTAACGTGTTAAATCGACAGCCCTAATATATAATGGTAAATATGAGCAAAGACGGCTGTGAAAAAAAAAAAAAATCTGCATGGTTTATTCTTTTGATTTTTTTTCATAAAATTTTTTTCATTCATAAAACTCTGCATGCGTGTGATCGCAGTCCAGGCACACGAGGCAGCTTTTATGACCGCGAGAGGTGGGGAGAAATCACAGCATCCAGAAACTACACAGGGGCGGAATGGCATCTTTATAAAGACGCGTCCTGAAAAGGACGTTCAACGCCGTTGTGTATTGCTCTTTTAAAAGAAATATCACTCTTTTAATATGCACTGTCGAAGTGCCCAGGGGCAAAGCTGCACTGCCGTGCAGAGAAGGAGAAAGCCGCTGTAATGCGCTGTCAATCCAACAGCATGCAGAGCGTCAGAGGAACAGGAACTGGTGTGTAACTTGCAGCAGACTGCATGCACTACCATCGGCTCTGAAGAAAATTTCTGAATGAACACAGCGTATTTACTCGCTTAAATACCCGTATGCCCGGGGGCGGGGTATGCAAATACTGTCTGCCAACTTCTCATTGGCCTTTTTTCATAGATCAGAGGCATATTCGGCATTCAAGAGAGACCCCTAGTGTCGCTTCTTCGACACAACGTCAAAGTGAGCGACAGATGGGGAACTAGAGACTCTGATGTACTTATCCTCTTTTTCTGTCCTTGTTAGAGCCAGTTGTCCTTTGTCTTTGAAGACTGTAGTGTACACCTTTGTATGAAATCTGCAGTTTTTTGGCAATTTTAAGAATAGTATATCCTTCATTCCTCAAAACAATGATTGACTGAGTTTCTAGAGAAAGCTGTTTCTTTTTTGCCATTTATGACCTAATATTGACAGTGGTGGCTCAGCGATTGAGGCTCAGGGTTACTGACCGGAAGGTCGGGGGTTCAAGCCCCAGCACCATCAAGATGCCACTGTTGGGCCCTTGAGCAAGTATGCCCATAACCCTATCTGCTCCAGGGGCGCGGTATCATGGCTGACCCTGCACTCTGACTCCAGCTTAGCTGGGATATGTGAAAACTAATAAATTTGACTGTATATGCAAACTGTATGCAAAAAAAAAAAATAATGTGTGTATAATGTGTGACCAAAATAAAGGATTCTATTGTATATAATGACAAGTGATTTTTCTAGTACCAAATGATCAATTTAGCATGATTACTCACGGATAAGGTGTAGGAGTGATGTCTGCTGTCTAGATTTGCTCAAAAATGACTTTTTCATAGAGTGATGTGTTCTTTTTTTACATCAGTAATGTCCTGACTAAACTTTGAGATCAGTTGAATGCCACTTTGGTGAATTAAAGTACCAATTTCCTTATGAAAACTCTCAGCTTTCGTTATTTCAGTTTTCAGTGTTTTTCTGAATAATGTTAAATTACATTCTTCTTTTAAAAAAATAATCCGAATGAACATTGTGTCACTAGGTTCTGTTATTTTCTGTATACTTTGTGTTACAAAAAGAAAGCATTTTAATTATAATAAAAAAAGGAGGAGGCGAGAACCGGCTGAACATTCAAAGTAATATTTAATTAAACAAAAAGACACACACACACACACACACATGGCAGCTGCATGTGGCTCTCACTCTTTCGAACTGCTGCATCTGGCTCAGCCTTAACCCTCTCCTCTGTTGAGTGGCCCTCCTCCTCTTCACATAGTGCTTTGCAGGAGTATTGTTAAGAGAGTAATTCACCCAAAAATACAAATTCTGTTATCACTCCCCCGCAAATTGTTCCTGTGTGACTTAATTTTATTCTTTAAAACACAAGGATAAGGGATGAGAGAATAATGCAAGTTTCTGTCAAGCTTTGTCTGTACCACTTGTGCACTACATAAAGTCATCTGAAGCCATATGATAGCATCATGTTAAGAACTGATTGAAATTTAAGTCTTAATTCATAAAGTTTATCCCATTTTTTGGTCACAAAATTCAGTTTTACTGCAGAAGAATAGAAAATGGTTTTCATATTGCATCCCTCATTCTCGCGGAAGACGATTTTTAAGTCCGTTTGTGATGTGGTTGCTTGAGCCGCATGATGAAATGAATCTCAGCACAGATCACACATATTGTCAGTCTGAATATATAAATATATATATTGCTGAATACATGTTCAACGTCACATTAGTATAATGGTTACACTGATTTAATATTGGGTGTCTCAATCTCTTGGTCATTTTATCATCTGCCTGTGGACATTTTTATTTAAGTAATAGCACATGATATGAGATGAGTTACACAATGAAGTTGAAGTCTTGGGTGGGCTAGGGGTTCGTTCACATCACTATGAGCAGTAGTGAAGCTGGACTTGGCAAACCGTGCTTGTGAATTGAGTTTTTTGATTGGGATCGGTAACGGCACCATTAATGAATGGCCTAAACTTTTTTTTTTTATTATTCAAACTTTATGAATAATTGTCTTTGTATTAGTGTTGAGTTGTAAATGTCAGTTAAAATTTGAGTGCTGTGCAGGTTTGTAGAGGAGAACAGAGTTTTCAGTGTGTGTAGTGTAGCGTTTCACGTGTCTCTGTGATGGGGAGATGTTGAAAAGCTCCAGCGCTGTCCCACACTCGTTGTCCCTCCTGAACCCCACACGCTCACCCCTTATCTTCTGTAGCGCAAGTACACTCGCCGCTCGCACTGACAGATGGGTCATGTGACACTTTGACCCGTTGCCCTTACCACATGTCAGCGGTCCACAATCATTTATAATTCACGAGTCTCTGTCCACTTTAATAATCAACTTATCTGTTTTCTCGTATCCTGTTATCATCACACACACTGAGGTTTGAAGCGAAAACAAATTAACTGATTAAACTGAAACAGAAATACTTTTCGTGGCTAACGTTACATTGGACGGCTTCAAACGTTCAACTGGACATATGAACACTGTTGGACAAAACAAAACCTTTTTTGAAAAGTGTTTTACAAAGTAATTTAGTAATGTGATTACTTCAATGAGGTAATCAATAAAGTGAGTAATCTGATTACAATATTAGAGTAGTAATTTGTAACTAATTCCCAATAGACCCAGACATCTATTTGATGGATGTTTAAATAGTTTTTTTTGGATTGTTTGCTCATCTGCAATACATCTATAATATGTTTCCTCTGATTTCAAAAAGACATCAGCAGACGTTTCCACCTGGTATTAAGATATTTTTCGGGTGATCTGATCACATGTGTTCAGCCCAAAATACAGGTTCTCAAATGTTTTGTGATCAGATCCTAAAAACTACTTACGAATGTGGTCAAAAACACATGTGACCAGGTCACATTTGAGGTGTAAACGCTAATCCGTCCTGTATGCATCCCAACAGCCGTAAGCACTAACCCTCATCTGTCAATCAACCGCTGCACTAAAACAAGAGTTTAAACATTGCCGTTTAAAAGGAAATAACAGTCCGATCAGAAAAATGTAAAAAAAAGTGGATACGTCCACAATCACGAGAGCTTCACAGATCTTCTTCAGTGTGTTTCATATCAACACAGATGAAAAGCGGGGGCATGGGTAGCTCAGCATGTAAAGACGTAAAGGGGAGAAAAAAAAACAGATGACAAACAAGCACGAAAACCTGAAGCTTCTTTAATACTGGTAATCCGCAAAAATAATGGATTCTAATTTTGAGTTTTGATTAAATTTCAACTGCATCTGGGAGAAAGAGCACAATTTGTCTTTTCTGACTTTTGTTGAGCTTTATTATCATGCAGTGGCACACTGACAATAGTGATTGATGCATGTCTGCATGAAACAGACCCTCCTGAACAAATCCAAGCACAAGTGGTCACTTGATCTTTTTCTACAAATCTTCAAAAGTGTTTTGCAGTTGAAAGAAAGTCTTACAGATCTCAGATGGCATAATTTTTTTAGTGAACTATCCCTTTAAATGACCAGGTGTAAACAGCGACGTGTCTCACCTGATCACGTGTGGTAACGTCGCCCAAAATGGATCTTAATACCAGGTGGGTTTCCAGGTGGGGGTCAGAGATGTTTATGATTTAAAATGTACGCAAATCTGCTCTTTTAACATGTTTATCAGATGTTAATAAGAATGCAACACTTTATAGATTAAACTATATTAACAGACATCCCGGAGATGTACGTGTGCTATCTGGGTTAATTTTTTGAGTAACTTACCCAACGCAATTCGATTCAGAGTGTAAACTCACAAATCGGATAACATACTTTCAGTTGTCATGGTAGTGTAGATTCAGTAGCATTGCAGGAAACTTAAAACAACGGAATTTAAGTTATTCTAAAAATCATAATATTACAAAACTTTTTTTGCTGCGTTTCCCTCCCATGTGTTCAAGAGAACAAAATAGTCACTTTTGGAGTAAGTGGTGCAAAATGGAAGTTGATACCACTGTGGCTCTTTAATGAAATTACATGAATACCTGGACTGGTATCTGCTCTGATACTGATGTTTTTAACTGTATCGGGTACAGGTCCGATGAGCCCAATCCAAATCCGATATGGTGTGTTAACCATGATAGTTACTGTCCAAATTGACATAAAAGAACCATAAAATCACTATTAAAGTATTCCATATGACATGTCATCCTGAAGTTGACTAGTCTGCGCTGAAAAGGCTGAGATGTTCTGTCAGACTCGCATTAGATGATGCACACACACAATGCATGTCACAACTGGTGTTTGTTTGCGGTGTCACACTGCTCAACAACACTTTAATGTACCAACAACAATCTTCTGCATTCTGTAGATCTGTATTGCACAATGCTCATAGCGTTGTATCAACACTGATAATGTTCAGAACCTTCACTGGGCTACTCTGATAAAGATGATTATCTAATGCTTGATGACATCTAGCTAAATTGATCTTTTTAGAAATGCATTTAATCAGCTATAAAAAGCTACAAGAACAAGCTCAGCTTGTCGACTACACCAGTAGTACATCAGTAGTGGTGCAACACTGAATGCTTATACAGTTTCTATAGTAAGATATTCATTAAACGTGTTTCCATCGTTGTCCGATCAAATGAATATATCCACCTCAAGCAAGTAATTATTTTATTTTTTTATGCAGTACCCCAAATATTGGCAAAATATGTTTTAATGGAAACTCTATTTTAAAACTGTGAATGCAGACATTCAGGACTGTTAATGGAAGTCACCGTTATATAGGCCTTTTTGGTTCTGGCATTTTTTTAAATACATAAAACAGTCAAGTTATTTTGTTCAACATTATTCATTGCATATTCAGAATATTGGTGAGTTTGTAATTTGGAGGGAAAAATAATAAAATGGTTTGAAGTCATGCAGTAATACAGTATGTCCTAATGCCATCAGCTGTCAATAAACTCCAACTAATGAGCAAGAGTTGATGGATTCATATCGATTACATTGAGTGAAGGACACGGAAGAGGACGCAAGCTTCACATGAACTTCAGCTGGAGAGAATATCCTGAAGAAATGAGCAGGTGAGGACAGGAGACCTCCGAACGCTACGTCTGATCATCTGACGTGATTTCATCATTGCTGGAGATAATGAGATGTTTTACACTCTGTTTGTCCTCTGCGCTGAACGCTGACATTGAACAGCGACTAACAAATGTCAATATCAGCCCGCGGCTCTTCGACATTTCTATTAAATGGCTGTTTGCTTTTTCCACACCAACAAATGCACATTTACATGAGAACTCTGTGTCAGATAGGATGTAGTAAACTTCACACACTATCATTGTAAAGTCTCTTCCACTCTGTGTGTGTACATGCGAGCATGTGAGAGTGTGTGTGTGTGTGTGTGTGTGTGTGAGTGTGTGTGACATTCATCTGTAATGTGGCGTTTGGGGGAGTCTGTTCATCATATCAATTGTTTCTGTAGAGGAGGGACAGTTCCTGTGTTTGACCTTTAACAAATACAAGGACAAATAACTGCCATTTAAAGATGAAGGGAAGGTTCATCAAATTTGC
Source organism: Moxostoma hubbsi (assembly GCA_032164185.1). Lineage (NCBI taxonomy): Eukaryota > Metazoa > Chordata > Actinopteri > Cypriniformes > Catostomidae > Moxostoma > Moxostoma hubbsi. The sequence goes on along the minus strand of JAVLUX010000038.1, from coordinate 33,298,900 downwards.
TATTGTATTTGGTTGAATCTCACAAACTACATTACATTTTTCACAGCAAAATGTATAAAATATATATATATATATATATATATATATATATATTACACACACTTTAAAAAAAATTTAACTTCACGGAAATGAGAATTGGAATGAAATGTGCTTGTCATTTAAATGATGTCACAATGCAACAATATATATATATATATATATATATATATATATATATATATATATATATATATATATATATATTATATAATATATATTTTTTATATAATATATATTTTATGACCTCCTTATTTGTGTTTTTGACCAGTTTTATCCCATGACTATTTCATGTTTTTGTGTATTAATATGTATATTTGATGTGTGATTGTAGGAGCCGTTTGAGGATGGTTTTGCTAATGGTGAGGAGTTGACACCTGCTGAGGAGGCTGCAGCCAAAGAGGCTTCAGAGTCTAAAGGAGTTGTGAAGTTCGGCTGGATTAAAGGAGTGCTGGTGAGACGTTCTGCATCTATAGTGTCTTAACCATAAAACAACACATTGAAAAAACCTTTAGAAATCAACTACTGTTTCACTTTAGTATTCCTTTCATAATCCTGTTCTTGATGTTTGAACATGGTAGTGAACATACAGTATATTAATATTAGTTTGGATATAACTGAACTTCTTAAACATGTCTCCTAGAAAGGTTTTGCAGTTAAACATCAAGCTACAGTTGAAGTCAGAAGTTCACATACACTTAGGTTTAAGTCATTAAAACTCATTTTTTAACCACTACACAGATTTAATATTAGTAAACTACAGTTTTGGTAAATTGTTTATGACATCTGCTTTGTGCATGACAAATAATTTATCCAACAATTGTTTACAGACAGAAGATGTTTCACTTTTATTTGACTAGATCACAATTCCAGTGGGTCAGATGTTTACATACACTAAGTTAACTGTGCCTTTATGCAGCTTGGAAAATTCCAGAAAATTATGTCAAGGCTTTAGACAATTAGCTTCTGATAGGAGGTGTACCTGTGGATGTATTTTAAAACCTACCTTCAAACTCAGTGCCTTTTTGCTTGACATCATGGGAAAATAAAAAGATTTCAGCAAAGACCTCAGAAAAAAAATTGTTGATCTCCACAAGTCTGGTTCATTCCTGGATGCAATTTCCAAATGCTTGAAGGCACCACGTTCATCTGTACAAACAATAGTATACAAGTATAAACACCATGAGACCACACGGCCATCATACTGATCAGGAAGGAGACGCATTCTGTCTCCTATAGTTTAACCTATTTTGGTGAGAAAAGTGCAAATCAATCCCAGAACAACAGCAAAGGACCTTGTGAAGATGCTGGAGGAAACAGGTAGACGAGTATCTATATCCACAGTAAAAAAAGTCCTATATCAACATAACCTGAAAAGCTGCTCAGCAAGGAAGAAGCCACTGCTCCAAAACCGTTTACAGTTTGCAAGTGCATGTGGGGACAAAGATCTTAATTTTTGGAGAAATGTCCTCTGGTCTGATGAAAGAGGCTTGCAAGACGAAGAACACCATCCCAACTCAAGACATCAGCCAGGAAGTTAAAGCTCAGTCCCTAATGGGTCTTCCAAACGAACAATGACCCCAAGCATACCTCCAAAGTTGTGACAAAATGGCTTAAGGACAACAAAGTCAAGGTATTGGAGTGGCCATCACAAAGTCCTGACCTCAACACGATAGAAAATGTGTGGGCAGAACTGAAAAAGCGTGTGCGAGCAAGGAGGCCAACAAACCTGACTCAGTTACACCAGTTCTGTCTGGAGGAATGGGCCAAATTTCAGCAACTTATTGTGAGAAGCTTGTGGAAGGATCCCCAAAACATTTGACCCAAGTTAAACAATTTAAAGGCAATGCCACCAAATACTAACAAAGTGTACGTACACTTCTGACCCACTGGAAATGTGATGAAAGAAATAAAAGCAGAAATAAATCATTCGCTCTACTATTATTCTGACATTTCCCATTCTTAAAATAAAGTAGTGATCCTAACTGACCTAAGACAGGGAATGTTTTCTACCATTAAATGTCAGAAATTGTGAAAAACTGAGTTTAAATGTATTTGGCTAAGGTGTATGTACTGACTTCAACTGTACTAAGCTTGTTCTCAAGGTAACACATTTAAAGACACATTTTTACAAACATTCACTTTCAATAATAAATAGTTTACTACACAATCATGGTAACAAGGCTGACATGAAGGTCATCCTACCGACTAACATAAAACATACTGTAAAAGAGAAGACATTTACTTGTCCTTGCCGAGCTCACTTTAGAGTCTTTTATGCATAATACAGTGGAAATCACCAGCCAATTTACTTCAGTAAAGTCCAGTTGATGTTTGAACACAGTAGTGGGTCAAATCCTGTCATAACTGTGAAACCCAAACAGAATCACAGATGGAATGAATATAATGTTGAGAGTGAATGTTAATTTCTATTGTCCGTGATAATGACTCTTTGTTAGTTTGTCATGTTCTGCTGCCTTTATAGAGTTCACATTAGAGGCTGAATGTGAAATAGTCATGTGGTTGTAATGTTTAATGTGCTAAAACTCTGGAGAAGATGTGGAACTGCTCCAACACTCACTCACTCACTCACTCACTCTCACACACACTCACTCACACACAGTGCAGGTTTATTTGAATGGAATAAAAGCTTTTCACGGTCAAGTTCTGCTTCTTGTCTCCTGCTTAATATTTTGACAAGTCTTCCTCTTTCTTAAAGTTGTCCTTACATTCACCTTCCCAGTCTATTGAACATTTGACACCAAACAGCTTCTCATACTGTCCACAAGAGAAAATTCAGCGAGTTAAGAAAAAGAGATGAAAGTTGATTTACTCAGACTATCCTTCATTCCATGTTCATCCAAAGTGTCTTTCAAACCACAACAGGAACTCAATCGATGTTTGAAATGATTCATATCGAACTGTGTGCGTTTCAGATGTGTTCGAAGAAATGTTCCGGGTTCAATACAAGTTCAGGTCAGGTTGAAAACTGCAGAAAATAATTAAAACCTCACGGTTACAGTAATAAACTTGCAATGAAAATCCATGGGAGAAGGTATTAATCTATAAAATACACAATTTTACAATTATAGCCACAAGACTTCAACGTTACACGTGTTAAATTGAGACTAGTGTGACAAATAACTTGCTGACCTCTTCTCGCAGTGTAAAGTTATATAGAATATTTTTACTTTGGCATCATGAAGACATAGCAGCAATAATGCCATTAAACCCAGTCATTTTCACATTGCACGTGCTACTAGAGCTGCACAATTACACAGATAATCAAATTGTTCATTATTTCCCTTGATATTACTTCATTGCCGTTTTATACATCAGTAAATCAATTGCACATTGACCTTCTTGGTAGCATGTCAAAACTGAACTGTTGTTCAATTACTGAATACTTTTGGTCCTTCTTTATATAAGGTGTATTTAACTACGATGTACTAATATTAAAATACATACAATACAATGTAATTATTGTGTAAGTAAATTGTTCTCACAAGATTCACATTCGCTGCTACTGATGTTGAGGTACGCGTAGGATTAGGGGTTAAAAGTGCACTCAGTAATTTTTGTCTGTATGTCATCTTGGACTTGCACTGACACCTAGTGTTTTGGATGCAGCATCATTTAAAATCAATAGTTTTCAGTTTCAGATGCCATTGTAGAAATTTAGTATTCACAGTCTTCAGTGATGAAAGTGTCAAATAACAGGACGTTTGCTGAGATTAAGCGAGTAGTATTCGGCTGGTCATGTGATCCTAACATGGCAGCCCCCATGTGCGGAACCTCTCTATGTAGAATAAAACAGCTTTTATAAGGTTACTGATACGACTGGAGTCTTCATTTTAATGCGAGTGCTCATGATGTCCTACATATATTGCTAAATTACAATTCACATCTTTGGGAGTTCAACTTTTTTAATGAGGAAAACATTATTGTGTGCTCCTTTAAGGTTAACGGTGTAACTACAGATAAATTAAATGCAGTTACTTTAAATGTAAGTACGACTCAACTTTGTCTTTATACATTAAAAAATTGTCAATTATTTTTTAAGAAGAAGAATATTACTGAGTGCACATTTAATGAAGGGGTTTCTTCTATCCGTACCCTGTACATCAGGATTTAAGCATCTCTGATTTGCCATTGCTCAACGGCCATGCCTGGCATCAGGTGAAATACTCCACCACTACGAAAACATGTTGTAAATGTAATGTTTTGATGCAATAATAGTTGACTTCAATACAATGCTGTTATTGTCATTTTCACGATTAGTGTAAATGTAATCTCTCTCTCTCTTTTAAAAAAGAAATATTGTGCAGCCCTAAAGACTGACTGATAACTGTGCGTTGAACTGATGTCGTAGGCTCCACGCATTTATACTTCTGTGTTGGTGTCGGTGTCGTTCTGTGATATACACAGTCAAAATGCTAATTATACATTCCTGAATGAACAAAAGCAATGTCATTTTTGGATTGAAATTTTTTTATTAAATTATTGTAGTATTACAAATTAGTTCAGAGTATGTGAAGATGTTGAAATGTAGGTACATATTATATATTATACATGTGGCCTGTAGTGCAGGGAGCAAATAAATGAGAAAATACTGTACGCTTACTCTTGAGTTGCTTAATAATAAATCCATATTTTGGCATACTTTTTATGTTCTGTGCTGAAATAGAAATCATCAAATGAATGAATTATTCCTGTCATTTTACAGACTTTACGATTCATATAGGCAATATCACCATCTCTTATCAGGTGCTTTTTAATTTGCTAGCGCATTAGAAGTGTTCCGTTTCCATAACTTATGAAATATGATTATTTACTGAGTGTAAATACTGTCAAGCATACGGTCAGTTCATCATGCAGATAGGAACGTTTGCGAGTAGAATACAACATGAATAGTTTCTCAAATTACTATCAAGTACAAGCCCTGAGGGGAAAAAGCTTTGCAGTTTATAAGCTGTAAACAGATATGTTTTGTCATGTTTCACTTGTAACTTCATGAATCACAAACAGAACATAAAAACAGCAAATACTCTCGATTGAGACAATTGCTTTCATGGGCCCATGTCCAATTTGATATAAAGCATAGATAAAATTGGACTCTCACGCTACCTCAGATATTGTTGCTATCCTGGGGGGCGGTCTCTGCTTATAAAGTGCACCAATCACAGCTGTTGTCATCGGTGTCGACGCGGCACAGTTACGTTTTTTAAGAGGTGCATGTCAGCCTACGGTGTTCAACCCAGAAGTATAAATCAGCCATTAGTGCAACGATTTTAGAGGGACATGAAACCTACTCCACCCACAGGATTACATCAGGAATGTATAAACCGATATTTATCTGCTGAGAAGAGCAGTTCTACAGTACCTCATAAAGGACATTTTAGACACTTTACAGCTTAATTAACTGGTTTATGTTTCAAAAGCAGAAATGTAAATCATGTGTTTTTGTACACCCCCCGTAACACTTTCACCGTAGACTTTCGACTGAACGATGAGTTGACCTTATGGTCAAGTCATTTTGATTTGTTAAACGCTTTTCACAATAGACATGCTTTCACAGCAGCTGTGTCTCAAATGTGTTACAATTCATCATTGAATCACTAATGCTTTCGATAGATCTTAGAACCTGGAACTTTTCTTTTGAACGCCGATGGGTTCCTGTCCCCTGCTCATTGGTGCCAGTGAATGTGGTTTGACAAACGGCTTTGGTTCTCAATGTTTCTGTCATGTTCCTCTGTGCAGGTGCGCTGCATGTTAAACATATGGGGTGTGATGCTCTTCATACGCATGACATGGATCGTGGGACAGGCAGGAATTGGTAGGTTTGATTTGGTGGGCGTGTGAATGTGCTGCTCTTACACTTCATGAAGCTGCAGTCATTCATCACGCTACGCTGATTGTGACATTTAACTATCAAACACAAGTTCATTTAGTGACACCACTGCACAAGAACTCTGAAAATACTGCATATGATAACAGACGCAATTCTGCTTGTCTTGATTGAGTCAATAATGATGTTCATGTTTTTATGTCCACAGCGTATTCCTGTTTAATCGTTTTAATGGCAACTGTTGTGACCTCCATCACGGGCTGCTCGACCTCTGCGATCGCAACCAATGGCTTCGTACGAGGAGGTAATTTTACAAAATGATACCACTGTATGCAAGTTTTGCATACACCAAAAATGATGAATATGTTAAATTCAAAATGTGGGGGCAAAAATTTCTTTCATTTGTAACATCGGTAGTACTTTATTTGAAAGTGTCCTTATTACACATATTACATGTAGTAATAACAGTCAATTATGCATAATTACAAGCAACTAACTCTAAACCTATAGTAAGTACATGTTGTTCATTGTGTGACTGCACTGTAACAACGACAGTGTCAAAGTGTAACTGTATAGTTCTTAATATTCTATTATATTCCTACTTAAACATATTATGGCATAAATACATTGCATCCGGAAAGTATTCACATCGCTTCACTTTTTCCACATTTTGTTATGTTACAGCTAGGGGTGTCCATGGTTAACCGATTAACCGATTAACCGTTAAAAATTGCGTAACCGAGTGAAACATTTTGCTCGGTTAAGTGGCGTCAATGGCGTGCATTGAATTTAGTTGTAATACATTTTTGCATCACCAGAGACTGCCAGAGCGCTCCCAGACATTTGTAATGTCCACAAGAAGTAGTCTTGACCAGTTTTCTAATATGAAGCGGTCAAAGAAAAGCACAGCGTGGGAGCACTTTAAAATCGAGAATGACGGGGCAAAATGCAAGTATTGCAATGCAGCATTAAATTCTAGGGCCTTGTTCACAGGCCACGAACGCAAAAGTCAGTGACCTACTTTAACTGCTCTGTCCTTACCACTGCGTTTTATTTCTATAAATTAATTTCGTTTCAAATGTGGTCCAACCAGTTATTAAAGGTGTTAAAAATGAACTACCCCTTTCTCGTGTGTCTGTATCTCGGGGTTGCGGCGCACACACCAGGGATGGAAATTAGCACCCGCCACCAGCCAAATGCGGGTGATTTTGTGTTGTGGCGGGTAAACTCGCTTCACCTACCGGCCACCGTGGCGGGTAAATAAAAATAGCATCATGCGACGTTCCTCTGTTAAAGGACAAATTAGTTTGAATAAACGAGGAGACACTGATTAGCAAGACAACTCAGTGAATGTGCTTTCCATTAAATGAATCACACACACAGTAAACAAATCCTTAACAAAAAAACAGGGCTATTCTGGTGGGTGCGGTGATGCGCTCATGTAAGGGGCGTGGCGCTGCCAATAAAGCTCCTAAAATCTGTCACAAAGAACCGGCAAAAGTAATGATTATGAATATGTAAAATATAGCAAGGAGATATTTTAATTATTTATTAATAAACAAGTCTTTTCTTTGTCCTTGTCATTTGCAAAGATGAAGTTGACGATGCTGACTCGCGGTCTTCGCAGTAACGCACCAGAGAGAAATGCACATTTCTTACGGATTACATAAGCAGAGAGCAGTCTGTGTCTGTTTTCTTTAGTTTTGAATTATTTGTGAGGTAAGGCTACCTTATACACTGAGTTTCGGTTCATTTATGAGACGAGCTCCAGTTCACGCGCAGGCGCCTCCGCTTTGTGATTATATCGTCTGCTATATTTAATTCTTATTTATTAAATCCAGGCAATTGGTTGATGAAACATTGATTAAAATTAAGACACAATTAATACAAAACGAAATTCACTTTAAAGAAAGGTTTTGTGCTTTCTGTTTGATGTCTCTGTGGAAGTTTTAAAGCATCTTTCAGTGCCGCGTTCAGAGCGCTCACGTCCGTAACATTGTGTTTTCCTCGTATGCGAACTGAAATGAATATCAGTTCATGGATTGTGTGTGTAGGCTATAAGAGAGAAAGAGAAAATGCCAGTATTTCATTGAGACTTGAGATTAAATAAACGGCTTAAGTATTGTAGATCTTGTAGTATTAATTTTCACATGCAGTTACACATTGTCGGTTAAAAACAAGAAAGTGGCTGGTAAAAACATTGAGTGGCTGGTAGATTTTGAAATCCACAGTGGCCGGTGGACAAAAAAGTTAATTTCCATCCCTGGCGCACACTATGGTTAACCGAGTATTAACCGTTAAGGGCCTCGGTTAACGGTTAATGAAAAACTTGAAAACGTGCAGCCCTAGTTACAGCCTTATTCCAAAATGTATTAAATTCATTATTTTCCTCAAAATTCTACACAAATACGCCATAATGACAGCGTGAAAGAAGTTTGTTTAAAATCTTTGCAAATTTATTAAAAAGAAAAAATGAAAAAAATCACATGTACATAAGTATTCACAGCCTTTACCATGACACTCAAAATTGAGCTCAGGTGCATCCTGTTTCCAATCCTTGAGATGTTTCTACAACTTGATTGAAGTCCACCTGTGGTAAATTCAGTTGATTGGACATGATTTGGAAAGGCACACACCTATAAGGTCCCGCAGTTAACAGTGCATGTCAGAGCACAAACCAAGCCATGAATTCCAAGGAATTGTCTGTAGACTTCCGAGACAGGATTGTATCGAGGCACAGATCTGGGAAAGGGTACAGAAAAATTTCTGCAGCATTTAAGGTCCCAATGAACACAGTGGCCTCCATCATCCGTAAATGGAAGAAGTTTGGAACCACCGGGACTCTTCCTAGAGCTGGCCGCTCGGCCAAATGGGAGAGAAGGGCCTAAGTCAGGGAGGTGACCAAGAACCGATGGTCACTCTGACACTCTGTGGCAAGAGGAGAAACTTCCAGAAGTACAACCATCTCTGCAGCACTCCACCAATCAGGCCTGTATGGTAGAGTGGCCAGACGAAAGCCACTCCTCAGTAAAAGGCACGTGACAGCCCGTCTGGAGTTTGCCAAAAGGCACCTGAAGGACTCTCAGACCATGAGAAACAAAATTCTCTGGTCTGATGAAACAAAGATTGATCTCTTTGGCTTGAATGGCAAGCGTCATGTCTGGAGAAAACCTCATCACCTGGCCAATACCATCCCTACAGTGAAGCATGGTGGTGGCAGCATCATGCTGTGGGGATGTTTTTCAGCGGAAAGAAGAATGGGAAAAACTGCCCAAAAATAGGTGTGCCAAGCTTGTTGAATCATACACAAAAAGACTTGAGGCTGTAATTGGTGCCAAAGGTGCTCCAACAAAGTATTGAGCAAAGGCTGTGAATACTTATGTACATGTGATTTCTTTCTTTTTTCTTTTTAATAAATTTGCAAAGATTTCAAACAAACTTCTTTCACGTTGTCATTATGGGGTATTGTTTGTAGAATTTTGAGGAAAATAATGAATTGAATCAATTTTGGAATAAGGCTGTAACATAACAAAATGTGGAAAAAGTGAAGCGCTGTGAATACTTTCCGGATGCACTGTATGAGTCGATGTTCATTTAATTCTTAGGATAAGAGGTAATAAATTCTCAATTTCTCAATGAATTGATGCTTTATGTAAACGAACGAGACACCGTTTATATTTTTAATGGTTAGGAAAAAAATATGCTCTTGTAAAGGTAAAAAAACTGCCCCTAAAATAAAATCCAGGTGGGAAATATTTGCCATTAAAGTAATTAACTTTCAGACACTGATTCATAGTGTTGGTGAGTTAAAGATGAACCCAAAGGTATTACAAAAATAATAATTAAAATATTAAACTCTCCGTAGTCCGTTATTGGTCATTACATCTATTGCGCTGCCCTTGGAATTGCGCACCACCTCCGGTATGTCAATCGAGGGTTACGCCAACATCCCGGCAGATTCCCAGCTGACTCCTCTGACAACCACCACATACTGGCCATTTGGTCTTCACAAGGTCATTTTCGATAATCTGGATAATCTAGGGATGTGGCGTTGCATCTGTTTTTAGAAACTCGTTTATTGTTTAATAGTATCCGTTCTGGCTGAAACACTATGAAAGATGCTTTTTGGATGCTACTCAAGAGACCTGTGATGAATTTCTAAACTTTTTTATTCAGTAAATTGAGCATATTAAAGGTGCTATTGTACCTTCACAATTTGATCAACCACTAATACCTTCTCCGTCCAGCTCCCTGACTCACTCTCAACAGAACAGTTTCATCAGAACAGTTAGCAGATGTAATCTCCAAGATGATGTGTTCAAGTTACAAGCTGGATATATTTCTGCGCCTTTTTAAAACTTTTACTCGTTTAAATGTTTTTACAACCATTAGTTCAGTGTGACAGCTAGAGTTACCAGCTCCTTAGCTAATGGAGTTGTTCCAAGCAGTTTTTTAGCATGCAATTCTACATCCTTTGTTAAGAAGCCTTCTTTGGATCCAGCAATACACAATAATTATAGGCCGATCCCTTAATTTGCCTTTTTATTTCTGGGATTTTGGAGAGAGTTGTTTATTTGCAGCTCTACTCATATCATACTCTTAGTCATATTTAAGTCTGGCTTCAGACACTTGCACAGCACTGAATCTGCATTGCTCTAGGTTACTAATGATATTTTTCTCTCCATGGATTCAGGCTTACTTGTTGTCTTTGTATAATTAGATCTTAGTGCCATGTTCGACACTATCGACCATAACATTCTTCTCAATCGTCTCGAGCGTAGGGTTTTGCCTCCTATCTAGGACGTTTTCTGTAAATGTAGGGAATTTCTCTTCTACATCAACTCATTTATCATGTGGCGTCCCTCAAGGGTCAATTTTAGGACCCTTATTATTTTCTTTGTATATGCTTCCTCTAAGCTTTATTTTCCAGAGATACGGTATATCCTATCACTGTTGTGTGATAATTGCTAATTTTACTTACCAGTGAGCTTAGACAAGTGTCCATTTGATAACATCCTAAATTGCTTCGAAGAAATGAAACATTGGCTATTAAAATATTTTTTTACAATTAAAAGTCCCTCCATGTCTGGCTGCCCAGTTAGGTCCTCTGTCATTGAATGTACAAGATCATGTAAGAAGCCTTTGAGTGATTGAAGATTCATCATTACTTTTTAATAAGCATATTAGTGCCATTGTCAAGGGTAGTTTTTCCACCTGAAATCTGAAAAATTGAAGTTAGCTAATTCAATAGACATTTTTAATCCTCTTTGAAAATGTATTTATATTCTTTAGCATTTGAATAGGGATTTTTAATAGGATATATTAGCTAAATAATTCAAGCAGTATTTATTTATTATTATAATTTTTCTTAACGTATATAATTCTGTCATTGTATATGATTTGATTGATTTGTAAAGCACATTGGGTTAACTTCTGTTGTTTTTAAATGTGCTCTATAAATAAAGGTTGACTTGAATTAAACAGATAGCCCTGCTCCAAACTCATGCAATAGTTTGAGCCACCCCTGAATGCAATCAGTTTGTTTGGTGCCATTAGTGATGCTGAAATGACACCCTTCACCTAATGTTATATTAACACATGTGTTTAAATGTCCTCAGTTGTTGTGAAGCAACAACATTTTAGCAACATTTTCTTGCTCTTCTTTATTAAGCTGTACTGCTGCTTTTCAACTTCACTCCAGTTGTTCATTATGGTCTGGTTCTGTGCATTAGATAATAGAACGTTACAGTCTGTTCCAGAAGTAAAAATCCCATTCATTTATAGACGAATTGTTTTTCAAACATTTAAAGATAGACCTACCGTGAGCTACAAGGTTGTTCATCGATTGTTTATGCTTCCGTTGCTGCCATCCATCTGTGATATCTCAACTTCATTGTTTAAAAATCGTGTTTGATAGCAGAATTCATGGTAAACCACAACATTACCCATGGTACATCAGAGAAAGATCCAATCAACGAAAACCGTGAAATGTCCCTCTGAGTGAGCGCACACTCGGAGCTGGTTGGTTTGGTTTGTGGATCACAACTCTTTTATGAAGGATTTTATTAAAAGTCCATGGAAGAAATGAATGGTAAAAATACTTGCGGAGCCCAGACGGGTGAATAAGTGGACGGGCACTGTTGCGCTCTATTGCAGTGGGATGTGTTTCTCCATATTGTAGTGAAATGAGATTTTGCTATCATGTAGCATCAAACAGTCACCAGTCCACGGGACCTTCTCTGAAAAGATGCCTTTTCCATTTTGAGGGGGTGATTTGAAAGTTGATTTCAGACAAACAGTGTCTTTACGTGTTTTTAATATGCACTGTGCCACCTAAAGCTGGAAAGGTAACAGCGTTGACAGTTTTAGAGCAACTAGCCTTGCGGTCAAGGTCGTGACACAAGTTGCTATTTAGAAAGAATTTATGCAGATTTTTTTTTTTTTTAACAAATATTTATTTTACAGTTATAAATGGTTTACTTTACAGCATCATTATAATATGGTAGATCATCTACTGACACACAAGTGTGTCACCTACTGACACACAAGTCCATTTCAAACAAATGAAATGGTCTTATGTTTCCTTCCTGAAAGGATATAGTCATTCTGACAATTTTATTTATGCAATAGTGCTTTTTTTAAACTTTTTTCTTACACTCTTACAATCATCTACAATATAATACAATATAAATTGTCATATCAGCTAATAAATATTGTGAGTAATATTTCAGCAACAGTTAGGTCAGTCACGATTATGAAATATTCGTCTGATCGTGGTTAAGATAACCGCAATTATTGTGCACTTCAAATTACAATCACATTTTAATGCCCAAATAAGGGAATTTTAAATGAATATATAAATGCTCCTGTCCGGAAAAACACGTGAAGTGCTTCTCAAGTGCTCTGATGTGATGAGTGCCATCAGCAGAGCCTCAAACTCCCACAACAATATACACAAACTAATATCAACTTTGATAGTGAACGCAAAGCACTCTGGTTTCACTTTAATTTAACGATCGAGTAATAACAAATGGTCAAAGCGGGTTCATTCCCACATTGTTAATGACACAGAGGAGATGCATGCTTTATTTCTGTGGAGTGAATTAGTATTAAAAAAAAGTATTAAATTAAATCTCAAAGGTTTTGATTCATGAGAAATAATGGCTTGTGGGTTTCATCAGAGCATTAAAATAAAGAATGAAAATAAAGTGAAGAAATTAGGACAGAAATATTTTACTATTGTTTCATTTAACAAAATATTCTATTGTATAATACAAATGTACAAATATAGTTTGTATTTAAATGATTATCAAAGCAAAATGACAAAATATGCATTGACGTGAATATAAAAATATGAATGAAAATATTACATTTATATTTATGCATTTGGCAGACGCTTTAAACCAAAGCGATTTACAGTGCACTTATTACAGGGACAATCCCCCCCGGAGCAACCTGGAGTTAAGTGCCTTGCTCAAGGACACAATGGTGGTGGCTGTGGGGATCGAACCAGCAACCTTCTGATTAACAGTTGTGTGCTTTAGCCCACTACGCCACCACCACTCCAATGGCAACAGATTTAACCCCCACGAGGTGTCGTGAGTGTTTTATTTCACCTCTAGAGGCCACTGTTATGCTGTACAACCGTACAAGTCGTTCTAACTGTAGAATCGTCCAGCGCTGGCCACAGGAATACTAATAATGAACAAAAAATTTAACTATTGTTGGGATTTGACAATAACTGATATCTTTAAAAAAAACAGCTATTGGCAAGAATTAAAAAACCGATATCGAAAATACCATAACTTCATGGCCATGCCCACTGAGTTTGCACTTATGACTTAAAACATTGCGCTGCGCTTGACGCTAGCGCTTTTAAAATAGGAGCCAGAATTTGCGTATTTTGTAAACAACATCATCGTATGTAGGGCTGGGTGATATGGGTAAAACAAAATATCACAATATTTTTTTCATATCATTCGATATTTATATTTATCACGAAATACATTTCACAAATACCATTAATGGGGAAGAAATGAATGAATTACACATATTTGAAATTAATTACACATATTTGTTTACAAGTAAACTCCAGAGGGTAAGTCATCTTTAAAGTACACTCAGTTTAGGATTTAATCCTTCATAAGATGTGACCTATTTTTGTTTTCATCTTCAGCTGATGTTTGACTCCACTGAAAGACTTTATTGTGTCGAGGTGGCAGTAATGCACCATAAGCTGGATTGCCAACCACAAGTGTTCAGTCAGTTGCTGTTGTACTGCATTGTCAGTACTGTCTTGTTCGGTACACAACAATATCATATTCACCAGATAGCTAGCTGCTAGTTAGCGACTACTGAGCCTCATTGCCTGTTTCCATGGGAGCTGGATTGCCTGCTAATACTTAAAAGGCTGATTTTATGACTGATAATGGTGGAGGGCGGGGCCGGGTCGTGATTCCACACACCCGACCCCTTATCTGACTAATCAAGCCTCCGAGAGGGATAGAGGCCGACAGCGGACGGTGGTGTGACAGAGAGAGAGAACGTTTATGGGCAGCTGTCCGTCATATGTGTGTGTTTGTGTCTTTTGTTTAAGTTCTTTATTAAACTATTATTTCTATTGTCAAACCAGATAAATATTGATTTTGTTTTATCGCCCAACCCTACACATATATGTACTTTTTTTCTTGATGATGTTAAGAACTATACATTTTATATGATGAAGGCATTGGTTATTCTTTGATAAAGATAGTATTTACTCTGATAATGAGAAACGCACTTTTACAAAACCTGACAACACATCTGTCCTCTCAATTACAATCAGTAAATCATTCAACTTTTGTTGCATACAATAATTCAAAGGATGATTTGTAGGAGTAAGACACTTTTGAATGCAAATGTCAATGTTTTTAAGTTCATTTGAATTAGTTTGTCTGTTGCTGTAAGATTCATTAACAGACCAGTTTTTTTCTACAGCAAAAGTATCCCAAATTTTCTTCATTCTGTGTTCTGTGGAATGCAGAACACAGAATGCCTCACATTTGGATTGTTTTTAAAGTTTTTGGATATGACTTTTATATTTGGCAGCCTGTTTATGTCTTTGGTCTTTTAGACCTTCTGGCTCATGGTCTGGATCACAGTATCTCCTCATCTGTATGAATGTGTGAGGACGTGTGTGAACACTTCGTCAGGTAGAAAAGCTCTCCGCATATCACTCACAGTTCTCACATCTTGTGTTGAAATTCAGTCGAGTGTTTTGTCCTCGTGTTTCTCGATGTCTGTGAGGGCCAATTTTCAGTCTGAAGGTCAGAAATGGATCGTGGTGCTTCTCTTCAGAGCTTCGTCTGTGAGTCAGGATAATAACACTAGATGATTTTCTGTGTTTGTTCAGTATGGAAGTGAAATTGATAGTTGTTTTCCATGAGCAGCCCAGGAGGTGTAGTTTTAACTGTATCACAGGAGGGATTGGGTTTGTTTGAGATAGTCAGGGAAATGTAGTTTTAGTTATTTTTACGGACACCATTTTTAAATCATTTACAGCACTACTCTCTCACAGAAAATTGAACATTTCTTAAATTGTCAGCATCTATATTTTGGTAAAGTTCAAAGGTCTGCAGGGAGTTTGATTGCCTATATATAAGTATTGTTGTGTACGTGCTCATGTTTTCAGTCAGTGAGTTGTTCAGCAGTTAATCTGTGAGATTAGGCTAAATCATTCCTGGTATTCCAGCAATTTATTCCCCTTCATCCCCTACTTTCCTGAATAAGATTCAACATGTTCAAATGCTCATACTCTAAACACACACAGAAGCTGCGCTCTTCATTCACATCGCATTTTCTGCAGAGAAAAATCTATAAAATTCTGCAGAATGGGTTGAAACTTGGTCAAATCTCTTAAATGAGGCTGTGTACTAAATTTTCATTGTAAACTGAAACCATTTTTAAATTAACCACTGGTGTACCTCAGGGTTCGGTGCTAGGCCCGCTCCTCTTCTCAATATTCACAATATTACACAAGCAGGTATTCTAGACACACATTGTTGAATTAGCATGAAATATTAATATTTTATCTTTGGAATTAAACATCAAATTTGATTCAGAACTCTCAAGAAGCAGTTATTAGGAAAAACGCACAATAAATTTTTGTGAATCGTGCATAATTTTATGATGATGGGTGTTTAACCCATTTTCCACATGGGGAATCACAGATCCCAGGCCTCATGATCGGTATTGTTTGCATTAACTGCATGTTATTATCGTACAATTCTTATTTAATCTTGAAAACCTATTATGTTACCTATTATTGAAAACCGTTATGAAGATGCACATACCAATTCAATGATGTAAACTCCTTTTGATTTGTCTCTAGCATGCTACAGTGAACAACATCCAATAGAACATTTAGTCCAAAAATGTACACATTTACAGAAATATTGTTGAATTCTCATATGTTTCCTTGAGAATTATTATTCATGTCCATTTTCCACTCAATTATGCTATATAAAGCGCTGGCACGCTCTAATACTCTCATTTGGTGAGCTTTATTCCCGCAGGAAGCTAGAGACTACACAAGGTAAGTTCTCTTTCTAAATATGGTCTTGTAGAAGAAGAAAGTAATGACATCATGCTTACCTCAGAGCCCACATGACAGGGACTTCCGCATACTGTACCATATTAGGATATTACCATTATATACCACTGTATAAAGCAAAAAATTAATTATTTGACTGATGAGAAGGTTTAAATGGATGATTACAAAAATATGTGGTTTGTCTAATTTTAATGCGGACGCTGGTATTGTTATATGTTTACTGATCGTTATGGAGATATCACTGCAGAAGAGCTCCATATCATTGAAAACTGCTTTTTGCATCATTATATGAATGGAAAATGGAAACATGAGATCAGTAAAAGTCACTGTTATAACATCTCCATTATGATTGGAAGTATAAGATATATGCACTAGATAATGTGAAATGTGTCATGCTTACATTCTGGATCCATAGCACTCATGCTAATGGCTGATGCTTTATGTGGCCTTAATCACATGGCATGGTTTTGGAAAATGTGTAAAACTCATATTCATCATACTCGTATTTTAATTCATATTCCTTAAATTTGATCAAACTTGTAGCTTAAGCTCCATTGTGTTTCTAATGGTCTACCAGATCAGTGGAAATACTTGTGCAATAAATGTAGGACTGCACCTTATATCAGTGGACTCGTAATGTGGGTCCTAGCGCAAGACTTGATGACAATTTTAAAATAATTTGTTAATTCATTGTGTCAATTGCATAATTGGAGCTCCAAGCAATGCAAAAGTAACTATAAATAAATGTTGAACTTTGTTTAATTTTGTGTTTTTTCTCAGGTGGAGCATATTACTTGATATCCCGAAGTTTAGGTCCAGAGTTTGGTGGCTCTATTGGTCTGATTTTTGCTTTTGCTAATGCTGTAGCCGTGGCCATGTATGTTGTGGGTTTTGCTGAAACTGTCGTTGAGCTTCTGAGTGTAAGAAACAATCCCATTCTCATCAATAACGATAATAAATGAATAATTTATTAGTGGAGATAATGAATGCCTCTAATGCGGTATGCTATATGTAATAATAGTAATAAGTGTGTTTGTAGGCAGCTGGTGCATTGATGTTGGATCCCATAAATGATGTGCGAATTATCGGCACCATCACGGTCATTCTACTGCTGGGTATTTCAGTGGCGGGGATGGAGTGGGAGGCAAAGGCAAGAGATTTGTTACACAATGGTTTCTCTTTGAACATTAGTCAGTGCAAATCACAATTGAATTCATGATTTGCCAACATGATCTTGTGTTTCAGGCTCAGATATTCCTCCTGGTTATTTTGGTCACGGCCATCTTCAACTACTTCATTGGATCCTTCATCCCTGTTGAGTCCAAGGAGAAGTACGGCTTCTTTGGCTATGACGGTGAGAACGTGCACTTCCATGAATTAAGATTAATCTAAATCAGTGCTTCTCAACTGGTGGATCACAGACGTGTTCTGCGGACAAGAGGGAAAACTATGGTAAAAGCAAATAATAAAATGCAATAAACAATATAATCGTGCATTGTTTGAATAGAGCATGAAACCATTGAAAATCAAGAAATATTTAAAAACCATAAATACAAGCCTTGAAAATAAATCAAGAGTTTAATTTCCAACATATTCGTTTTATTTTGTATGCTAAACTATTTTAGTTCTGGGTACTGTGAGTTCCCTCTTGTAAAATCTGTCCTGAAGGAAAACCAGTTGAGAACAACTGATGTCGACCCTTGTCCAAGGCAGCCTAATAGTTTCAGGATTCCTCTGGCCATGGAAAACCTGGAAATATCAGGGAATTTGAAAACTGTGAAACATCATGGAAATGAATAAAATCCTAAAAACATCTCTATAGTAAATGTAAAGTTTAGATCAGCTAGGTCCGTGTTTCCCAACCTTTTTTCTGCCACGGCACACTTTTAACGACTATAAAAATGATTCTGCACACCACTATCCCACATAGGCTAACCATCGTCAATATATTTCCTTTTCAAGAACTTGTCTATGTTTCCTGTCCATCTTAGTAGTGTGTTTACTTGTAATGTTTGAAATTCGGCTATGCAAAAAAAAAAAAATAAGTAGCATACAGTGCTTGCATTAGACTTTCTCAGGGTCATAAAAATTCAGTCATAATCTATTATTACCCGTCTTTTTAATTTTCATATTTTAATGATTATAAGACATTTAATAGCTTTTATTTTCGTTCATATTTTCATCTTTAATCATGAACGCACAGGACTAGCATATCGCAGATTCTGCATTTATTTATTTATGAAGAGACAGTTGAACAACAGACACACGAAGCAGATGAATGTTTTTTTCCCCCGCAGTGAGAGCGGAAGCCACTAAAACACGACATATAAACAGCACAATATTACAAAAAACAAATAAGATTAAAATATGAGCAAAACACGTAAAAAATGAACTGAACAGAACTCAGTCAACAAATCAAACCTTCCTCCTGGTCCGCATTGACTGTGTGTAATGAAACGCATCAAGGGAGACTGATGCTGAGGCAATTGTCATTAGATTTTGTGTCTTTTTTGTGTCTGCAGCACTGACTCAAGTCATGTGATGACCCTTTACACGTATAAATATCACTCACTTCACAGACTTCAACGTATTCTGCAGCACTGATGCGAGTCATGTGATGACCCTTTACTCATATAAATATCACTCACTTCATAGACTTCAATGTATTCTGCAGCGCTGACATGAGTCATGTGATGACCCTTTACGTCTATAAATATCACTCACTTCATAGATTTCAATGTATTCTGCAGTGCTGACGCAAGTCATGTGATGACCATTTACCCGTATAAATATAACTCACTTCACAGACTTCAATGTATTCTGCAGCGCTGACACGAGTCATGTGATGACCCTTTACACGTACACTACCGTTCAAAAGTTTGGGGTCACTTACTCATTCTTTATTTATTTATTTATTTCACATTTTAGAATAATAGTAGTCAGCAAAACTATGGAATAATAGAAATGGAAATATGGGAATTATTTTGTGACCAAAAAATCCAAAATAAATCCAAAACTATGTAATATTTTAGCATCTTCAAAGTAGTCACCCTTTGCCTAGATTTTGCAGACATGTACTCGTGACATTTTCTCAACCAACTTCTTGAGGAATCACCCTGGGATGCTTTTTAAACAGTATTGAAGGAGTTCCCATCTATGTTGGGCACTTATTGGCTTCTTTTCTTCATATTTTGATCCAAGTCATCCATTTCAAAAACTTTTTTTTTTTTTAGGAAATTTTAGATTTGTAATTAAATAAATGTATATGTTTTGGCAGAATAATATTTTGTCTACAAAGTTAATTTCAAACTTTTAAGCATACACCTTCAGATCAAAAGATTTTTAAGATCATGAGAAACATTTCAGACAAGTGACCCCAAACTTTTGAACGGTAGTGTATAAATATCACTCTCTTCATAGACGATGAAGAGTGAAAATTTGATAATTTGTGAAAGAATTGTTCTTTTGGGTCATTGAAAGGGCGCACAAATCAGTCTGAATTACTCATTAACAAATTGGTCTAAATCAAAATGATTTATAAAAAATTTAATGAAAAATGTCTGTGCCCAGTAATCACAAACACCTGAAAAGGTCATGGAAATGTCATGGAATTTCATTGGTCGGAAACCCTGTAGAAATGAATAAAACACTAGAAGATGATAAGACGTTGATTGTAAATTCATCAGTTAATGCGAGGGAGAACCCTGTAGTTTTCTCTCTATTTGTTTATTATTATTATTATAATAATCTCTTGCCTTTCAGCGGGCATCTTGGCTGATAACTTCGGTCCAGACTTTCGAGGAGAAACGTTCTTCTCTGTGTTCTCCATCTTCTTCCCGGCGGCCACTGGCATTCTGGCTGGAGCGAACATATCAGGAGATCTAGCGGTGAGTTTGCGATCATCATTTCCTGAGCACTGAGGTTTATTCTTCATCCCTGTCTCTGTAAATGTTTTATTTTGATTTCTCTAAGGACCCTCAAATGGCTATCCCGCGAGGAACTCTTCTGGCGATCCTCATCACAGGTGTGGTGTACATGGGTGTGGCAGTTTCTTCAGGTAAATGTGTTTGAATGAACTGCGCGTCATTATTTTGTACAGTATTCAGGTAGTTAATGATATATTGCTGTATCACTGTCTCAGGTGCGTGTATCGTGAGGGATGCTACAGGTATTGAGAGTAACCGTACTCTGAGCGCCAGTATCAACTGCACTGATGCAGCCTGTAATCTTGGCTATGACTTCACTTCCTGTAGACCGGCGGTCGAGGGAGTGTCATCACCCTGCAAATACGGCCTCCACAACGATTTCCAGGTACATCCACAATGGCACATGATCTCTTGCCTGTCAGTGTGGATGCAATGTGTGGTAACAACTGGACAACTGTGTTTGCTTACAAATTTTAAGCCAGTTTAGCTTTTAGAATTTTGATTTGTGTACATGCATCTTGTTGTCTGTGGGTTATGCATGAGAATCAACACAGTCACTGTGATGTGTATAGACTGCTTTTAAATGCTAAAGGAAAGAAAAAAAGACTTGTAATAGACGAGACAAGCCTGAGTGTTTCGAGATTCAGGCTGAATTAATTGCAGGTGTTTAATTGTGTTAAAGCTTTACTAGAGAGTTTGAGCAATATCACTAGAACACAAGCTCTGTAATAAAGTGTTTGTGTTGAAGGTGATGAGTGTGGTGTCGGGCTTCAGTCCTCTCATTACCGCGGGCATCTTCTCTGCCACCCTCTCCTCTGCCCTGGCATCACTCGTCAGCGCTCCTAAAGTCTTCCAGGTCAGCGTCTATGTGAGAGAATTCCTCACGAGTTAACAGAGTTTTGTGCTTTAACATCTCAGACCGTCACGTGTTTCACTCCAGTGCGATTGAAAGATCAATAAATGTCTCAAACAGGTCCTGCTAGTTTGCTGATTTAACGTGTTATCTCCTCAGGCTTTATGCAAAGACAACATCTACCCTGGAATCGCAGGCTTTGCAAAGGGCTATGGAAAAAACAACGAGCCGTTGCGCGGATACCTCCTCACGTTTGGCATCGCTCTGGCCTTCATTCTGATTGGTAGGCAGAAGCAACCTATCAAATTATTTTATTCAACATCACCATCTAATATTTGTGTTTTATGTCTCTAGCGGAGTTGAACGTCATCGCCCCGATCATTTCAAACTTCTTCCTGGCATCATACGCTCTCATCAATTTCTCTGTGTTTCACGCATCACTGGCTAATTCTCCTGGTAAGATAATGTTGAGTTAAATAGAAAAATTGTTGAAACAATTGACTGAACATGTCAGGTGTGATGAAATAACACAGGCTATATCATGTCCACACACACAACATTAATGTCAGTATTTACAAAACGCTTCACTGTCAGACTTTAACCTGTGTGACAATTTGTATTATTAAGTTGGTTAGTTATGTGATAATTAGAATTTAATCTCTGCCACTTTCCACACATAAGTCAGTTTGTTCTGAAGGTGCTTAATAGGGCTGATTCGATTCTGATTCACTAGCTTTTGAATAGATTTCAATTCAGATGGTTATATTTCAGTTATAATACCCATTTTGGTTACATATGAAAGAAATTCTCGCAGCTATTGCTGTTAATTATACAGGGAACCTTCTAACTAGGTAAATTACAAAAATATGAATTATATATTTTTAGCTTTTCATAATTGGCACATTTTAGATTTTTTATTAAAAAAAGGAAAAATCCATGTAATTCTATCAATAAAAATGATATTATATTGCATATACACCGATCAGCCACAACATTAAAACCACCAGCCTAATATCGTGTAGGTCATCCTCGTGCCACCAAAAAAGTCCTGACCCGTCAAGGCATGGACTCTACAAGACCTCTGAAGGTGTCCTGTGGTATTTGGCAGAAAGACATTTGTAGCAGATCCTTCAAGTCCTGTAAGCTGCGAGGTGGAGCCTCCATGGATCGGACTTGTTGGTCCAGCACATCCCACAGATGCTTAATCAGATTGAGATCTGAGGAATTTTGAGGCCAAGTAAAAAACTTAAACTCTTCATCATGTTCCTCAAACCATTCCTGAACAATTTGTGAAGTGTGGCACAGTGCATTATCCTGCTGAAAGAGGCCACGGCCATCAGAGAATCACGTTGCCATGAAGGGGTGTATGTTGTCTGCAAAAATCTTTAGGTAGGTGGTACATGTCAAATTAACATCTATATGAATGCCAGGGCCCAAGCTTTCCCAGCAGAACATTGCCCAGAGCATCACACTGTCTCCACCGGCCTGCCTTCTTCCCATAGTTTATCCTGTTGCCATCTCTTCCCCAGGGAAATGACGCACACACACCGGGCCATCCACATGATCTAAAAGAAAATGGGATTCATCAGACCAGGCCACCTTCTTCCATTGCTCCATGTTCCAGTTCTACCATTGTAGGCGCTTTCGGTGTAGACAGGGGTCAGCATGGCACTCTGACCGGTCTGCGGCTATGCAGCACTGTGTGTTCTGACACCTTTCTATCTTGGCTAGCATTAAGTTTTTCAGCAATTTGTGTTACAGTAGCTCTTCTGTGGGATCATACCAGATGGGCTAGCCTTCGCTCCCCACGCTCATCAATGATCCTTGGGTGCCCATGACCCTGTCACCGGTTGTCCCTCCATGAACCACTTTTGGTAGGTACTAACCATTGCACACTGGGAACACTCCACAAGACCTGTTGTTTTGGAGATGTTCTGACCCAGTCGCTCAGATCATTACGCTTGCCCATTTTTCCTGCTTCCAACACATTAAATTCAAGAGCAAGAACCACATTATAGCGACCATAAGGAGGTTACCCCACGTGACTCTATCCACGCTAGCAATCAGGACAATTTGGTTGCTTAGGAGACCTGGCTGGAGTCACTCAGGATGCCTTAGATTCAAACTTGTGACACCAGGTGTGGTATTCACTGTCTTCACATACTTGTTGTTAAAGGGATAGTTCACCCAAATATGAAAATTCTATAATTTACTCACCCTCATGACATCTCAGATCTGTATGCCTTTCTTTCTTCTGCAGAACACAAACAAAAGTTTTACGAATATTTCAGCTTTGTACTTCCTCACAATACAAGTGAATGGAATCCAAAACAGTGTAGTTCAAAAATCACAAAAGTCAGCGTTAAAGTAAGCGGTAAGCCTCCAGTGGTTAAATCAATATCTTCAGAAGTGATATGATAGGTGTGTTAGAAACGGATCAATATTTAAGTCCATTTTTTTTTTATTATAAATCTACTTTCAAACAGCCCTCATATGCGCATTCAGGAGAGTTCTTTTGTTTTTTGACAGTTCGCATTCTTCTTGCATATCTCACCTAATGGGCTGTTGTGCAAAAATTATTTATTTATCCTCTGTCCCTCTGTCCTTTTCATTTTCCTCCCTGCCTAGTAGGTGGCGATATACGTGAATAATTTATTTAGTATTTCCATTTTGTAAAAGACATGCTAAGAATCTGTACTGTCTTTTTAAGAAAACAGCAGTTCTGTAAATGAGCGCATATTAAAAAGAGAGGACTCAAATGGATTCTTTACAGCATCTGTGCAATTTAAAATTAAAGTTTCTTTTTTGATGTAAAGAACAAGAACAAGCAAGGATATTAAATAAGACATTATTCAATGACAAATAGATTGTGTGGATCTCGTCTTTGGACACATGTTACGTGGAATGAGTCAAATCCAACTTTTACTCAACACTCAGTGAAAGGATCTCGCTGCTGAACATCTCCACTTTACAACTCAATCACTGCTGAGTGAAATCTCAACATTTACCAGACAGTGGCCAATCACAGACATTTATAGTCACATAACGTGAAATTTAGTTGCATACAGGCGTATGCAATAGTTTAGGCACCCATGACAATTTCCATGAGTTTCATTTATAAATAATTGAGTGTTTGGATCAGCAATTTCATATTGATCTATCAAATAACTGAAGGACACAGTAATATTTCAGTAGTGAAATGAGGTTTATTGGATGAAAAGAAAATGTGCAATATGCATCAAAACAAAATTAGACAGATGCATAAATTTGGGCACCCCAACAGAAATATCACATCAAAATTTAGTTGAGCCTCCTTTAGCAGAAATAACAGCCTCTAGACGCTTCCTATAGCCTGTAATGAGTGTCTGGATTCTGGATGAAGGTATTTTGTACCATTCCTCCTCGCAAAACATCTCCAGTTCAGTTAGGTTTGATGGTTGCCGAGCATGGACAGCCCGCTTTAAATCACCCCACTGATTTTCAATGATATTCAGGTCTGGGGAATGGGATGGCCATTCCAGAACATTGTACTTGTTCCTCTGCATACATTTTGAGCAGTGTTTTGGGTCGTTGTCTTGTTGAAATATCCAGCCTCGGCGTAACTTCAACTTTGTGACTGATTCTTCTACATTATTCTCAAATATCTGCTGATATTGAGTGGAATCCATGCAACCCTCAACTTTAACAAGATTCCCAGTACCGGCACTGGCCACACAGCCCCACAGCATGATGGAACCTCCACCAAATTTTACTGTGGGTAGCAAGTGTTTGTCTTGGAATGCTGTGTTCTTGTTATGACCAAATACAGGTGCTGGTCATATAATTGGAATATCATCAAAAAGTTGATTTATTTCAGTAATTCCATTCAAAAAGTGAAACTTGGATATTATACTCATTCATTACACACAGACTGATATATTTAAAATGTTTATTTAATTTAATTGTGATGATTAAAACTGACAACTAATGAAAATCCCAAATTCAGTATCTCAGAAAATTAGAATATTATTTAAGACCAATACAAAAAAAAGATTTTTAGAAATGTTGACCAACTGAAAAGTATGAACATGAAAAGTATGAGCATGTACAGCACTCAATACTTAGTTGGGGCTCCTTTTGCCTGAATTACTGCAGCAATGCGGCGTGGCATGGAGTCGTGTTATGAGAGCCCAGGTTACTCTGATAGTGGCCTTCAGCTCTTCTGCATTGTTGGGTCTGGCGTATCGCATCTTCCTCTTCACAATAACCCATAGATTTTCTATAGGGTTAAGGTCAGGCGAGTTTGCTGGCCAATTAAGAACAGGGATACCATGGTCCTTAAACCAGGTACTGGTAGCTTTGGCACTGTGTGCAGGTGCCAAGTCCTGTTGGAAAATTAAATCTGCATCTCCATAAAATTGGTCGGCAGCAGGAAGCATGAAGTGCTCTAAAACTACCTGGTAGACGGCTGCGTTGACCTTGGACCTCAGAAAACACAGTGGACCAACACCAGCAGGTGACATGGCACCCCAAACCATCACTGACTATGGAAACTTTACACTGGACTTCAAGCAACGTGGATTCTGTGCCTCTCCTCTCTTCCTCCAGACTCTGGGACCTTGATTTACAAAGGAAATGCAAAATGTACTTTCATCAGAGAACATAACTTTGGACCACTCAGCAGCAGTCCAGTCCTTTTTTTTCTTTTGCCCAGGCGAGACACTTCTGACGCTGTGTCTTGTTCAAGAGTGGCTTGACACAAGGAATGCGACAGCTGAAACCCATGTCTTGCATACATCTGTGCGTGGTGGTTCTTGAAGCACTGACTCCAGTTGCAGTCCACTCTTTGTGAATCTCCCCCACATTTTTGAATGGGTTTTGTTTCACAATCCTGTCCAGGGTGCGGTTATCCCTATTGCTTGTACACTTTTTTCTACCACATCTTTTTCTTCCCTTCGCCTCTCTATTAATGTGCTTGGACACAGAGCTCTGTGAACAGCCATCCTCTTTAGCAATGACCTTTTGTGTCTTGCCCTCCTTGTGCAAGATGTCAATGGTCGTCTTTTGGACAGCTGTCAAGTCAGCAGTCTTCCCCATGATTGTGTAGCCTACAGAACTAGACTGAGAGACCATTTAAAGGCATTTGCAGGTGTTTTGAGTTAATTAGCTGATTAGAGTGTGGCACCAGGTGTCTTCAATATTGAACCTTTTCACAATATTCTAATTTTCTGAGATACTGATTTTGGGGTTTTCATTAGTTGTCAGTTATAATCATCAAAATTAAAAGGAATGAACACTTGAAATATATCAGTCTGTGTAGAATGAATGTATACATTATACAAGTTTGACTATTTGAATGGAATTACTGAAATAAATCAACTTTTTGATGATATTCTAATTATATGACCAGCACCTGTAAATCCATCTTTGTTTTATCAGTCCACAGGACCTTCTTCCAAAATGAAGCTGGCTTGTCCAAATGTGCGTTTGTATACATCAACGACTCTGTTTGTGGCGTGTGTACAGAAAAGGCTTCCGCATCACTCTCCCGCACAGCTTCTCCTTGTGCAAAGTGTGTTGAATTGTTGAACGTGCTTAGTGACACCAACTGCAGCAAGATGATATTGTAGGTCTTTGGAGGTGGTCTGTGGGCTGTTCTCACCATCACCGTTCTCACCATCCTTCGCCTTTGCCTCTCTGATATTTTACTTGGACTGCCTCTTCTGGCCTTAACAAGAACTGTGCCTTCCATTTCCTCACTATGTTCCTCACAGTGGACACTGACAACTTAAATCTCTGCGATAGCCTTACCCTAAACCATAATGTTGAACAATCTTTGTTTTCAGGTCATTTGAGAGTTGTTTTGAGGCCCCCATTTTGCCATTTTTCAGAGGAGAGTGAAAGAGAACAACAACTTGCAATTGGCCACCTTAAATACTTTTTCTTTTGATTGGATGCACCTGTCTAATTTAGTTTTGATGCATATTGCACATTTTCTGTTCATCCAATGAAACTAATTTCACTACTGAAATATAACTGTGTCCTTCAGTTATTTGATAGATCAAAATGAAATTGCTGATCCAAACACCCAATTATTTATAAATGAAAATCATGGAAATTGTCAGGGATGCCTAAACAACAGCATATGCCTGTATTTGAGTGATTTCCCTTCCTTCATTTCTGAGGGCTGCACTAAGAGTAAAAGATTGATCTTGTAATTTAAGAATCTATATTGAGATTGTTCTGATGATCGCGATGCACCAGTAATCGATATTTTTACCCAGCCCTAGTGTTTAAATGTAAGAAATGTTGTTTACCCACTTCAGTCAACCTAAGTAAAATAC
Organism: Moxostoma hubbsi; assembly: GCA_032164185.1. Lineage (NCBI taxonomy): Eukaryota > Metazoa > Chordata > Actinopteri > Cypriniformes > Catostomidae > Moxostoma > Moxostoma hubbsi. The sequence goes on along the minus strand of JAVLUX010000038.1, from coordinate 33,271,323 downwards.
TGCATATTAATAAATATAACGGGACTTGTATTTAAGTCTTTTTATGTTGGCATACATTGCATTCAGAAGTATTTAGACCCCTTCATTTTCTCATAGTTTATGTTGCAGCCTTATGCTAAAATGCTTTAATTTATAATTTTTTTTCACATCAATCTACACTCCATACTCCTTAATGACAAAGCAAAAAAAAAAACAGATTTTTGATAATTTGCCAATTTATTAAAAAGAAAAAACTATAATATCACATTGACATTAGTATTCAGACCCTTTGCTATCACACTTGAAATTTAGCTTGGTGCATCCCATTTCTCTGGATCATCTTTGAGATGTTTCACTTTGAATGGAGTCCAGCTGTGGCAAATTCAATTGATTGGAAATTATTTGGAAACGGAGCATGTGAGCGGAGCGTAGCGATCAGAATTTCACTTAAAGAGAATGCGCTCAGCCCCGCTCTTGCCGCTTACGAGGCGCTCACTTTCCACTCCTTTGCACGGGTTAAGCTATGTCTGAATAATTCACGGAGATGAGTGTCAACTGCATTTACACTGCTGTCAATTGTAACTGACCCATCAGACAATGTATCCAAGCTGTGATTATTATGAAGTTTATATGTGCAAATGCTGTTTCTGGGATTGGTAGAAGAAATTGACTGGAATATCTGGCAAAGTACAACACAACTAGTTACATTAGCAAGCCAGTAATCCTACAGTTCACTCTGTAATTAAAAATATAGTCTTGTCACATTATGTAATTTTATTTGTCCCTCCAGAAAATATGTTGCGAAATGCGGGGTTTAACGCAATTTTTCCCATTCACTGCTCAAATCACAAAATTAATGGTGTCCATTTCTAATATTCCTAATCAAAAGAAATCATGCTCGATTGTTTTTCATGCATCAGTCCAAATGCAACAGCCAGCTTTAGATGAAGTTTTGAAACTTGTCTTACATTGTCTTCTCAATGACCAACATCCACTTCAGACACTTGGTGAACTTTAGAAATAATGAGTTCTGGCTGGACAGTGCAGATTCTCTGGCTTTTTACCAACATATCAATTTGCACAAAATAAGAATAACGGGTTATTTTTACAGTGCGTTTGAAAAAAGACGCTATTATCTTTACCAGTGGGGATAAAAAAGTAGTCTGCAAAAAGTCTGAAACAGTTACTGACAAAAACGATTAGCACAGGATTAAAATAAATAAGAAGCTCTGGTAATTAGGCTGTTACATTACCCCATTATAAAATAAGCCTGTCCAAATAGGGCAGAGAGAACAAAGGTATTTATTTTAAAGTAGCCAACATCAAGGCATCGTTTGTGAAGATGTTATTTGCGCCATGAAATATTAGGTCGAGGCCAATATGACGATTGATTTTTTTACACAAAAACAAGAATTTTTACATATAAATTCTCATTTCTTTCTCATTTCATGCTGCTCTGCTCCAAAATCACTCTCGCTCATGAGAGCTCGTGAGCGAGAAGCGCAGCGATGACTTTTGAACTTGAGCTTTGGTATTGAGCAATCGCACATGAGCGAGTATTTGAGTGGAGCAACAACTAGCTCCACTATGCTCACATGCCATGTATGGAAAGTCACGCACCTGTCTAAATAAGTTCTCACAGCTGAAAATGCATATCAAAATATATATATATATATTTTTTTATATCTGCATGAGGTCAAAGGAACTGCCTGCAGAGCTCAGAGGCAGGATTGTGTCGAGGCACAGATCTTGGAAAGGCTACAAAAAAATCTGACTGCATTGAAGCTTCCCAAGAACACAGTGTCCATCCATCCATCTTCAACCGCTTATCTGAAGTCAGGTCGCGAGGGCAGCAGCTCCAGCAAGGGGCCCCAAACTTCTCTATTCCGAGCCACATTAACCAGCTCTGACTGGGGGACCCTGAGGCGTTCCCAGGCCAGTGTGGCGATGTAATCTCTCCACCTAGTCCTGGATCTACCCCAAGGCCTCCTCCCAGCTGGACATGCCTGAAACACCTGTCCAGATGGTGTCAGGTGTCCAGACGTGTCGTGGTCACTACAGACGCCTCTCAACAGGCTTGGGGCACCGTGTGCAACGGGCACACTGCCGTTGGCCCCTTGACAGGACCCTGGCTGCGTTGGCACATCAACTGCCTAGAGTTGCTGGCTGTATCTCTTGCCCTATGGAGGTTTTCTCACTAATCCGGGGCAAGCATGTCTTGATCCGTTCAGACAGCACTGCGACGGTAGCGTACATAAATCGCCAAGGCAGTGTGCGCTCTCGGCATATTCCACAACTCGCCCGCCATCTCCTCCTTTGGAGTCAGCCGTGACTCAGGTGCGGCAGGTTTCGCCCAGCGGAGAGTGGAGACTCCACCCCCAGGTGGTCCAGCTGATCTGGGATTCGGCATGTCACAGATAGATCTCTTTGCCTCCCAGGACAACTCCCAGCTCTGGTACTCCCTGACAGGAGCTCCTCTTGGGACAGACGCACTGGCACACAGCTGGCCCTGGGGGCTGCGCAAGTACGCATTTCCCCCAGTGAGACTTCTTGTAATGGTGATCTGCAAGATCAGGGAGGACGAGGAACAGGTCATCCTGTTGGCCCCTTACTGGCCCACCCGGACCTGGTTCTCGGATCTTACGCTCCTAGTGACAGCACCTCCCTGGAAAATTCCCCTGAGGTAGGACTTTCTTTCTTAGGGACGTGGCACCCTCTGGCACCCGCGCCCAGACCTCTGGAACCTACATTTCTGGAACAGACATCTGCAGAGCAGCGGGCTGGGCAACACCCAATACCTTCGCCAGATTCTACAATCTCAGGGTTGAGTCAGTCTCTTCCCGTGTTTTGTCAGGTCCGCTTTCTATCCCAGGTTAGCCACTAAGCATCACTGCCTAGATGTTCTCCTCCCTAGTCTTCTGGCCTGTGAATTCAGCGGAGCAATTCGCATCCAGACCCACTACGATTCCCAGTTGCTCTGTACTGGGGTCGGGCTCCACGGGCTTAGTTCCCTTCTCAGGTAAACTCCCCGTGATATATTTCCCGCGGTACGGTCCCCCTGTCGGTGGACCCGCGTTTCCCTTGAGCTGCTCCGGTTGCCGTGCTTGTAGAGTCCTCCTACATTAGGCTGGACCTACCACCATGCCATTCACACGTAAGGCTTCACAACCCTCGTGGTGTATTTGCCACATTTTACCTCCCCCTAGATTGGGCAGGGTCTTTTCCCCTTGAAAGAATAGGACATTGAAAGACCACCTTCCCCGACGCATCTGATAGCATTAAGATGCCCCAGCCGCTCACGTCCTATGTGAGAGACATAGTGAGAGAAAAGGCAGCGGCTGCTGGGCTTGCTCCCATGCTAGTCATGTTGCACGTATTCCCCCCCTCAGGGGTGCGGGGAATCTAAGGTCTTTATGTTACATCTCTTGAGGGTTACGTGCAGCCGACACAGTTGCCTCTAGCATGCAGTAGCCTGCTTGCACCTGTCTCGACAGTTCACGTAACACGGTCAGTGCATGCCGTTTTTAGATGGGACCCCTTGTGTCACTTCATTCGACACAACGCCGAGTGAGTGACAGAAGGGGAACGTCATGGTTACTGTAGCAACCTCCCTGAGGGAGGGAACAAGACATTGTGTCCCTCCTGCCACAGCACTAGACCTACCACTGTAAACGTCCGTACCTTATTTTCGGCTCCTCAGTGCAGATTCCTGACTGACACTTGCTTCCCCGCTTCCCTTTATCCGTATGTCTGGGGCGGGGCATGCAAATTCTTTCTGCCAACTTGACATTTGCCTTTTCTCAAGTTCAGAGGTACGTTTGGCATCCCAGGAAGACCCCTTGTGTCACTTCATTCGACACGTCATTCGACAAGTTTACAACAGTAACCATAAAGTTTTTTAATTTTAATAAATTTGCAAAGTTATCAAAAGTCTGGTTTTTCTTTGTCATTATGTGGTATGGAGAGTAGATTGATGTGAAAAAATTATTATTGAAAGCATTTTAGCATAAGGCTGCAACATAACAAAATGTGAAAAAAAAAAATTTAAGGAGTGTGAATACTTTCTGAATGCACTGTTGTGACAGGTTCTTTGGTACCCAGAAATGAGGAAGCGGAAAATAGTTCTACCATCTTTTTAATAAATTTGCACTTTTCAGTGTCAACAGAAATGGACACACGACTCATCACAGGGTACATGTTGCTCATCTCTCCTCTTCTGTGGCTATCTGCTCCCCTTTATCTCCCCTTTTACTCTCACTACAACGCAGAACAGATGTTAGTCAGAATTTGCCACAACTCCTTACCGCTCTCATCTCCTGGTCTTGCTCTCCATTCACAAACCAACGTGCGAACGTGCCCCCCACCCCCACATAACCCCATTGCCTGTGCGTTCCGGAGCTGTCCGACCTGTCCGCTACTCCCCCCATTTCGAGAGAGGAAGTACGCAACAGACATCTGCGCCCCCGCTCTGTGGACCACCTCAAACTTAAACGACTGAAGACCTAGATACTAACAGGGGATCGGAGTGTTTGTATCCTTCATGCGATGGAGCCACTGGAGAGGGGTGTGGTCCGAACAGATGGTAAAAGCCCATAACAGGAGGTAATATTGAAGGGTAAGGGCCACCCAATTGATAGCCAGACACTCCTTCTCAATGGTGCAGTACTTCAACTCTCTTACCAAGAGTTTCCATTGATATACTGCACCGGACATTCCGCTGGACCACCTAGGACAACACAGCTCCCAAACCACTGTCTGATGCATCGGTCTGCAAAACAAAAGGGAGAAATCATGAGTGTAGAAGTGGTCCGCCACAAAGTGCAGCTTTCACTTAAGTAAAAGCCTGATGGCACAGCTCCGCTCTTTGGACCGGATCTGGTGCCCCCTTTTTAGTGAGATCAGTCAGCAGGCTGGTGACAGTCGAATAGTTAGGCACAAGCCTATGGTATTATCCAGCCAAACCCAGGAACTGTCTCACTTCCTTTTTGGTCTTGGGTCTTGGGCAAGTCGCTGCTGTCTTATCAATTTGGGGATGCATCTGCCCATCTCCCAAGTGGAAGCCCAGATACCATACTTCCACCCACCCAATTGCACACTTTTTCGGGTTTGCCTTGAGCCACAGCGATCTCAGAACAGCCCTCAGGTGCTGCATGTGCTGTTGCATAACATTAATGTAAATTATGATGTCATGCAGATGGATACGCAGCATGTGGGCCTAGGATTATGAACATGAGCCGCTGTAACGTAGCTGGGGCCCTAAAAAAAAACTAACGGAAGGGTCACAAATTTGTGTAACACAAACGCAGCTTAACCCTCTGGGGTCTGAGGGTGTTTTGGGTCCTGGAGAAGTTTTGACATGCCTTGACATTTGTGCTTTTTTCAGTTGCTTAAAAACATATTAATGGCTAAAGTCTGATAACACTTTATTCAGCACAAACTGGGCTACAATAATATGTGAGCAACATGTGTGTACATGTTTGTATTTTTGAGAAAATAACGTTTATGCGTGGTTTTTGAAATAACTAAAATAAGGCCATATAACACATAATATACATTTGTCCACAAGACTTTTGAGTGCTGGATCTTGTAGCCTAGAGTTTTTGCTACAAAATGATGTGAAAACCATCCTGATCACTCATTCATACAAAACAATATAGTAATTTAACTTTTGTAAGACAATTTTAGTGTTGAAAGGCAATATGTGAGGAGGCATGAACGATCATGAATATTAAGTTGATTTACACCTGAGTACACAAAAGACGCCTCCCCTGGGCCCATCAATGAGGAATGTGACAGAAAGAGAATGAATGTGAGGAGACTTAATGATCCAAATCAAGTTATAAATTAAAAGAAATAATCTGACTATACATTTTCTTTAAATAAAGACTTAATTTTAGATGTACACTACAGTTTAAAAGAAGTCTCGTCTGCTCACCAAGACTGCATTTATTTGATCCAAAATACAGTAAAAACAGTGATATTTTTACAATTTAAAAGAACAGTTTTCTATTTGAATATATTGTAAAATGCAATTTGTGATCAAAGCTGAATTTTCAGCATCATTACTGCAGTCTTCAGTGTCACATGTTCCTTCAGAAATCATTATAATATGCTGATTTTCTAATATGGGCATATTTAAAGTGCATTTTACTAATTTAACCTGAAAACATATTTGCAAGCACAAGCTTTGTTGATGATAATGAGGCAGCATAAACACTAGATAAAATATAATCTAAACATTCATATTATTTTTATATCATATTACATATCATATTTATATTATACAGCATACAATTTAACTACCTGCTTTAGCCGAAACAGCATTTAAATGTAACTACAACTTGCTTATTAGGACATATTTCAAATGTCAATACTCTGAATCCTGTCTGGCAAGTCTGGAAACAGTCCCACTAGTAAAATATGGACAAGTTTATATAAAATAACATGTCAGCTAATTACAACGAATTGACTTACTTGTCTGAAATTGTATCCTTGGCTGGATCAAGTCTCTCTTCAAAATACAAATGTTCATCAGAGTCCCGCTCTTCTTCTGAGGAAAAAGTTAACTCTTCCTTAATATCCAGAAGTTTCATTGCCTGTGTATCGTTAAAAACAAAATGAATGAATTGTTTACATAAAAACCTCCAAACACAGTCGGGGGTGTGTACATTTGCATTGATCATCTCAGCACATTAGCGTATGAATGCTGCGCTCTGCTGGTGGTGGGATCACATTACAGATAATGAGATGAACCGGTAAAAAATGAACATCTCTTTGTTTCAAACAGATTGCATTGCAGGAGAATATTTGTTTTAAATTTGAATTGGTTTATTAAAAAGTAGACATTTAAAGCTTTCTTTAGACATATGTTTCATGTTTGTGTGATAAGTATTCACGGAGTTTCAGTTCATTTTAGTGACGTGTTTCTGAAATATGCTCGTGAACACAGAGACTGCTGAAAGCTCACCCTTTTTATTTTCTTTATTTTACAAAAGCACAATGTTTCATTGTTATTATGAGTGTACACAAATAAAAGTAGACCCTTTATAGTCTAAAATAATGTTTTGCACTTATCTGTATACCCAAAAATGGAGTATTTTAAGTTGTTTCTGCTGTAATGACGAAAAAATCCAGCAGGACGCGCCGGCGCGTACGTTGACCCCAGAGGGTTAAAAGGCTTTTTTTTTTAACACAGGATATGGGAGTCAAGGGGATCTGCCAAAACGCAGTGTAAAATGCAGTTTTTTTCACAGGAATGTGAGAGTCAAGGCGATCTGCCAATATCCCTTTGTCAAATCTAGTTTCGAATAAAAGCGAGCCTCACCTAACTGATCTAGCAGTTCGTCAATATTTGGCATCAAACGTGTCAAATTTAGATTGGCCATTGCCACTTGGCAAGTAATTTGGAGCTCGATGTGGGTTGCAAAACATGTACTATATCTTCTGGTGCAACTCGCAAACCGCAGCAGAGTACCCCTAATATATAGTCAGGACTGGCGTTTTTGGGCCTGTAGCAAATGCTCCTATGATAATCACCCTAGTGTGTGTTTTGCTCTCGGGTCAAGAACGTACTGAATTTAGTTTTTAGTCTGTGGAGGTCTCTCACCCAATTTTCCATTAGAACATCCAACACCCCACGTGGCTGACATCCATACAGTAATTTATATTATACACCAATGATCTCAGTGACATTGATCATCTCCCAACAAGGCCACATGGAATGATCTGGATAATAAGCAATCAATCAGTTCTCATAGTCAGCGTGTTGAATGCAGGAGTAAAGACCTGATCGGCTTTGACAAGGACCAAATTTTTATGGCCAGACAACTGGGTCTGAGGATTTCTGAAACAGCAAGGCTTGTGAGGGCTCCCAGTCAGTGGTGAGTATAAACCTAGCCCTCAAACCACAAACTAGTGACAGGGTGTTGTGTGCCCAAGACTCATCAATGCATAAGGGCAATGAAGGCTATCCTGTCTTGCCTGAACTGACAGAAGGTCTACTGTGGCACAAGTCACAGAAATTTTTTATGATGGTTATGGGAGGCATGTGTCACAACATGCTGTGCATCGCACCCTGATGTGTATGAGGCTGCTTAGCTGCAGACTGGTCAGAGGGCCCATGATGACCCTGTTTACTGTCGAAAGCACCTACAATGGGCACGCGAGCATCAGAACTGGACCTTGGAAGAAAATCGCCTGGTCTGAAGAATCCCATTTTTGTTGTTGTTGTTTTTTTACATTACATGGACTGCTGTGTACATGTGCATTTACCTGGTAAGTGATGGCACTAGGATGCACTGTGGGAAGACGACAAGCCGGTGGAGGGAGTGTGAAGATCTGGGCAATGTTCTGCTGGAAAACCCTGGGTCCGGCCATTCATGTGGACATTAATTTAACATGTACATACATAAACATACGTAAACATCGTTGCAGACCAGGTACTCCCCTTCATAGCAGTGGTATTCCCTGATAGCAGTGGCTTCTTTCAGCAGGATAATGCACTGTGCCATACTGCACACATTGTTTGGTTTGTGGAAGATGATGAAGGGTTCAATGTGTTGCCATGGCCTCCAAATTCCCTAGATCATCTGTGGGATTTGCTGGACCAACAAATCCGACCAACGGTGGCTCCAACTTGCAACTTACTGGACTTGAAGGATCTGCTGCTAATGTCTTGCTGCCAAATACCACAGGACACCTTCAGGGGTCTTGTAGAGACCATACCTCGGTGGGTCGGTGCTGTTTTGGCAGCATGCGGAGGACCAACAGCATTTAAGACTGGTGGACATAATGTTTTGGCTTATCCGTGTATTTTCAGATTTAAGTGTATTTACAGTTTGAAACCCTGATTTATTTTTAAACAAATAATTAAACAAATAAATGGGGATGGGCAAAATACCTACAGTATTTAAAATGATATAGGGTACAACAGGACTAAAGGCATACCTTTTTCTTCTGGTGTATCAAGATACATGCATCAAAAAATACATGTTTTATCAAGTAATTATGGAGAAACATAATTTGTTTGAAAATAAAATATAATTAAAAGATTTCGAGAGGGGTTATAGTTATATCGTGTAAATATAGGGACAATAGTTATGGGCAATTATGCAACTTATGCAAATACATTTGAGAAAGCAAGATGCTTTTTGAGTAACAAACTGATATACCGTCTTCTTACAATAACTTTGGTAACAGTGTTGAATGGTTGAGCTTGATGAATGCAGTCAACAATTTAACAAATTGTGATTTTTGTTGTTGTTTTTTCACCATGATTCATGGTCATTCAAGTTTATGAAGTGCCATTTCTAATACGCGGCCTCAAACAGTCCCGTAGATCTGAATTGAATTGAATATCAGGCAAATTAGTTCAAATGTTGCAGTTTCTGAATGGCATCTTGTTATTGTTTTTGTGATATTTGACACATTTTTCTATTGTTTGTGTAAAGAGGTTTGTTTTTCCCTCAATACCAAAGCTGTAGGAGACGTGCAGGTAGATATCTTCTGACATTCCGTATAGAGTCTGTCCACACACACACACACACACACACACACACACACACACACACAGGACTGCATGAACGTCAAGGGTACGTGTAGATTATCTCACAGCGAGATCTCTGTGCAGCTCATTTATTCTCCAACCGCAGACAGATATCTCACAGATATGATTATTAAACTCTTTTGTACCCTTTATGTCATGTAGTTTTGTAGCATTACAAGGTAACCATGACTACACTAAACTCCTGTTACTGTTGTACATGTCCTGTGTTGAAATCTTTCGTAGTTCCGGTAACCTCTCTTATGTATCCTAACTGGTGCTAACGCATATAATCCAATTCTGTTCTCATGCTTTTATAAACTCATTTTCTGTTGACATGTCTGATTTGTGTTGTTAAAGCTACTAGAACATCGAGAAGCTCTGTCATATTTAATAACCTTGTGATTATGACCACAGACGGAGAATCTAACTTTCACCGGCAGATATCAGGTGTCAGGTGTCATGTGCCCTTGTTTGTGTTGCACATGGTTACGTAATGCAGCAGAATGACACAGTTAGCACTTTCTGCAACAAAGAACTATTCAAACTATTGAGTTTCCCTGTTTAGAGCTGGGTGATATTGCTTAAATTAGATTGAAATATTTTGTCTTTTAATAATGTTTTCTATCTTACAGCTAAATCTTACTCTGACTAAAATGGTACTTTAGTCGTAAAAATAACATTTATTTGACAATAATGTGCAAAATGACAAAAATATGTATTTAACAGACCAAACTGAAAAATACTTTATTTATTATCAAACAGGTCCTGAAAAATTATGCTATTGTTTCATTCTGATAATGCTTTTTAATAACAATTAAAAAACATTTTACTGGATGAAAAGTTCATTTCTCATTTGTTTTCAAGTCTTCATGAATTATTGTTAGATATGATGCATTAAAACAGATTTGATGCTGCAGGGTCTTTAATTTAGATATAATTATGAATTTATATGTTAAGTATAAAGTTGTATCATGACTTTATTAGCTCTGCGAGAACATGGTCTGTGGGTAATGATTTTTTTTAGATGTATTTAATATTAAGGATACATTAATGAAAATAAATGATTTTATATAGGCTGCTGTATACTATGCTTATGATAATTCCCCCACATGCTTATATTTTCACTTATTTTTGTCTAGCAAGTCTTTTATTTTGAGCTTGTTTTTCCAGAGCATTTTGTTTCTTTGTCTTGTGAGATCTGGCAACACTGAAATACACGTTGCAGAGTACTGTGACTTTAAAAAAACTTTATTAACCAATCTGTTCTTTTATTTTATCGGTTACCAACTGCAAAGAAAAAAAGAGCATGAAAAATAAAATACATTTTTAGTACCTTTTTTGTTAATTCAAGAAGTAAATTATAGTAACAATTATGATCAAATGAATCAAGTCATGTTTCCCATACCGATTTTCATTAAATGAATACAAGGAAGAATTATATTTAATAGTGTTAATTTACATGCATCAATATAACGGCACAATGAAAAAATGCCACATGGAAGCTTCAAAGCATTTCTGATCATTGAATCAGAGGAATTGGAGTTTGAACTGATTCACAGAAATGAATGAAATATTTCAATGAGAAATGCTATTGAAACATCACTCTCTTAACGCTCAGGACACAAGGAGCATGTGCAAAATGGGCCTACTGCCGAGGTGTTTAGGAAACTTGATGGCCAAATAGAAACACATTAAGATCATTATGGTGTTCGTGATGCTGCACAATCTAAATATTATTGTATATTTCACCCAGCTCTAGCTCTGGTCCTGTGTGTCTGGTGTAACTAGGGTGTTTTGCACACTCTTGAGTATACACTAGGGTTGTGTAAGTGTTCCTCTGTTGTGTTGACAGGATGGAGGCCGAGCTTCAAGTACTACAACATGTGGGTGTCACTGGCCGGGGCCATCTTGTGTTGTGTTGTCATGTTTGTCATCAACTGGTGGGCGGCGCTCCTGACCAACGTCATTGTCCTGTCGCTGTACATCTATGTGAGCTACAAGAAACCAGGTAAATTGACCTCTGACCTGTGTTGCACTGCATTGTGGTGCATGATAAGCTCTTTAGCTTGATGCTTGGATGTGATCACACAAACTGAGAATGAATCTATCCTGCAATACATAACAATTCTGAATATGCGCTTACACTGTGCAATCAGATACGTTTAACATCTTTCTTAATAAATGACATTGTTATGAACTCTAAAAGAATAAATGTGTTAACACAGAAATCCCAATCTCACCTTGCATCATGCTCTTGAAAGAAAACCAGACGTACAGTGATTGACAAGTACAAAGCTTAAAGGAATAGTACACACACACATACACACACATATCGATTTGTCACGGTTGCCGGCTGCACATTGTGAAACAACATCATTGTTTACTGTCATAAATAAAGCCCTGTCACGTACATTCTCTGCTCATCTTCTGTCATCTCTGCTTTGCTCCAGTGAAGTAGTTTCAATGTCAATATAGTGCAAAATTCGATTTTTGGGGGGATTTGATAGCTGTAGTGTTAACTACATGTTGTAGAGTTGTAAAGTTTAGATAATGACAACGATCTGAAATGCATCAAACATGTTTGTGAAAAGGGTCCATTGAACCACAAAAGTCTACAATTTAATGAAATAAATATATAATCTGCGTGATCACCGCGATCAGTGGTTCTCAACACCTAGCACCCACTAGGGGTCCTCTGCAAACTTCCAAGGGAGAGTCATTATATCTTGAAATTATTTAAAATAAGTTATTATTGAAATGTGATAACTTTGTTTAAATGCTAAAGGAATCTAGATTCTAGTTAATGTCATGATGTAGGCCTACAACATGTCTGGAATCACTAAATTAATTGTGAGAAGTATTTTAATCTAGTGACACTAATAGATTCTTGGACAGTGAGGGCCTTAGAATCAAAAAGGTTGAGAATCACTGTAGTAGATGACAGAGAGCAGAGTGCTCTGAAGTTCACAGCGCATAAAGACTTTATTTATTTCATTAAATCTCTGTTATTTGGGTTTAATAATCACACTAGGACATGTAGCAAACTGTGTATCTGGAGGTGAGAAACTACACACAGAAAAGCCCTAATTACTGCTTGATTTAAACAGACTCAACACAAATATTGTACTACTATATAGTAATGTTTACTGTAATAATAATAATAATAATAATAACAACAACAACAACAATGTATGACAGAAATATCTCGCATCTGTGAAGTTCTGTTGTGCTGCACTTCATTTGACAAAAGTATTTCCAATGTTGTTTACAATTTTATAAAAAACTTAATTTGAGAAAAATCATGTAAAATAAATTCATTTAGACCGTTCTATTTTATTTGAATAAAGTTTTCATTCATTCATTTAATTAGAAATCATTTTGATGTTTTATAATATTGCACCTGATAGCCACTTAAAATGTCCTGGAATCCCTGAAGGAAACTTCTGAAGACATGAGAAGAAATGTTCACTGTGTTTCAGATGTGAACTGGGGCTCGTCCACTCAGGCGTTGACGTATCATCAGGCTCTGACACACAGTTTACAGCTCTGTGGAGTAGCAGATCATATCAAAACATACAGGTAATACCTGAAGATTAATCTGACGTCTGTACTGTTTCACATGAATGTCTTCTTTGAGTTAGTTCATACTGTGAAGTATGATTAAAATGACTGTAAGAGGTTGTTTCAGTGTGTTTTGAGCTGTACTTCTGACAGATCTCAACTACTGTGTGACGATACAAAAACACTTACAGAGGAACACAACAATGGGTCTTTAACTCGATGTTTTCATGACCTTTTCTTAAAAATACAAAATGAATAAATAGAAGACGTGAAATTCACAGGGTTCCCCTGGGTCCATAAAAAGGCTTAAAATGACTTAAATTCAGTTTTCTATAATTTAATGTCAAAATAAGAGTCCTCGGGCTTGTTTAAGCATGGCACTTGGGATTTCATTCAGTTTGGCCCAGCCTGTCACAGGAAGAAAAGACTAAGAACATCTTTTCATTCCATGCATTAAACACTTTTTTCTTTTCTTTTTTTTTTTTTTTTTGTTGAGGAAAAAGTGTTTAAAATTGTTATTTTGTCTAGTTATGTTTATTAAAGAATAATGATTAAATAGTTTGCAGATGAAATAAACTAATTAAACCAGCATGAATAAAGAATATAGATTACATATTTTTTATGTGAAAATAATCTTGATATCCTTATACATTGTTTCACATAAAATATTAAGATGTATTATTGAATATAAAACGTGTGTTGTGTATGTATATACAACTTTAATAAGGGTGCAAAGATATTCATGTCAGTAATAGTTTAGCATAACTGCTGCTCTAGATGTAGTTTTCTGATCTGTAGAATGTAAAAGGTGAAACGCAGAGACTGCTCATTGACAGCAGATGAGTGCTGTGTTTGTGTTTAATGAGTGCACACTTTAATCTCATTATCATTCAAACTCTTTCCAGATCGACTGGATCAGTGTTCTCATGTCTCTGACCCAATCTAATGCTTCACTCTCACAGTAATCTGAACGTGATGTATTTCTGACCTCAGAGGTCGTGAGAATCTGTGCTGCTGTCACTGTTTACAGCACATTTTATACTCTCAGGATTCAACAGAAAATGAAGCTTTGAATTTTCACAATATGATCTTTAATGTGTGTGTGTGTTTGTTTGTTTGTTTGTTTGTTTGTGTGTGTGTGTGTGTGTGTGTGTGTGTGTGTGTTTGTTTCTGTATGTGTGTTTCTGTGTGTGTGTGTTTGTTTCTGTATGTGTGTTTCTGTGTATGTTTGTTTGTGTGTGTGTGTGTGTGTGTGTGTTTTTGGTGTGTGTGTGTGTGTGTTCTGTTCATGTGTTTGTGTGTGTGTTTGTGTGTGTTTGTTTCTGTATATGTGTTTCTATGTATGTGTGTTTCTGTGTTTGTGTGTACGTGTGTGTTTGTTTCTGTATGTGTGTTTCTGTGTATGTGTTTTTGTTTGTGTGTGTGTGTGTGTTTTGGTGTGTGTGTGTGTGTGTGTGTGTGTGTGTGTGTGTGTGTGTTTGTTTCTGTATATGTGTTTCTATGTATGTGTGTTTCTGTGTGTGTGTGTGTGTGTGTGTGTGTGTGTGTGTTTGTGTATTTCTGTGTGTGTGTGTGTGTGTGTGTGTGTGTGTGTTTGTTTCTGTATGTGTGTTTCTGTGTGTGTGTGTGTGTGTGTGTGTGTGTGTGTGTGTGTGTGTTGTTTCTGTATATGTGTTTCTATGTGTGTGTGTGTGTTTGTGTATGTGTATTTCTATGTGTTTGTGTGTGTGTGTGTGTCCTGTAGGCCGCAGTGTTTGGTGATGACTGGTGCTCCAAACTCACGTCCTGCGATTCTGCATCTGGTTCACGCCTTCACCAAGAACGTGGGTCTGATGGTATGCGGTCACGTGCGCATTGTGAGTATCTGATCTCGTCCTGTTCTCATTTCTGTCATCACATCGGCAGGATTCGAGAGTTTTTTGCTGTAGTGAATATAAAATATTTACAACTTGAGGGATTTCTATTTATTTGTATTGTACATAGTATATGGATGTTTCTTAAAAGTGGAAACTTTAAAGCCCTGTCAATTCTAGGACAGTAAAGTCTCATTAAAACATTTTCACACTCTCGCTAGTTGATTTAATTTGTCTATTACCAATGTCCAACAGTGTATGTATGCATCACAAGAGATTTATGTCATTCAAGTCATTTCAGCACATCTCAAATTCAGTTTTGTGTTTAATAGAATTCTGTGCTGGAAATGACACTGATGGAAATGGCATTAACCTTTTTTCAAATAAAATGACTCCTTTGTCCTAATTTCCTAAATACACACAATTAAATCATATTTTCATGAAAATCTTCTGCTCAAGTGATTTTTCTCATGATTTTTCTCTGTTTTGTCTCATATTTCATCTCAAGCATGTTCTTCACTGACACATGTATCCACTTGGTTAACATGCACACTAATGTCTGAAAAACCTGTGTGCTGGAAATGACGTCACAACCGTGGGACAATTTTAGAAAATCCTTTTTACACAATAAAGATTGAAATGTCTTTGTTTAGATGATCATAGATTTAAACAAGTAGTTTTTAATAATGTATATTCATAGTTAAAATTTAAGGTCTGGGTGTGGGACAACATGTCTAATTAAATGTCTAAACAATCAAATCTACTGTGTACATAAAAGACATTTCATAAGCACCAAAAATAAATGAAGGGATGATAAAAACATTTCCAATTTAGTTTAGATGAGACCTTCATATAATAAAGTTAAAATCTGTTAATTTTAACCAAAAATAACCACTTTGATTTTTTCAGTAGTCCCAAATAACTGTTAAATTCATGGAAATGCAATTGGTTAAAATTGGTTAAACAGCCATGAAGATATTACTGAATCATTGTCCATTACTTTCACATCCCAAACCCCTCTTCAGAACCAGAACCTTCCCCTCAAATTAGAGAAATCATCCCCAGCCCTACACCTAACCCTAAAATCTGATTGGTTGTTTGGAAAGTTGTACCAGGGCTAACCAATACGTTGATCCTGGAACATGTCTGTCACGGTCGTGTTGTTTCAGTGAGAAGAAAGTGGATAATCGTGCAGAGCCGTTTTTGTGGAACAATCAGTTCTTGTTTCTGTGGGTTACTGGAACATTTACATGGAATAATAAAATGTCCATTAAATCTGTGGGGACGGTTATTATAGTTCTGTTTAAGCATCTGTGTAGAGTACATTGGATGTGACCCCTCCATCGGCTCTCACAACATTTTCATGAGCAGATTTTGTCCTCCGACATCATTGCTTGGAAGAGTCATTTAATAGCTACATGCTGTAAATGTGCAGAAGAATTATGCGCACACCCTCCTGTAGTGTAAATACTTTGTTTAATGTTCTGCACTGGTACACAGAGTTCCCGCAGGCCCAACTTCAAAGAGCTGAACAACGATACGCTGCGCTACCAACGATGGCTCCTCCACAACAACTCCAAAGCTTTTTACACACCTGTCATGGCTGAAGACCTTCGTCAAGGAACACAGTACTTACTGCAGGTGTGTTGAATACGGTGTGTTTATTTTTTGTTTTCCACTGATGGGGTGTTCGTACCTATTTTATTTTTTTATTTACTTTTATTCTTGGTCTATCATAGAACCGTATGGTTTGAAGTTGTGTCATTTGGCACACTGATTGTGGTGGTTAACTTTGAAAGAATATCTGTAAAAGTGTGTGCGCGTGTGTGTGTGTTAAAGGCTGCTGGTTTGGGCAGGTTGAGGCCCAACACTTTAGTGCTTGGCTTCAAAAACGACTGGCGCACTGGAGATATAAAGGACGTGGAGACCTACATCAACATCATCCAGTGAGTTTAATGTTTTATCTTCTGCTGCTATTGATAAAAAATGCTATTGACCGTGTAGTCTGCTTAAATTATGCTAATACACACACATACAGACATCAAGAGACTCTTGGACATGAATTTGAGGGATTTGTTTGACTGAAACAAACTTATGTCACACATGTCACATGAGATTAGAGGAGAATCTCATTAAACCTGTCTAGAACATGTCCAGGTTCATGTACATCACAAAATCAACAAAGAAATAAGAATGTTTTCTTTGAGCAAAATATAAGAAGCAGGTTTTTTTTTTTTTTTTTTTTTTGCATTGTCACTATGAATGAACCACCCCACCCCCAGTTCTCATCTCTGTAATGCAGCAAAAATTGGCACCCTCCGCCCCCCCTTGAAGGTAAAGTTAATTATATTTTCTATATAGCGCCAGATCAGAAGTAATTTAAGGTTACCTTTCCAATAGAACAGGTCTATACTTTGTTCTTTTATTAAACAAACTAAATAGCCCTTAAGTTATTTATCTTATTTACACAACGGCACAATGTCATTTCTGTCTCTACATGATCGCACGTTTACTATTCTCCTCAGCTCTCTGTATCGCGCATGGCGGAGTTCCGCCCCTATGCACACACACACACACACACACACACACACACAGAGACACGTTCGCGCGCACACAGGTGAGCATAGGGGTGTTCAATTCCAGGTTTTCTGGTACGGAGGTATGCATAATTACAAACTAGAGTCACTATGACTGTTATCTATTTCTAAAGAGATAAGCTACAAGCTACGTGTAGGATAAATACAAAGTTTCTACGACAGCTCTCTGGCATGGTGTAATGCCGCGGATACACTTGACTTTGAGACTACGGTCGTGATATGACGTCACATTAATTCAACATATAACAAATAGTAATACACTCAAAATGTAAAAAATATACAATCTACTCGACTTTACTGCAAAAATATAATTTTTATAGGGATTAGACACTCACAAGTGAGTGATTTCGGACACAGTAACAGAGTCGACACCAAGAGTCGATTCCTGTGATGGAGTCGACCCCGAGTCTGGGGCTATTCAGAGTCGAGGAATCGACTCTTTGGAGTCGACTCCCCATCACACACTCCCACCTGAGGACAGAAAGGGTGTGTCGGAAATATTTTGCGTCAATCACCTGAAAAGAAGACAAAAATATCTGTGTTTTTTAAACGCTCCCAGGGTGGTGAAGATGGCAACACTCGCTCTCCTGTAAGTAGCACCCGGAGTAGCGCTACAGCTCCGAGCCCAAGCACAGAAAAGAGCCCAAGTGCTGCACGCCCTTTCCCTGACAAGCAGCAAAAGTCCAGTCACTAGTGATGGGTCGTTCGCAAAAGAGTCGGCTCTAAGAGACGACTCTTGTAGGTGAACGTTGGGAGCCGGCTCGCATATCAGAAGAGCCGGATCTATTAATAGAAATATTTAAAAAAATTAAGATATGAACAATCAAAAGATTTAAATTAATATAATTAACTAATCCAAAGAACGAAAAAAATAAAATAATATAGGCCTTAATGCTCAATCACACACATATTTGTTCTGACTGTCTGCTCACACTAACAGCCTGCTGGCTTCTATTGCTCTGACGGTCCCAGTCAGTAGTGTAAACTGTGAAAGGGACTTCTCAACCATGAACAGGGTAATACAAACTTTTCACAATAGGATTTGCTGCTTTTAGCTATATGTTAAGCTATCACATTTAACAGTTAATGCATTTGCAGGTCAAGACAAACATCCGCAATAGGCTGCAAGGAGAACATCTTGCAGCATGCATGCGGATCTCAATAAATTGGGCCAGACGTTTCTGACTTCCCATATCAAGAGGCTCTGGAAATGTTCTTCCAGAAGCCCAGAAAGATACACTGCAGTGACAAAAGCTGCACACTTTGTGGATAAATTACATAAAAATAAATGTTCCAATGTTTAGTTTAATGTACAGTTCAAATAATTGTTCAGTTAATATATTCACTGCTGCCATTAAAAGAAACAAATGAACACCATGACTCCTTTAAGTGTTTGTGTCAATTTTTCCCAACCAAACCAATACATCCACAGGTATACCTCCAATTCTGTGCACCCCCTATCAGAAGCTAATTGGCTAATTGTCTAAAGGCTTGACATCATTTTCTGGAATTTTCCATGCTGCTTAAAGTCACAGTTAACGTAGTGTATGTAAAGATCTGACCTTCCGGAATTGAGATATAGTCAATTAAAAGTGAATCAGTCTGTTTGTAAACAATTGCTGGATAAATGACTTGTGTCGTGCACAAAGTAGATGTCCTAAATTACTTGCCAAAACTATAGTTTGCTAATATGAGATCGGTGGAGTGGTTAAAAAATGAGTTTTAATGACTTCGACCTTATCTACAGATAAAGTATGTCTGGTAAATGTTTATGAGCAAATGGAAAAAATGCAGTTTTAATGTAAACTAATGTGTCTGTGAGACATTAACAGATGTTTATCTGTGTGTTTGCAGCGACTCATTTGATTTTCAGTATGGTGTCGTCATTCTCCGGCTCAGAGAGGGGCTTGATATTTCTCACATACAAGGACAAGGTATAGTGCTTTATGTAAACTACCGAATTACAGCCAAAGGAACTTGCATTATTCCAGTATAACCCACAGTTATATACTTTTGATTATGTGAAACTTACTTGGCTACAGGAGAACATGTAAATGGCATTTCAATAGCCACATATTGACTTTTTCAAGAGGGAATGTAAAGCATTATCTTTCAAGCGTTTGACAGTGTGATATGCGTGAAAGGGCTGGAGAGTTTGGCTGAAGGAAATTGCTCATATAATGAGGTTATAATGAGTCGTTCACGCTAAATTTCAGTTTGCCTTGACCTGCTGAACTTTACTTACTAACCGTTTCCATTGTCTTTCAGATGATTCTTCAGGTATGAAGGACGTGGTGGTCTCTGTGGACATGAGTAAAGACTCGGATGGAGACTCCTCTAAACCCTCTTCAAAGGCCACGAGTGTTCAGAACAGTCCAGCGGTCCAGAAAGGTTTGCCACTTTTACATGATAGTTTTGTTTCGCAGTATGCTAACCTGACTACAAATTAAAATATGTTTCTAAAATGTATTAAGTGAAGTATATTCCCTGTGAAGTTGAAATGTGTAACTTGTATGTCACTAGCATTCCCAAAAGGAATCGCAACAATAATCACTGTTTTCAAACCAGTCGTCCGTTGATCACCAAACAGATAGTCCCATCCTAAAATGATGGATAAGTGGGGTCACTCAAACAGGAATGTTTTCAGAGTCACACTGTTAACACTTTTCAGGAAAATCAACCTGCAAATGTCTTCTAGTTGACTGGTATTTTAACATTGAAAAATTTGCACACTTCACCTTGAAACATTTATTATCAACAATTATCAAAATAAAGATGCAGGCCGGTGATTTGACACATGGTGGAGTTCTCTTCAGCATCAGTTCTTCTGAGAGGAAGACATATGGTGACCCTCTGATCTTCCATCTTACTCTGGGGCCAGAGCTAATATCAAACTCCTTTCATGTCTTACGCACAAGGGCTTGCTTGCATGTGTTTTCTACCCGATACAACTTGACAAACACAGTTTGCATCTTGTCTGGGAATGGAGCGAGTGTTTGCTTATTTGTCGTGTTTACAGCCATGTGATAAATGACTGTGAAGACGGAAGTCTCCTCTCTCTGACCACCATGTGACGTTAGAGATCCCTTTGAATGCTCACAAATGATCAGTTAAAACAAACAGAGCTGCAAACGGCAATGAACATGCTCTTTGTAGATGATAAAACTGCAGAAAATTGCCACATTTGAAAGAATGGATCTTACTGATTCTGTAGATCAGAGGTTTTGAATTGGTGAGGCACGCCTCCCCTGGAGGGCCCAGCGCAGGGGAAAAAAACATATTGGTTCAGGTCTGTACACATCTGTCCAGCTAGCTTGTGTGTTATGCATATGCGTGTAGCAAAATGGATCTCTTTGTATTGACTGACTTTCTCCACCTCTCTCGAAAGGCTATGAAAGTCCTCATCCCCTTCACCTCCACTTACTTATGTGTGTGTAGGTTTTCCGCTTTGACCCTGCTTAAAAGCAAATACCGATCAAGGCAGCAGGCGGAGGATGATTTCCGTTTATTCTTTTGTACCATGCAGCCCCGCATTGATAACCTGTGTGCATCAAAAAGTTGCTTAACGCAATCCTATTTGGAAGTGATTTTTGCACATTTTATACTGTGACAAAACAGCGCTGTCCATCTTGCTGATGTCGTTTGATATCTGATGTTGATGTTTTCAAAGTTGAATTGGCTTAAGTCGGTGTTTCCCAACTACTGTGCTGCATGCCGTGAAAGATGGTC
Source organism: Moxostoma hubbsi (assembly GCA_032164185.1). Lineage (NCBI taxonomy): Eukaryota > Metazoa > Chordata > Actinopteri > Cypriniformes > Catostomidae > Moxostoma > Moxostoma hubbsi. Next base: position 33,250,060 of record JAVLUX010000038.1, on the reverse strand, counting down.
AGGTCTGCCGTGGACACATGACTCACGTCAGCCCCGCAGAATACATTGAAGTCTATGAAGTGAGTGATATTTATACGTGTAAAGGGTCATCACATGACTCGTGTCAGTGCTGCAGAATACATTGAAGTCTATGAAGAGAGTGATATTTATACGTGTAAAGGGTCGTCACGTGACTCGCGTCAGCGCTGCAGAATACATTGAAGTCTATGAAGTGAGTGATATTTATAGACGTAAAGGGTCATCACATGACTCGTGTCAGTGCTCCAGAATACATTGAAGTCTATGAAGAGAGTGATATTTATACGTGTAAAGGGTCATCACATGACTCGTGTCAGCGCCACAGAATACATTAAAGTCTGTGAACTGACGTCACACCAGTGTTTTTCACACATGTTTTTGTTTCATCAATAATGTTTTTGAAAGTACTAAGCAACAAGAAATATTTAAAAACTGTCCAAATTTGTGAAGAGACATTGAATATCTTATATTTTCTTTAAATTAAAAATTACCTTATCGTTTATGAATATCAGAGACCCCAGTTATTAAACTCATTTAAATTCACCAAGAAAACAATTCTAAACATAAACGAGTCCTTTTATTACTTTCTGCAATCAAAAAAACTGCAAGCTTTTTTTTATCTCTTCCAAATACATGTTTTCAATGTTTATTGTGCACACCTCCCAACTCGTAAAAATCGTTCCTCTGTGACGCTTTCTGCAACTCTTGTCCTGTGAAGGGCAATGCGGCGCTTGACACTGGGTTCAGCCTCCAGCACCAAATTAAAACTGCCACGAGATGTTGTTTATCTGAGGCAAAGACACAAAATCTAATGACAATTGCCTCAGCATCAGTCTCCCTTGATGCGTTTCATTACGCACAGTCAATGCGGACCAGGAGGAAGGTTTGACTTGTTGACTGAGTTCTGTTCAGTTCATTTTTTACGTGTTTTGCTCATATTTTAATCTTATTTGTTTTTTGTAATATTGTGTTGTTTATATGTCGTGTTTTAGTGGCTTCCGCTCTCACTGCGGGGGAAAAAAACATTCATCTGCTTCGTGTGTCTGTTGTTCAACTGTCTCTTCATAAATAAATAAATGCAGAATCTGCGATATGCTAGTCCTGTGCGTTCATGATTAAAGATGAAAATGTGAACGAAAATGAAAGCTATTAAATGTCTTATTATCATTAAAATATGAAAATTAAAATGATGGGTAATAATAGATTATGACGGAATTTTTATGACCCTGAGAAAGTCTAATGCAAGCACTGTATGCTACTTATTTTTCTTTTTTTTTTTGCATAGCCGAATTTCAAACATTACAAGTAAACATGCTACTAAGACGGACAGGAAACATGGACAAGTTCTTGAAAAGGAAAAACATTGACGGTGGTTAGCCTATGTGGGATAGTGGTGTGCCATAGGATTTTTTAGTTGTACAAAGTGTTCCATGGAAGAATAAAGGTTGGGAAACACTGTCTTAAGTAGCCTAAAATCGCTAAAATAGCTCTTATTCAGTTGAGATAATGTTAGTAGCCTGTGGCTGTTAATGAACATGTTTCCAGTTTAGTTATTTGACCATTGTTCAGTGATCAGAAAATAGAGCTGTCCATTGTGCTGATCTCGTTCTATGTCTGATTTTGTTGGCTTTTTGGTTATTGGGCTGTTGAGAATACTTCATTTAGTTTTTGACTATGGAGGATTCTGTTCAGAAGGCTAATTTTAACAGTTTCCCAATTGCTTGAAAGTGGTAAAAATGTGTTTGCAAAGTGTGTGTTCACAATATATTTTAAAGAGAAAGATTGATATAGAAAGAAATGTTATGAAAAAATACAACCTATTTCAAAATGAAACTGAATTAAAAATGGAATGTTGATATAAAAAATTGTTTTGTAGTTGTAGCCTAGTAGTACCAATAATAATAGCCTAATTAATTATTGGGGGGGGGGGGGGGGGGCACGGCTGTCTTCAAGTTCTCTAGGGGGAGGCTCACTTTCACCCAATTTGGTGAATTGTAGTACAGTAGGGGCAGACTTCTGCTCACAAGATACATATCAATTAGTCATTATGGGCCACACCTGAAGAATTTAGTATATTTACATGACATTCACCACATTTCATGTGACTGATATTGCTGTAATTGGGGATTACACGTGCACAATGGGCAGGAGGAATTTTGCACCATTCCTCTTTTCAAAACTCTTTCAGTGCAGCAACAGTCTTGTCTAGTGTGAATGGCTCTCTTGAGGTCAGGACCGCTCCATAAGGTGTACTGTTTTTTTCTTCTGTTGGAGCCTTTTTCCACATTATTTTCCCTGCAACTGCTTTGTTTTCGGATCATAGTTGGATTTGGGGGCTATTCAGTCAAATCAACAGTTAAATGTTTTCATAGGAAGCTGCTAGACTCTATAGTGCTCAACTTTGTTGTCCTTTTGTGACATATTTAGACTGAATGCAATGCTAATGGACAAATGAATAGAAATTACCTGAGATTTATATCATGAGCATTGAGGGTCTGTAACAAATGTCGCCTGGGCTTACGAGAAGTATATATTTAGTTAATCTTTAGAGAGTGACTTGACATGCGCCAGGAAATCAACAAATCCATGGTCCTACCACCTGCCGCATGCTTTGTCTGTCGATTATCGTGTTTATATGAAACTTTATTTTTGGAAAAGCACTACTAAACACGGGGGCTGCATGGGGCCCTCAAGCCATCTTTTTGTGGCCCACACTATTTTGTCATCCTCAAACATATTTATCAATATCAAATGTCTTTAAATTGTGTGGTGTCCATTTTCATATTTACCGTCTGTATCGCTGAATCACAGAATGGTTAGAGAGAGAAATAAACAACAAAGAATATCTGATCATAGCTGATGATACATGTGCATTGACATTGACAGTCAAGTCAAGTCAAGTGGTTTTTATTGTCATTTCAACCATATACAGTTAGTACAGTACACAGTGAAAGGAGACAACGTTCCTCCAGGACCATGGAGCTACATAAAACAACATAGGACAAACACAGAACCACATGAGGCTACACAGACTAAATAAAAATACCTACATAAAATACCTTTATAAAGTGCACGTGCAAACGTGTGCAAAAAGTACGGGACAGTACAATAAATTACTAACAATTAACAAGACAATAGACACAGTAAGAGACAGTGCAGCTGTGATTACAAATGCAGCTGTTTACCACTGTAACTAGATAACAACTCGAAAACTTGTTTGTCTGCCGCGGATGCGTTGAATGTGCAGCGTGGTGAATGTTAAGCGTTTGTCTGCCGCGGATGCGTTGAATGTGCAGCGTGGTGAATGTTAAGCGTTTGTCTGCCGCGGATGCGTTGAATGTGCAGCGTGCTGAATGTTAAGCGTTTGTCTGCCGCGGATGCGTTGAATGTGCAGCGTGGTGAATGTTAAGCGTTTGTCTGTCGCGGATGCGTTGAATGTGCAGCGTGGTGAATGTTAAGCGTTTGTCTGCCGCGGATGCGTTGAATGTGCAGCGTGCTGAATGTTAAGCGTTTGTCTGCCGCGGATGCGTTGAATGTGCAGCGTGCTGAATGTTAAGCGTTTGTCTGCCGCGGATGCGTTGAATGTGCAGCGTGCTGAATGTTAAGCGTTTGTCTGCCGAGGATGCGTTGAATGTGCAGCGTGGTGAATGTTAAGCGTTTGTCTGCCGCGGATGCGTTGAATGTGCAGCGTGGTGAATGTTAAGCGTTTGTCTGCCGAGGATGCGTTGAATGTGCAGCGTGGTGAATGTTAAGCGTTTGTCTGCCGCGGATGCGTTGAATGTGCAGCGTGCTGAATGTTAAGCGTTTGTCTGCCGCGGATGCCTTGAATGTGCAGCGTGGTGAATGTTAAGCGTTTGTCTGCCGCGGATGCGTTGAATGTGCAGCGTGGTGAATGTTAAGCGTTTGTCTGCCGAGGATGCGTTGAATGTGCAGCGTGGTGAATGTTAAGCGTTTGTCTGCCGCGGATGCGTTGAATGTGCAGCGTGGTGAATGTTAAGCGTTTGTCTGCCGCGGATGCCTTGAATGTGCAGCGTGGTGAATGTTAAGCGTTTGTCTGCCGCGGATGCCTTGAATGTGCAGCGTGGTGAATGTTAAGCGTTTGTCTGCCGCGGATGCGTTGCAAGAGATGTAAAGAATGTATTCTGCTCTCTGAAGGGGATTTATTTGGAGACAGGTAGGAATGAGAAATGTATTATACCACAATAATACCAAATTACACATCATCACAAGTGGTTAATTTCCGCAATGTGGTACGATTGTTTTCATATCAGCAGCGAACTGTTTTAGAGTTCACACGAACCATAAACCAGACCACCTTTTTAAGCAGACCCGGGTGCAGTTTGTGGGTGCACACCTGAATTGGAAAACCGCGTTCACATTATCCAAACAAACCAAACTTCGAAGTCATTCAACTCCAGAGTGCACACCAAAAGTGCTAGTGTGAAAGCACCCCGAGATACTAGAAAGTTAACATCCAAATCTATACACTTTAGATTTTTTGCTTGTAGGAAAGATCACACATTCTATTATATATAATAGAATATGTGGTGTGAACTGCCAGACACATCATCGGAGGTGAGCTTCACTCCCTCCAGGACATATATAACAGGCGGTGTGTGAAAAAAGCTCGGAGGATCATCAGACTCCAGCCACCCGAGTCATGGGCTGCTCTCACTGCTTCCATCAGGCAGGCGGTATCGCAGCATCAGGACCCGCACCAGCTGACTACATGACAGCTTCTTCCCACAAGCAATCAGACTCTTGAACTCTTGATCGCTCATGATACATATATCAGCACGCACTTTACTAGCCTCCGACTGGACTCACATTTTCTACTTCTCTTAATAACACACTGGCAACTGACTATCAACCGACAGCTGAACGTCAACACTTCATATTTATTTCCGCTGGTTACATAGTTCCTAATGATGGTGGTTCTGCTTGAAGTAGACCTTCCTCAGCTCATGTGATCTTCAACTGCAGCAGAACTAACGTCTCATTGTGTCTCACTGACGCACATGTTTCTCATTGCAACATCACTTTAACCCTCATGTGTTTTTCTCCCTCCTCCCCTTCTCTTATGTGTAAACATGATCCAGATGAGGATGAGGATGGCAAAGCGAACACTCAGCCGCTGTTGAAGAAAGGCAGGGCATTTCTCTCTCTGTCTCACATATTATCTGTATTTGCTCCTCCTGTCTCAGGCTGCATGCATGTTTTCTCTTTTACTTCATGACATTAAAACAGTCTGCTTTTCCCTCATGACTGTTTTCTGCTAGTTTGACCTCTGACCCTCATGTCTACATGTGTTACTGTGATTTCAGCTCTGATGTCATTAGGTCTCTGGGAGTTTCTGTCTGTGATCTAATACTTTGTGTGTCTTTTGCAGGAACACTTCTCTTTCCACTGAAGATCTCGCTTTATTCTGCTTCTCTTTCCTCTGTCTGCTTATGCATAGTACTGATGATATTTCCACATATATATGTAATGTGTATTGATGAAGAGTGTTTGTGTATGTTTCAGAGAAAACCAGCCCTACGGTTCCTCTGAATGTGGCGGATCAGCAGCTGTTAGATGCCAGTCAGCAGTTCCAGAGGAAGCAGGGGAAGGGGACAGTAGATGTGTGGTGGCTCTTTGATGATGGCGGTGAGTTTGATTTTCATACATGTTCAAAGCTGTGCTTTTGCTGAAGACTCATCACATATGTACAGTGAGGAAAATAAGTATTTGAACACCCTGCTATTTTGCAAGTTCTCCCACTTAGAAATCATGGAGGGGTCTGAAATTGTCATCGTAGGTGCATGTCCACTGGGAGAGACATAATCTAAAAAAAAAAATCCAGAAATCACAATGTATGATTTTTTAACTATGTATTTGTATGATACAGCTGCAAATAAGTATTTGAACACCTGAGAAAATCAATGTTAATATTTGGTACAGTAGCCTTTGTTTGCAATTACAGAGGTCAAACGTTTTCTGTAGTTTTTCACCAGGTTTGCACACACTGCAGGAGAGATTTTGGCCCACTCCTCCACACAGATCTTCTCTAGATCAGTCAGGTTTCTGGGCTGTCGCTGAGAAACACGGAGTTTGAGCTCCATCCAAAGATTCTCTATTGGGTTTAGGTCTGGAGACTGGCTAGGCCACGCCAGAACCTTGATATGCTTCTTACAGAGCCACTCCTTGGTTATCCTGGCTGTGTGCTTCGGGTCATTGTCATGTTGGAAGACCCAGCCTCGACCCATCTTCAATGCTCTAACTGAGGGAAGGAGGTTGTTCCCCAAAATCTCGCAATACATGGCCCCGGTCATCCTCTCCTTAATACAGTGCAGTCGCCCTGTCCCATGTGCAGAAAAACACCCCCAAAGCATGATGCTACCACCCCCATGCTTCACAGTAGGGATGGTGTTCTTGGGATGGTACTCATCATTCTTCTTCCTCCAAACACGGTTAGTGGAATTATGACCAAAAAGTTCTATTTTGGTCTCATCTGACCACATGACTTTCTCCCATGACTCCTCTGGATCATCCAAATGGTCATTGGCAAACTTAAGACGGGCCTTGACACGTGCTGGTTTAAGCAGGGGAACCTTCCGTGCCATGCATGATTTCAATCCATGACGTCTTAGTGTATTACCAACAGTAACCTTGGAAACGGTGGTCCCAGCTCTTTTCAGGTCATTGACCAGCTCCTCCCGTGTAGTTCTGGGCTGATTTCTCACCTTTCTTAGGATCATTGAGACCCCACGAGGTGAGATCTTGCATGGAGCCCCAGTCCGAGGGAGATTGACAGTCATGTTTAGCTTTTTCCATTTTCTAATGATTGCTCCAACAGTGGACCTTTTTTCACCAAGCTGCTTGCCAATTTCCCCGTAGCCCTTTCCAGCCTTGTGGAGGTGTACAGTTTTGTCTCTAGTGTCTTTGGACAGCTCTTTGGTCTTGGCCATGTTAGTAGTTGGATTCTTACTGATTGTATGGGGTGGACAGGTGTCTTTATGCAGCTAACGACCTCAAACAGGTCCATCTAATTTAGGATAATAAATGGAGTGGAGGTGGACATTTTAAAGGCAGACTAACAGGTCTTTGAGGGTCAGAATTCTAGCTGATAGACAGGTGTTCAAATACTTATTTGCAGCTGTATCATACAAATAAATAGTTAAAAAATCATACATTGTGATTTCTGGATTTTTTTTTTTAGATTATGTCTCTCACAGTGGACATGCATCTACGATGAAAATTTCAGACCCCTCCATGATTTCTAAGTGGGAGAACTTGCAAAATAGCAGGGTGTTCAAATACTTATTTTCCTCACTGTATATTAATATACTCTTATTCATTTACAATATGTAATTACAGTGTTTGTGTGGTGGCATTGTATTGAAATACTGTACCTCAAACAGTCCATGTGTGACTAGCCAAACAAAAATATAATATATACACACTGTTTGACCAAGAGTTTGGAATAATGTACAGTTTTTGCACTTATGGAAAGAAATTGGTACTTTTATTCACCAAAGTGACATTCATTTGATCACAATGTATAGTCAGGACATTAATAACTTGAAAAATTACTATTACAATTTGATAAAAATGTTCAGAACTTCTTAAACTGCTTCAAAGGGTTCTCATCAAAAAATCCCGGTTTAAAATGATTAAACTAAGTAATTAGATTAATGACCAATGTCTTTGATGTCCATCCTGGATTAACTGCAGAAGTTCACATTGATGCAATTGTCCTTGTTAATTGGCTGATGAAGGCTTTTGTTGGCAATTGTTAGTCTATGCATTCCATTTCAAGATCGTAGTCCATCAATAGACCGAGGTGATGCAGGCAGAGATCAGGGATGTGAAACGCAGTTCAACCTGCCCGGACATTTCGGTTAGGTTCGGTGTGGTCCATCCTAAATCCAAGGTTCAAACAATGGCATATGAAGTGTCCTATGTCTTATGGTTGTAATTGGCATCATTTCATCCTCTGAAGTCCATCATAATAGACTGAAGGGATGTTTGGCTGGCACCGGCTGCATTTAGTCGTAGCAGTGGAGTCCAACAGGAAGCAGGAATTGTGCTGGATCCAGCCGGTTCTAGTGATCTCAGGATAGGAGTCCTGAGGTTGAGACATGGAAACAAATAAAATAATATAAGCATAGATGCCATTCAATTTATTGCAGAGTTATAAATCATGATCAATGTTTCTGGTTTCTGGTTCTGACAGACCCAACTAAAGCAGCCTAGTTGTGAGTTGATGGATAAATTAGGTGTATGCCTGACTAAATAGATGAGTCTTTAGTCTAGACTTAAACTGAGGGCCCCCGTGGGGACCCGGGGTAGAATAGGTCCCTAGCACCCCCTTGCTGATCGTAAGAGGCGACAAATGGGGCAACTTGTATGCCGTGAGTTGCGACTTGTGTCAGTGGAGGAAGAGATCCTGGTGCTTGAGGATTTTGGCCTGCTGCGGCCGCCAAATATCCAACACATCACTTTGGCTCCTACTTCATTCAGACGAGAGGTTGGAATGGCCCATTCCAATCAATCGGCTTGTCAGGATTTGCCCTGGACTTGGTTCAGAATTACAACCAACTATTTAGTTTTCACCTCTTCCAGAAGGCACTGGCGTAGGGTCAATTGAGTAGTATAAATCTTGTATTTATATGCTCAAGTATATCATTTCTGTATCCTTGGTGTACATCCGGTGGATTCCCGCGGCACTGTACATCCCCTTGTTGGACTCCGAGGTGGGTGAGGAGCAGAGATGATGAATCTATTCTTTCTAAACATGGCAAATAAACAAAATACCAAAAAACGGATACTGGAACAAGACTTGGAAGTTGAACTAACCACTAATCTTTTTTCTTCAAAAGATGGAAATTGGCAAAGATTTATTTTACTTGAGTCTCTATCAATTGACAGCCCTCTCACTAAACTGTCTCCTTTTGCTATTCAGAAAGGAATCACAGGAATAGCAGGAACAGTCAAGGATGTTAAAAAGCTGCGATCGGGACAAATTTTGGTGGAGTGCGCTCGGAAAGCAAACTCGGAGAACTTATTACGAGCAACAAATCTGGCTGGAGTCACTATGAGAGCATTCTGTCACCCTTCTCTGAATAACAGCAAAGGAGTGATCCGCACCAGAGAATTGCAAGACATGGATGAAGCTGACATTACCTCAGAACTGTGAGGACTGAATCTAGGTGTGATTGATGTCAAAAAAATTAGTATCAAAAAAGATGGACAAATAATTCCAACAGGAACATACATTCTGACTTTTAACAGACCTCTCCCGCCAGAGAGAATTCAAATAGGATACCTAAGTGTCACTGTAGATATCTACATACCAAACCCGTTGAGATGCTTTAAGTGTCAGAAATTTGGTCATGGTTCTGCTGGATGCAAAAATAAGGCTGTTTGCCACAATTGTGGTAAGGATGACCATGAAACAAACTGTACTAATTCCGCTAAATGTAAAAACTGTCTTGGTGATCATGCAGCCTCATCAAAGAAATGCCCTGCTTGGATTAAAGAGAAGGAAATACAAAAAATTAAACATACAAAGAAGGTGAGCTATCCTGAAGCCCGAAAACTTGTTGAAGGTCTCCCTGCCATCACGCTGAATAGATCCTACTCTGCTGTGGTCAAACCAAATATACGAGAAATTAGTACTCAGACGGAACTGACTTGGATTTCTACAGACAAACCTCAAGTTATTAGTAGTAATAAGAATTCATCTCCACAAAAAAGCAAGAATGTATGTATCCAAACCAATCCGACTCAAGATACCCATTTGGAACAAAGAGAACCCAGAGAGAAAAAGAAATCTCAAAGTACAGTAACTCGACTACCAAACCAAGATAAAAACAGAACTTCAAAACATGACATCCCAAAAGATGTCGAAATGTCAGAACCTATGACTAGTCGAAGTCGTAGTCTTTCCCCTAAGAGCAAGAATAAAGGACTTGTACCTATCCTCCCCACTTGAAGACGAGTAATCTTATAATTCAATGGAATTGTCGGGGTTTAAAAGCTAATTTTGCAGAGTTACAACGTTTAACTGCTGTTTTAAATCCCCTTGCCTATTGTATTCAAGAGACTCACTTATCTCCAAATGATCCCCTGACTGTTCAAAATTTTAGACTGTTTAATGTATATGGACCAAATGCACAAAGACCTTCTGGTGGATCAGCTGTCTTGGTTAAAAAGGATATTATTCACAGTCACATTGTACTGGATACCCAAATACAGGCAGTAGCAGTGCGTATCACCTTTCATAGAGTCATTACATTATGCTCTATCTACATACCTCCCAGCGAAGTTATTACATTGGAAGAATTGGACAAACTTGTAGCACAATTGCCGACTCCATTTATACTTATGGGTGATTTTAATAGCCATAATCCTTTATGGGGAGAAGATCGATGTGATGCTAAAGTAAAGAGAATGGAGGATTTTATACATAATAATGACTTGTGTTTACTAAATGATGGAACCAAAACCTACCTTCATCCAGGTCATGGCACGTATTCTGCAATTGATTTGACTATATGCAGTGCTGAAATTTTTTTAGATTGTACATGGCGGGTCTGGGATGATTTATGTGGAAGTGACCACTTTCCACTTATTACCTCATTTCCCAAATCGGATGTCCAACAAAGACCTTCAAGATGGCAACTTAAAAAAGCAAATTGGCCTTCTTTCGAAATTATGTGTTATGAAAAATTTATTTCAGCAACTCAAGACAATCAGAACTCTATAGAAACTTTTACTGAACAGTTAATTGATATTGCAAATGAAACAATTCCAAAGACATCCTCTAAATCGCACTGTAAAGCTAACCCCTGGTTTAACGAGCAGTGTAAAAAAGCATCGGGGCACGGAAAAAGGCGGAAAGACTTTTTAATAAACAGCCTTCAACGGCTAATTTTATATCTTTTAAAATTTGTAGAGCTCAAGCTCGCAGAACTATAAATGAAGCAAAGAAACAAAGCTGGAGACAATTTGTATCAAGTTTAACATGTTATACTCCTATGAAGAGGATCTGGAACATGATTCGTAAAATGAAGGGCATTGGAAATGGATTTAATATTCAACATATTAAAAAACTAGATATTCTTCAGACAAAGGAAATGGATATAGCAAATACATTAGCAGAATCTTTTGAAAAGAATTCGTCAATAGAAACCTGCCTCCCTGAGTTCCAGTTCATTCGAATACAGCAGGAAAGGGAAAAATTGAACTTCTGTTCAGATAACAAAGAAATATATAATCAACCTTTCAAGATGGATGAATTAATACACTCTTTAAAATGTTCCCATGACACTGCTGTTGGGCCAGACCAAATTCACTATCAATTCTTAAAGCACTTACCCCAAAGCATATTATCTCTTCTTTTAGATAATTTCAACTCTGTCTGGTCTTCTGGACAAATACCACCCTCCTGGAAAGAAGCAACCGTAATTCCTATACCTAAACCAGGAAAAGACCATTCAGATCCAAATAACTATCGACCAATCGCTCTTACCAGTTGCCTCTGTAAAACGATGGAGAGAATGGTAAATAATCGGCTCGTTTGGACTCTGGAGTCGAAGAAACAAATAAGTGACTATCAATGTGGCTTTAGACGTGGAAAGTGCACTTTGGATCAATTAATCCGACTGGAAACTTATATTAGAGATGGTTTCATTAGAAAAGAACATGTTGTTGCTGTTTTTTTGACTTGGAAAAAGCATATGATACAACATGGAGATATGGGATCTTGAAAGATCTTTACCACATGGGTTTTAGAGGACGTTTACCCATCTTTATTTCCAATTTTTTGGCTAGCAGATATTTTAAAGTCCAAGTAGGAAACACCTTGTCGGATACTCACAAACAAGAAATTGGAGTTCCTCAGGGAAGCATTCTTTCTGTCACTCTTTTCAGTATTAAAATAAACAGCATTGAGAATATCATTGCATCTAATATATTCTGCAGCGTATATGTGGACGATCTCTGCATCTGCTATAGAGGGAAGAACATGAGTACAATTGAAAGACAACTGCAGTTATGTATTCACAAAATATATCAGTGGTCAGTTGAAAATGGATTCAAATTCTCTAAATCAAAAACAGTCTGTACCCACTTCTGTATCCAGCGATCCCTTCATCTTGATCCAGAACTCTTCATTAATAGAGAACCGATTAATGTTGTTAAAGAAATTAAGTTCTTAGGACTTCTTTTTGACAACAAAATGACTTTCATTCCTCATTTGAAATCACTAAAAAACAGGTGTCTTAAAGCTATGAATATAATGAAAGTACTGGCAAAAACAAAATGGGGAGCAGATTACATGGTTCTTTTGAGACTCTATAGAACACTAATTCGTTCCCGGCTGGACTATGGAAGCATAATATATGACTCTGCCAGAGAATCATATAAGCAGATGCTGGACTCAGTACATCATCAGGGCTTACGACTTGCCTTGGGAGCATTTAGAACTTCGCCGGTGCAAAGCTTGTACATTGAAGCCAATGAACCTTCACTTCAAAACAGACGATTGAAGCTCTCACTCCAATATGCTGTCAAAATAAAGGCAAATAAAGCCAACCCCGCTTATTCTTCAATCTTCAACCCACAATTTACTCCTTTGTATGAGAGCAAACCTAAAAGTATCAGATCCTTTGGTATTCGTATTAAACCTCATTTGGAGAACTTGAATATAAATTTGAACATTCTAAATCAAATACAATTCAATTCTATATCTCCCTGGAAATTAAAGAAACCTAATATCAATTTGGATTTGGCTCATCAGAAGAAAGGATTGACCCATCCAAATGTATATAGACAGCAATATTTGGAAATAAGAAACCAATTCCCTTCTCATGTACCTATATTCACAGATGGCTCGAAGATGAAAAACAGTGTAACGGCAGCAATGGTGACTGGAAATCAACGCTATGGAATTCGTATTCCAAAACAGTGCTCAATTTTCTCTGCTGAGGCACGTGCTTTACTTTTAGCTTTGGAGCATATTGAAAATTCTCTGCAAAAATTTATAATTTTTACTGACTCTAAATCCTGCCTTCAAGCAATGGACACTTTAAAAATTGATCATCCTTTAGTGGACCGCATCTTAACCAAAGTGGATTATCTACTAAATCAGTTCTTCAGCATTATTTTTTGCTGGGTTCCAGGACATGTTGGCCTTTCAGGAAATGAAACAAGCTGATGCAGCTGCTAAGGAAGCTCTTAATCAGGAAGTTAATGAATGTCAAATCCCTCCCTCAGATATCAGACCGATTATTAACCAATATATTTTAAATAAGTGGCAAGAAGAGTGGAATATGTGCAAGAACAATAAGTTGTATGTAATTCATCCGGAAATTTCAAACAGACTTTTTATCAATTTTAAAACTAGACTTGATCAAGTGGTCTACACTAGATGCCGTATAGGTCACTCAAATCTGACCCATGCTTTTTTGCTTAAAGGTGAAGACCCAACCCTATGTATGTTTTGTAATATTCCCTTATCTGTCAAACATATTTTACTAGATTGCCCTGGTCTTAACGCAAGTAGAACGCTCTTTTATGAAGTTACTTCGTTAAAGGACTTATTTAATGAGATTGTGCCTGAAAAGGTTTTGGATTTTTTATCATATGTTAATCTTAAAAAAAATATTGTATAACATGACTTGCTGTCTATATTTGTTTTGTTTTTATTGTATTTATATGATATTTGTATTTTTGTAATTGAATTCTTGCCATGAAAATAGCTTTGAATGCTGACATGGCATTAAACAAAACATACTACTACTACTAAACTTTTTTATATTCTAGGAACTATTAACAGGCCAGAATTTTGTGATCATAATGAACGTGATGGAATAGTGTGGTAGAAGTTCACTTAAGTACTGCAGAGCCAGATCATTCAAAGCTTTGTACGTAGTTAACAGAATTTTTTAATTAATACGAAATTTAATAGGTAGCCAATGTAACGATGATAAAATGGGGCTAATATGATCATATTTCTTGGTTCTATTCAACACTCTGGCTGCTGCATTTTGAACCAATTGAAGTTTATTTATTGATCTTGCTGGACATCCTCCCAGTAATGCATTACAATAATCTAGTCTTGAGGTCATGAACGCATGAATTAGTTTTTCGGCATCAGCAACAGAGAGCATGTGCTGTAATTTAGCAATATTTCTTAGGTGGAAGAATGCTGTTCTACAAAAATATAACACCTAAGTTCTTGCTGTTGAAGATGATGTAACAGTACATCCATCGAGAGTCAAATTATATTGTAGTGGCTTATTTTTAGAGTTTTTGCTCCAATAATGAATACCTCTAATACCTTTGGCACTCCAAATTTAAGTTTTTGTTTGGTTTGACAATTCCTCATTTACATAGACAAAGTGGTAGCGGTCTGCTAAATATGAGCTAAACCATGCTAATGCAACTTCACAAATGCCAACATAATTCTCAATCCTATTCAAGAGAATGTCGTGATCTATCATGTCGAATGCAGCACTAAGATCTAAAAGCACTAGAATAAAATACAGCTGCGGTCAGATGATAAGAGCAAGTCATTTGTAACTCTGATAAGTGCAGTAGTTTTAACAGCTTAGTTGGTATAGGATCTAACAAACATGTTGTGGCTTTTGATTTTTGGAAAGTTTTGTTAGCTCTTCATGTCCTATGACAGCAAAGGATTGAAGTTGCACGTGAGGAAAAATATTAGACACTGTTTTCTGAGGTGCTATGACAGATGAATTCATAATAACAATTTTATTCAATTTCAATTTAAAGATTATTTCAATTTAATCTGTAAAGAAATTCATGAAGTCATTACTCTTGTGCTGTGATGTAATATCTGGTTCTGTTGAGGCTTTATTCCTAACCAATTTAGCCACAGTACTGAATAAACATCTAGGATTGTTGTGGTTATTTTCTATGAATTTACTAAAATATGCTGACCTGGCAGCTTTTAGTGCATGTCTGTAACTACAGACACTATCCTTCCATGCACCACAAAATACTTCTAATTTTGTATTTTTCCACATGCGCTCCATTTTCCAAGCTGCTCTCTTGAGAGCATGAGTGTGATCATTGTACCATGGTTTAAGGCTTATTCCTTTAATTGTATTTACTCGTAGGGGGGGGGGGGGGGGGCGACACTATCAAGAGTGCTAGAAAAGACTGCATTTATATTTTTTGTTATTTCATCAAGTTCATCTAGACTTTTTGGCTTACTGAGTATGTGAGATAATTCTAGAAGATATTAGTGAAGCTATCTTTAGTGGTCGAAAGAATAGTTCTACCTGAATGATAGCGTGGTGTAGATTTGAGTTACATTAGCTGATCGTAACAAACAACAGATGCAAATGTACCTAGCATTGATGCCATTGTAATGTTTGTAAACTATATTCTGATTGGTCTTCTTGCTAATAAATATTTAGCATACTGAATTGTGATTGGTCTTGTTTTCCATCTCTTTATCTTCTGAAATACAGCCAACAGAAAACAAGATACATAAAACCGAACCTTACCTAAAACTATTGTATTGCTGCTTTGCAAACACTTCTTTTTCCTTTAGGAAATGCAAGTCTAGTTGTTTATATTTGTTTATATTTTAGTTTGTAACAGCAAATGCATAATATCTGTATAATACATTTTATCTTTGCTCTAATGCTATAAGTTTTGTGTAGTAAATCTAATCTAGTAAATAAAGATTTGGTCTAATTCTTCTCTGTCAGGTCTGACTTTACTGATCCCGTATCTGATCAATAACAAGAAGAAATGGAAGGACTGTAAGATCCGTGTGTTCATCGGCGGAAAGATCAACAGAATCGACCATGACCGCAGAGTGTGCGTACCTTTACTTCCATTTCATTATTTATAATACTACAATGCGTATTAAATTCATATTATATCAGAATCATAGCTGACGCAAAGACATACATTTAAAAAAGATGTTTACAGATGTCTAACAGTCATGTGCTAGTCAAATCATAACACATAGATAAGTGTAACACAGGATGTGGATATTAGTATTCCATGTCTCTTTCTGCATCAAACACTCTCTCTGCAGCACGCTCGGTGTTTCTGTGAATGCACATGCAGGTTTGTGTGAGACAAATGTTTCCATTGTCTCCTGCAGCTGCTGTGGAGGTTTTGTGGCTATAATTAGAGCCGTGTTCCTGCAGCAGAGCTTTATGAAAACTCTACTTGGAACCCATCTGAGATCCTGTTCTCTCACACACATGTAGTTTGATTTTCACGTTACTTAGTGCATTGACCAGTTGACATAATGTGCATTGATTTCATGACATACTGTGGTCATGATAATGTGTAGAACTTTAAGCATTACATAAACATATAAATGTAATTCAGTTATTCCTCACTCCACTGCTGATATGATTCACATTACATGGAGGCAGTGGCAGATATTATGTGCATTATTTAGGATTGTGTGACAATTATGTAACAAGTCTTTATTGTTGCCTTTTAGAATGGCAACATTGCTCAGCAAGTTCAGGATCGATTTCTCTGACATCACTGTGTTGGGTGACATCAACACAAAGCCCAAATCAGAAGGGTATGAACCACATTACTCAGTCATCTCATAATGCCTAACTATTGCACTAGGAACACTGAACATGTCATGGATTTTTCTTTCCCCTATACAAACAAGTGTTATTTTTATCATGCTTTTGTAGGCTTTTTAATATATTCTAAAGAAAGTTAAATGAAAAGAGTAATGCCATTTCAGTCTTCATTTTCTCACCCTCGTGTTGTTCCAAACCTGTATGACTTTCTTCTGTGGAACACTAAATTAGATGTGTAGCAGAATGGTCATGTTGCTCTTTTCCATAAAATGAAAAGACTGGTCTGTCCAGCTTCAAAATGCCAAAAAGCACAAGTAAAAATGTAATTTTATTTAAAAAAAAATATTATTGGATACAAATTCAACGTATGCCCATTATATATCATTTTTAGCATATGAAGTCATAGGATAGATTTGTGTTATGAGTAGACAGAAATGGAAGGTAGTATTCACAGTAAATAATTGCTTTTTGCAATAGGTCTCCTATCTTATTTTTACTTGCACTCATTTTGGACCACAGAAGTTTTAAGAAACATGAGCAAGAATAAAAGTTCTTTAGAATTCTAAGTGATTTGATTGGTTTCACAGGGCCAATATTGCATGTGTTTGTGGTTGACAGTGTGACCGAGTTTGCTGACATGACTGAGCCGTATAAACTGAGAGAAGATGACATGGAGCAGGAAGCTGCTGAAAAGCTGAAGAGTGAAGAACCCTGGAGGATCACAGACAATGAGCTGGAGCTCTACAAAGCAAAGGTCTCCACAATCACCCCACGTCAAGTCACAGTTATTTAGAAAGCACATTTAACTGACAAATATTGAGCAATGTTTTGTAGTATAATACATTTTTCAGCTTCTCTGCTTGATCTTATGCACACAAAGCACAGCATATATATTACACACGACAAATACGGAAGTAACTTATAAAATCGGCTGCAAGGAGCGATTACGTTGTCTGGTACAGCAGGGGACCGTACATTGTTACTTGAGCCCAGTTCCAAGAATCGGAAAGGCTATGACGACTGATTTTAGCCATGTCCACATTAATCTGGTTAAAGGAATAGTTCACCCAAACATGATCAGTCTCTCATCATTTACTCACACTCATGCCATCTCAAACTTGTTCTACTTTCTTTCTTCTGCGGAACACAAACCACTGGAGTCGTATGGATTAGCTTTCTGCTGCCTTTATGTCCTTTTTTTTAGCTTGAAAGTGTTTCTTTGTTCCGCAGAAGAAAGAAAATAGAACGAGTTTAAGATGACATAAGGTGAATATATATAATGAGAGAAAGTTCATTTTTGGGCAAACTTTTCCTTTAAGTTTGAAATACAGTTTTCTGTTTCCTAACATCATGTGATAATGGAGCGTGTTATAGAAAACGACATTACAGTGTGGATGAAGGCTGCAAAAGTAGTCAAATTGGGTTTAAATTTGGTGTTGATGTGGCCTTTATGCCAGTTGGTTAAAACGTTATGAGGATATTTCATCTTTTTTTCGTTTTTTTTTTATTTAGAACTTTCCACCACTTTCCGACAAACTCAGTGTTTGGGGCGAACAACCAAATGTACTAAATGAATCTCAACACATTACTCTAGATCATATCGATCGAGATCTTACTGATCAAAAGCACAACAAGATCCACACTGTTCCCACACACAGAAGCAGTCCACTTCCAGACAGTATCTTATTGAGGGATCTTTAGATCCATAGTTACATGCTTATTTTAGTGGCAGGGCATGAGCGGATGGTGTGATCATGACTGTGAATTTACTCATACTGCTAAATGGAGCCAGTTTAAATTAATTAAATCAAGCAATAAGTATAGCTGAAGTGGTGTGTAAAGGTTTCTTTGTAAATCATGTGACATTTATTTGTGTTTATCCAGAGTAATCGTCAGATCAGACTGAATGAGCTGTTGAAGGAACACTCGAGCACTGCAAACCTCATTGTCATGTAAGTCATAAACATCTCCACAAATACAATTAGAGACACATCTTTTAATGTTCTCATCAAAACGGAAGTCCTGCTATTTTAGTATTTAGCTTTAAGGATTTTGAACTGTTTTTGATATGTAACATGCAGTTGAGTTTGGTGTCATTTTAAACCTGTCGATGAAATGTGCTTTCATACTTGACCCAAAGAAATAATATTTTGCATAAATGAAGCATACAATTAGGACATTAAGATTTTGTGCATTGTGGAATTCATTTCAGAATTTTACCCCTAACTCTTGTCTCTATTCTCTTTGCTTTCAATGATGATTTTTATTACTGTCATTTTTGTTACAGTATTTATGTATGATTTCTTCAAATTAAAATCAGTGAAAATGAAAGGCAGTACCAAGAGAGTACTACGGTGATGTATACAAGGCACTAAAAATAGGTTTCATTTTCTATATGCAAAATAGATTTTTTGTTGTAAATTGCTGTATATTACAAATGCATTACAGGCGTATCATTATGAAATGTGGTATGTGTGATTGGGGCCATGACCTGAATGTACAAAAGGCCTATCATGTGGCCTATCATCCTGTGACTACTCTCTTTAGATTCCTTGGGTCATGCTGAGTACAGTGATTTGGCATACTCATGACTGCCATTTTGATTTTCATTGAAAACCTACTTTTTCAAAGTCCAGTTTGCACGACATTTTGCATGTATCATTTAGGGACACTCACGACAAAGTTCTGAAAAACTTTTTGATGAACCAAATCATTCTCATGTAACAGAAATGTCATGGCAACACGCCAATAAGGATGTGAGGCTATATCTCCACAATGCTGTCCAGTATTGACATGAAGATTGTATGTATTATCGTGACCACACCCTGACAGCGTCCCATACATTTGATTACCTAAATTAGCTGCCATATTCTGGTTAAAAATCTATTGTATTGTAATATTAGCATTTCTTCCTATGTTTTTTTTTATGCTTCTTTTCTTCATAATCAGTGATGTCCAGTTATACTTCCTTACATGCCGTTTGCGTGCCGTAATTGCTGCATGCAGCTATACTTTCTAATTTGCTTCTGTCGATTTTTGAGCACAATATGACCAGGACATTTTCTTGAGCAGTTTCGTGAGAATTACACCAATTCCTCAATTGTTTTTTTTTTTTTTCAGGAGCATGCCTCTGGCCAGGAAAGGGGCCGTATCCAGTGCTCTGTATATGGCCTGGCTGGACACTCTATCCAAAGACCTGCCGCCCATCCTCCTAGTCCGTGGAAACCATCAGAGCGTGCTCACATTCTACTCTTAAAGAGCTCACGGTCCAAACCGCACAGACACGCCGAAACACACATGGAGCACACGTTACGAGTCCAGCACCAGTGACATGATGATGATGATGATAATGATGTTAGTGATGAGGACGGACACGAACACTTTCTGTAGCTTCAACACGACCAATTGAACGCAAGCTGAAACAAACATACGGTCCTTCCGCGTCATGGAGGTCAAGATGCGAGAAAGATCAACGTTTGCCGGTTTCTGTTGTCTTCGGCTCAAAGGTTTCGAGCACACATTGTTACATTGATTGTCGTTATCATTGTTATCATTTCATATGACTGTCACAACTTTGTTTGTTTGTGTTTTCCACTTTCTTTTAATTCGCTCTTAATGAAGCAATAATCACCTAATTTCTTTCCTCACTTTGAAACATGAATCTTTGCAACACTTTTATAGCCTTTTTGATGTGCCTTCCTGTGCAGTCAAATGAAATTCTTAAACTTTTGCCCTGACTGGTGATTTCTAAAGATGTAGATTTAGATTGATTGTTTTTTATTGGGTTTTAAATGGACTCTTTTGACTTTATCACGTTTTATTGCAGGTGCACTGATTTACCACTTTTTTTTGTAGACGGACATGTTTGTTCCCTTTTCCTCAGAGTTTGACGTCTTCCTTTTAGCATTGAATGAGTTGTGGAGTTTTAGCGCAGTGCCCCTCCATGTTCTCGCTTCAATGATCAGTAGAACCTCGAGGTGATTACAATCATCTTTGAACTTCTTTCTTAGATTTACATTTGACTACTTCAAACTATATTAGTTTTTTCCTTGCGTGCAGTTGAACAGCATGTAGTTTTATGAAGAGGCTGATGAATTCGATCGGTCAGGAAGCAAGGCGTCACATTCGTTCAAATCAATGACTAACGATGAACCAAATATGATCAAACCTCTGGAATCAGATTCCACAAACAAACCCTACAGTGCAGACCTTTGCCTTAACAGTTCAAGTAATGATTGTTGTTTTTACCGTCTTTAAGCCGTACTGGCTAGTTGATTGATTAGTTGCTAAATGAAGAGACAATGATAGATGAATAGATGCCTGAACAAGAATGTAATCTTTGCCATCACCCCATTTGTCTTAATCTCAGCAAAATCCCCCATCTATACAGTCTGACTGTCTTTTGTGAAAAAGTTCTGTTTAAGCAGACCAGATCTGTACATTTGTACCTCCACATTCAACACCAGTGAATGACCTGACCTGTTTGTTGTTATTAAATAGTGCCTCTCCTCTCATCTGTCAAGGTTGGACTGTTTTCCATCCGCGATTGAGTTCAACATGGGGCTTTGTTCTGTTGTCATTGGCCAGTGCTTTTCTGCAGTTAAAGGTCTTAATGGGAGATCACAGGATGTCTTGCAGTGTCACGTCAAGTTGTACAAATGTTTTTCGCCGTGAATGAGACCGATTTGTCCCTCTATGCAGGTGAAATCGTGTAATCTAAACTCAGGATTGAGTGCCGTCTCTCAGATGGTTCATTTTTATTTTTGGAGACTCGTTCTGTTTTTATTCTGATGTGTGGAAGGCCATCTTGAAAACCGATTTCAGATTGTCATGTTTGTAAATGTCGTTTGTTTGTTCGGTTCATTCTTCTCTGAATTGTAATGCTGGATGTGACGGACGTTCATTACGCGGGCCGTGCCTTAGGTTAAACTTTAAGGAGTTGAAGTGTTGGTCCATCACATTCACTCCAGCTAAATATGAATTGTTCTGATCTTTTTTTCCGTCACACTTTTCTTTCCAACACTATTTTAATTTTTTATGTTTTTGCAGGCTCTGTGTGTTATTGTGCTATTGCAGGTTTTGTGTATGTAAGATTTGTGCAATTTAAACCTTTAAAATGTGCACACCTGAGAAATATACCATATGAAAATGTTAGAATTACTATATTCACTTTAATAGTTCTCAATATAAACTAGTATTTAAAAGTACTTAAATGTGAGTCCACCGCATGTACTTTTTCTTTTCAAGTGGATGGTTATTAATGCTTCTGATGGTACAATCTTTCCTGTTGAAAATCTTTTATGTGTTACACCCTAATACTGAAAAAATCACCAGTTCAACTATTACTTGTTATCTGATACTTGTCTATTATATTTGGATATAGAGAAACAGAAGAGAGTGTTGGTTAATGGTCATTACTCATTGATGTATAATGTATCTAGCTGCAGCTGTAGGTTTCCATACCATGATGTGCTTGAAAGTAGCCTCTCAGCAGTTCCACTGTTGTTTCTGAAGCAGGTTTTCTTTTTTATTTGTCACACCATTTCTCATTCTGCAGAATGTGTTGCCAAAGTAGATTTCACTCCACTGGAAACTGTACTTCCTTACTAACCTGTAAATATCTTATAGCTTAAAATCATTTGTGAAGGGAGTGGAATAATAGCTGCAAATTAATATGGTGAAAAATATTTATTTTCATTCATTCTTTTATGCTAGTTTGAAATAGTTTGAAGTTCTATGTAAAAATGTTTAAAAAATTTTTGGTCTCTATTTCAATGTCTGATAACATTTCTATCTTTTATATGCGTTTTTAAAAATGCCATGTTGACCAGTGGTTTGAGTTTCCTGCTAAACCATATGAGGGTGGATCTGATCACGCTGGAACAGTAATGTTTTGATAGACATGTGCTTTTTTCTAACATTTTAACGGTTAAGGGTATCAGTGCTTTGTACATCCTTATTGCAATATATAAAAATAAACCGAAATGCAAATCAGTCATTTCAGTCTGTTTCTTTGTGGAGCAGAACATGTGGCATCTTTGCAAAACCGCTTTGGGTTCACAAAGAGACTGTTGGGATAGAGGTAAGCCAGCATTGGCAGGGTAAGGCTCTGGCCCCAGTGCATTAACCTTGAAGATATTTAAGAGAGGCCCAAGACTTGGAAGATCTTGCAGGTGACCCAGGACAGGGGCAAGGTGGCAAACCAGTAGAAATGCCCTGAGAGAGCATGGATCCCCAAAAACTTAAGTTCTCAAGCCATTGATCAGTACAGGATCATCTCGCTTTCACTGTGGAGGACTGTTCATGACAGTGTGTCCAGAAGGTTGGTGGAGAACTTAGTCAGGTCTATGTACTTGTTCTTGAGTGTGACTTTGACGGGTGCAGGGGTTTGAGAGACCCATTTAACACACCAGGATGAGTTTTAAACCAGCTAAACCATAACACTGGTGCTGAGGCGAGATCACAGACAAGTTTTGCTTCAACGGCTGCTCTGAAACAACCCATCACTAAGAAGCCGGCGAAGATGCAAGTAAAGTTCACCTGTAGCTTCAAACATACATCCACACCTTTTACAAAAATTCTAAACTAGCTGCAAATTTCTGCTCGTTATTTTCACACGCAAATGAGCTTTTGATTCACCAAAATGTTTGCGGCTCTTCGCTGGTAGTGGTGAACCTCTGGCAAAACTTTGGCAACAATGGACAATTTTCTGCAAGTTTCCTGCAAAGCTCATTTGCATGTGAAAATTATCAGTGTTGAATTTGCGACAAATTTGCCTTGAACTCTTAATTTTCGTATGGGTAATCCAAAAAAACAGATCTACCGGTTTTATGTCCTCTGCATCCACCGGCCACTGCGAATCTATGATGTCCCATTAACAACAGTGGACGCTTTGAGAGGAGGGTCAATCATTGGATGCTTCTCATTTCTAAAATTGTGCATCCTTATTTCCTTGATTGATTCCTCTGTTTGCTTTCAGGAAGGAGCTAGGGAACGAGGAATGGAAAGCAAGACTGATTTGTAAAATGAAATGTCCTGCTCACTCACACATCACCTCAGAGCTCTTGCCGTTATGTTATTAAAACATAATTGATTTACAGTATATTTTCATATTAAAACATAATAATTCAGGATGCATTGTTAATTTATGTGACAATTGTGGTTTATTTAAACAGCAAAGATGTGGAGGAGAATTAATACGTGCATCAGGTGCTTCGACCAAAAAGTCTTCCGCATAGGATGCTCCTTGTTTTCTCGCTCATGCGTCCTCGGGAAAGCGAAAATGCACAATTTAAGAAATGAGAAGCACCCATCACCTTTCTAAGTGGCTGGGCCTACCCTGTCCAGCACTGCTACCTTCCTGCAGAGTTTAGATCCATCCCTAATTAAACACCCCTGAACCGGCTAATCCAGGTGTTCAGGATTGCATGATAACGACAGGCAGGTTTGTTGGAGCAGGGTAAGAACTAAATTCTGCAGCTAGGTAGACATCCTGGAGCAGTGTTGGTTCAGGGGTTTAGCTGCGGTCAGGAGCTCTTCGTCTTGTCTGGTTGTTAGATCTGTGACAGCATGAAGTAGAACAGGACCGGTGTAGGTTAGTTGCTGTCTGGACAATCTGCCAAGTACAATTTCTTGGAAAACGTGTCAAATTTTTAGGTGAGCAGAACCACTGGCACCATGATGATTTAAATATCAAACAGACTTGTGGTGTTCTTCTGTTTGTTCATTTGTTTTCTTACTATTGACACCAACTAGCCTCTTGTAGACCTTTGCTTTATCATTTTTGAAATAACTGCTATTTATAGTGACAGGAGTAGTAGTTCCAGTCATCTGTTTGAATAATAAAACCTCATCACTTCAAAGGAGAACAGACATATTTGAAATACTGTAGATGTATTCATGTTCACAAACACATTCAATGTCACATGAGATGCCAGTGAAGATTGTGTGTGGTTGTAAGCCTGTACAAACTTCAATCAATCCCTATAGAGCAGAGGTCACTAATAGGCGGACCACGGTCCGGATACGTACCCAGCCGCCGTTTTGTCCGGACCAATAACCCATTAATTATTGAGAATTATTGACTTTTGACGGAGCGTTTCTATTTTAATCCGTGCAGCTTTTCTAGCATTTATGGTACTGGTTTAGCGCGGCCCAGGAAACTCACAGACCAATAGCATGCGTTGTAAATCATGTCATGTGATGCTACACGAGTCAGCGAGAGATACACACACAGGGAGAGACGAGACGAAAGAGAGACGACGTTTCACATGGCGTGCTCTAAAAAAAGAAAAATGGACAGCGAAAACAGAGCTTTCAATCAAGAATGGACAGATTCTTACATGTTCATTCTTCCCAAGGGCAGTTCAAAACCGGTACATATGTTCAGAGACTGTCGCGATTATTAAAAGCGGCAATGTTAAGCGCCACTATGAGACAAAGCACAAAACTTTTGACCAAACATACCCACTTAAATCCGGACTGAGGGCACAGAAAATAAACGATCTAAAAGCCCAATATGATCGATCCAGCAGAATCCTAACACATTCATTCACTGCCCAACAACGTGCTAACGAATGTTCCCTTAAAGTTACTTGGATTTTGGGCCTACATAAAAAAACTGATGGAAAAAATGATGGAGGGGTTGTCAAGGAGTGCATGTGTGCGGTAGCTGAAACCTTACTTGAGGGAAAACAAAAAGAAGACGTGTGTAAAAATCAAGCAAATACCTATGTCAGCATAATCAGCCACAAAGAAAACAGAAATATTAACCCAGGATGTGCTAGCTCAGCTGGATGAAGCAATTCACAAGGCACCATGCATAGGCTTAGCTGTAGATGAGTCCACTGATGTGTCTGACAATGCTCAGCTGTTTTTGTAAGGTTCTTCAACAAGGACAAGGAAGAGTTCTGTAAAGACCTGTTAGGTGTCACACCCCTTCAGACCAGTACAAGAGGAGAGGACATCTACCTGGCCATAAAGGAGATGTTAACGAAGAGGGCAATAGAGCTGAAACAAGTGGTTGCAGTAACCACAGATGGAGCCCCTGCCATGGTAGGGAGAGAGAGAGGAGCTGTGGCAAGAATGAAAGAGGACAATCCTCAACTCATCTCTTACCGTTGCATAATTCATCAGTCAGTCCTGTGCTCCACCCTGTCAGACGAGTATGCTGAGGTGATGAACACAATGATGAGAATGATAAACTTTCTCAGAGCTTCCTCTTCCCATCAGCATCGCATGCTCAGGGAATTCCTCAGAGAAGTTGATGTAAATGCTGATGACCTTCTGCTACACAACAATGTAAGATGGCTCAGCAAAGGTAGGGTGTTGGAGCGCTTTTGGTCCATCCGAGGGGAAATCGCAGCTTTCTTGGCACAGCTGAAGAGCCAGAAGGCAACAACATTTTCTCTCTTTTTGGAGGATGACAAGAAGATGGATATTGTGGCTTTTTTGGTTGATATCACTTCACACCTGAATGAACTGAATTTAAAGCTACAGGGCAAGGACAATTCAGTTTGTGATCTGATGACAGCTGTCCGCTCCTTTCAGAGGAAACTTGCGTTGTTTAGGGAAGACCTGTATGAAGACTGTGCACACTTCCCAACTGTGATTGTTTATTATAAAACGTGTTTAAACTTAAGATGTGAAAGGGAGTTAACTAAAAAGTAAAAGGGAAACTCAAGCTATACTTTTTATTTCATTTTTCTAAAATTAAGCACTTTATATGGAGATGCACATTTTTCAAAAGCTCTTTGTTGTTTTATTTATTTATAATTTATTTTTAAATGCAGCCTTTATTTTATTTAAATTGATAATTTATTATTAGAATACTTATTATTTATGATCCCTACAGTTCAATATATAAACTGACAATAAATATTGTTGAAATATTATTGAATTGTACTTTTATTTTATTTGACAGTCGTCTGTTGACTAGGCTACTTACATATTTTCATACAACTACTAGGCTGTGGCACTGAATGATAAGGCAAGTTAATCATTGTGATGTTGCGGACCTTTGCTTGATGACAATTTCTCTAACTAGACCTCTTAGAATTTTAATTGAATACCCCTGCTATAGAGTGACTCCACAAGTATTTGAACTCAAATGTAACACTTAATAATGTCTTTGCATTAAATAACAAAATATCAAGCCAACAGGCATTTATTTAATAGAATTACAGCAACAAGCAAAATGATTGACAAATTGAATGCAGTCTTGTGCTACTTTGTGTTTGTCAGTGTGTTGACACAGAATGTGCTGAACTCCACTTGTGTGAACTTACAGACTTCATACATCCGCAAAAAATCACCACAACAGCAGTTCATTCAATGTCATTGAGCAAAAATAACTCTTACAGTTCTGAGAAAAGATTCAGCTGCATTTGTTAAGAGTGACTTAAGTGTTGAAATACTGTATAAAGCTCAGCACAGCTTCTGAACCTGACACATTTACTTCGAAGTTTAAGAGGCTGTAGTGATGCTCTACTGCAGTGTAATGTGCAGGGTCAGATGTAGAGTTTTACCATCTCTGTCACTCATGTTATAGAGTGAAGAACTGCTGATCTTCAGTCTATAGTGTCTGACAGGAGACTTCCTTCGCGTGCTGTGCAGGTAACTGACACCTGCACGCTGTCTGATCTGGAAGAATCCATCGTGGTTGCCGGCGGTGATGGTGTACATGACATGTTGTGCGAGCGCTCTGAAGGCAGGAAGCAGTTTAAGGATGGGTGCACTTGGAATCACTTCAGAGTTGTTCAGCTGTAATTTAAATGGCTGATTCACATCCAAACTGGACAGATGAACTTCCTGCATGAACCGACAGTAAATATAATCAATTGATGACTGGAAGCTGCCTTTAAATCTAGAAATTGTCATACATACGACAGCTACAGTATAACAGCTGCAATAAACTAATATACACATGCATCCTAAGCTGATGCACATTTTGATGCACATCCTTCAAGGGTGCATGAAACATATCCCAATTTCATTGATGATGACGGGCGCTGCCTCACGTGGTTCTCGCTCTTGGTGGGGCGTGTGGTGAGTTGTTTGTGGATGCCGAGGAGAATAGCGTGAAGCCTCATATGCTATTTCTCCGCGGTAACACGCTCAACAAGTCACGTGATAAGATGCGCGGAATGACGGTCTCAGATGCAGAGGCAACTGAGATTAGTCCTCCGCCACCCGGATTGAGGCGAGTCACTACGCCACCACGAGGACTTAAAGCACGTTGGGAATTGGGCATTCCAAATTGGGAGAAAAAGAGGAAAAAATTATAATAAATAAATAAATAATACAGCATATATTTAAATAGAAATAGTCGTTTATAACATTATAAATATCTTTTTATCTTGATCAATTTAAAGTATCCTCTGCGAATGAAGTTATGTTTTTCACAAACATAAAACATTTATAGTGATCACTGTGAATGTTTTAAAGGGGTCATGACATGAGGAATCAAATTGTCCTTGATCTTTTGATATATAAGAGATCATTGTACTATAAAAACATACTAGGGAAGATAATACATTTATAAAAAAAAAAAAAAAAGAGTATGTCATGACCCCTTTAACACATGCTCCCACAGCTGTCAAGCCACTTTTCCATCATCAAACAGAATGGCTCCAGTAGTATTTCCACTTGAGCACAGTTTGATATGGTTGGTTTACCATACTTAGGACAGAACCGTGCCATACGGCTGCAGGTGACATGGCGGCTCACGATTGGTCACTTGCTCAGTCAGCCATTCTAATTCTGATTTTTGAAGCACCACGATGAAGAAGGAATCCGTAAATGTGTCAACGAGCCTGGATTAACGGAATAACAGTTCCGCGACGAGAACTGTTTGGCCAGAAGTTTGAAAAGTGCCTTCAGTTTAGAATTATTGGGGTGGCCAATGAAATTTGTAGGGCTCGCAAAGGCCACCCATCTGGGCACTCAATGTTCACACTGGTTTCTCTCACCTGTTGTGGCAGTGTAAAGTTTGAAGTGTGTCTTCTCCCCACAGTTTTCTTCTGGTGAGTTTTTGAAAGACTGTTGTCTTCATCTGGTCTTATTCCAGCTCTAGATTCAAACCCGACCCGTCCAAAACCAGCAGCAGATACACAGTGTCTGCAGGAATTCAATTCAATTGTGATTAATTTGATTACTTGTCTGAAAACACTGACACAATGCAAAAAATCACAATCTTTTGATTTTGAGGTGAAATATGACCCAGAGATCTTTTATCTGATACACTTGTCGTTTGATCACTGTGGTTTGATTTGAAGTTTAAAGAGATTCGTGGCAGTAAAGTTTGAAACACCATTGGCAGCCCATCTCACCCATGTCCTGCTCTGTTATAGCCCGCGGGGCAGCCGCACATGAATCCGCCCTGTGTGTTCGAGCAGCCGTATCTGCAGGGCTTCTCAAATGACACACACTCATCCACATCTGCACAGCTCATGGACATGGGGTCGAAGGTGAATCCAGAAGGACAGCCACACTTAAAACTGCCCAGAGTGTTGAAACAGGACGCAGAGCCACATTGGTCTGGGTTCGAACACTCATTTTCATCTGGAGAAGAGAGATGAGTGATGTTAAAAAAAACACTAAACCAGTAAAGCCTGATCTGACATCCATCTGTATTAAGCACATTTATGATCTGATGAAGAACAAAGTAATCCGTGAGCAGAAAAGTATTACGTATGAGGTCTGAATCATTCGGCAGTTGTCATGTGATCCAGCAGAGGGCGCTGCTGACATAATCTCCTCATATCAATCAGTCATTCACACAAAAGTCAACATGACTGTAATAACTCAGTGAGCTTCCTTTCGTTTATTCTTCAGTTTTTGCTTTTACAGTAATGAGCCATTCCATTCACAACCATCTTAGGAATATTTCAAACTGAACTAGACAACACTTGTAAAAATCGCCAGATCCAGGGGGGCGCTGCTGAGCAACCAATGGAGTAGGACGTGTGTTTAGAGGCTCCCGCAGATTTTCAATTAAACTGTTATTTATCAGCGCTTTTTTTTAGGGTAAATCTCTGAAAACAGATACCCAAGTGAATTCTGTGCTTGTTAGCATTCAGTTTGAAAGAGTTACAATGTCTGGAAGGAACAATTAACTTCATGCTACAACCCAGCATCAGAGGCCTGGCTCACAGGAGACACCCTCGGTTACAGGTGGTTCATCACCGCCTTGCAGCTCGACCTCGCCCAGGCCTGACGCTCAAGCTAACGTTACCGATGCGGACGCCTTGAAGCTCGAACTACTAACATGTTTGAGACAAGACATTGCGGAGATTTTTAAAACCGAACTCCGAGCAGCATTGGGAGACGACCTATCTACAATCAGAACAGACTTGCAAGCCGTGAAAACCCAGCTTTCAAATGATAAAGCAGCTGCGGACGCTGAGTTAGCCTTACTCAAAGGTACTGTGGGGGAGGTGGAGGTGTCCCTTTCGTCATGTACTGACGACATCGTTGATCTGAAGTGCAAATATGAATGCTTAATTTCCGAGTTCTCCAAGTTGGAGAATAAGTGCGAGGACCTCGAATCCAGATCATGCCGCCAAAACATAAGAATTGTTGGTGTTTCTGAAGATACGGTTGTTAACACTACCGTGGTCACCGCCCTGCTAAAGGACGTACTGAAGTTGGATAAAGAGCCGCTATTAGACCGAGCACACAGATCAGCCCAGCCGAGGCCCAGACCAGATGAGTGACCTCATCCCATTATGGCCAGATTCCATTA
Organism: Moxostoma hubbsi; assembly: GCA_032164185.1. Taxonomy (NCBI): domain Eukaryota; kingdom Metazoa; phylum Chordata; class Actinopteri; order Cypriniformes; family Catostomidae; genus Moxostoma; species Moxostoma hubbsi. The sequence goes on along the minus strand of JAVLUX010000038.1, from coordinate 33,219,718 downwards.
CTACACTGATTGTGCAGATGTTTTACGACACACAAGAGAGGGCCAACGGTTCGGTGCGGGGAACGTGAGGATTAGTATTTTCCCCGATCAACTTGCCAAGGTAGCCCGAGCCAGGGCTGCCTTCAACGAAGTTAAGAAGCACCTGCGAGGTGTTGAGGGGATTCGCTACGGTCTTTTCTACCCGGCCCGACTGCGGATCAGCTATAGAGGTGTGGAAAAGGACTTTGTTTCAGCGGATGATGCTAAAGCTTATGTCGAGAAGATGAACATTGGGTAATATTTACAAGTGGCATATTACAGTTATGTCATGCCTTCAGTTTACATTAATATTACATAATATTGTTTACATCCTGTGTTCATATATTTAACGTTAGGTTAGTCCTATTTATTTGTTAACTAAAGATTATTTAATTTTTTTCATCTCTCCTTATTTCTGTGGCGAATTAAAATCGAGGTGTAATAACGCTCTAGCCTAATGTTATGTTTATAATATAAGTTTAGTTACGATGAGCGAAGTGTTTATATTTGCTCTTTACAATTTAAATTAGGCCTAGTTTGCAAACGCACTTGACTCATATCTTATTTTTGTTAGGTCGACCCGTTACGGGGTATCAGTATTAGCTCAGCCTTAATGCCAATTGATTCTGTGGGAGTGTCTCTTAGGTTTAGCTTAAGTGATTCTCTGAGTTGTCACTGTTTGTGTCGACAGTTTTCTCTGTTTTGCACTGTTGTCTCCCTTATGGAGACTTTGTTTTTGGTGTGTGTGGGTACATGGGGTTATGTATGTGTATGGGTGGGAATTTGGGGAGGTTACTCACCCTGGCTTTCTTTTTTTGTTTTTTCTGATTTATTCTAAATGTGTTCTGCTAACGTTAATTTGAATCCTAATGCGGGCAAGCCAGTTCGTTTTCTTACTTGGAATATACTAGGTATGAGCAATCCTGTTAAAAGATCCAGGGTTACCCATCTGAAGCGGCTTAGCGCTGACATTGTGTTTTTACAGGAAACCCATCTTAGACTTAAGGACCATCACAGGCTCCGGTCTTCCTGGATAGGTCAGATCCACCACTCTAATTTTAACTCCAAAGCCAGAGGAGTTGCTATTTTAATTGGTAAAAAAGTTACATTTCTATCTAGTGAGGTTATTGCAGATAAAAATGGCAGATATCTCATAGTGGCAGGCACATTAATGCAGACCAAGGTGTTGCTTGTCAACGTTTATGCACCTAATTTTGATGATGTTGATTTTGCCAATAGACTACTTAGCAGCATACCTCATTTAAACACCCATTTGTTAATTTTTGGAGGTGATCTGAATTGTGTGTTTGACCCAGTGTTGGACAGATCTAGTCCCAACACATTGTCCCAATCATCTATGTCCAAATCCTTTGCTGATTTCATGACTCAGAGTGGTTTGGTGGATCCTTGGAGGCATTGTAATCCTTCAACCAAAAAGTTTTATTTTTTCTCCCAGTCATCAGTCAAGAATTTATTACTTTTTTATAGATAATAGTATTAATCATTGTGTTGTTTCCACTGATTATTCAGACATTCTAATATCCGATCATGCACCATTGTTTCTTTACGTTCAATTATCCATACATAAATATACTGCAACGCTTTGGAGACTAAATTCTTTATTGTTGGCAGATAAATCATTTTGTGATTTTATTTCCAATTCTACTGATGAGTTTCTATTTTAATCAGAACGAGGCTACATCATATTCACTGCTTTGGGAGTCATTAAAAGCATTTCTCAGGGGACAGATTATCTCGTACTCCTCCTCCTCCAATAAAAAACATAAAACAAGGCTGTCAGAACTTTTGTTAGCTATCGGTAACCTTGATCAAGAATGTGTATCTGACCCCTCCCCAGAGCTATTTAAGAAGCATCTTGTTCCCCGTCTGTCGCTCACTTCGACGTCGTGTCGAAGAAGCGACACTAGGGGTCTCTCTTGAGCGCCGAAAGATACCTCTGATCTATGAAAAAAGGCCAATGAGAGTTGGCGAACAGTATTTGCATACTCCGCCTCCGGATACGGATATAAAGGCGAGAGAAATACGCTCGTTCATTCAGTAATTTTCTTCGGAGCCGAAGGTCGTGTTTATGCTGACTGCTGCGTATAACACTGCTGATCCTGCTTCTGATCCTCTGACGCTCTGCTGCTGTTGGATTTACGGCGCACTACAGCGGCTGTTTTTCTCTTCTCTGCCGGCGTGCAGTTTGCCCCTGGGCGCTTCGACAGCGCAGAGTTTGAAAGAGTTCCACTATATAAAGAGTTATATTTCTCACAAAGAGTTTATTTCTCTAAAAGAGCAATACATAGCGGTGTTGAACGCCCTTTTCAGGGCGCGTCTTTTTAAAGATGCCATTCAACCCCTGTGTAGTTCCTGGATGCGGTAGAGTGCTCTCCGCTTCTGACGGCCACAGGCGCTGTCTCGTGTGTCTGGGCGCCGATCACACCGAGGCTGCGTTTGTGGATGGCTCATGTTCTCACTGCGAGAACATGACCATGGTAACGTTGCGGTCGCGGCTTGCTTTCAATAGAAAGCACGCCACTCAAGCCGCCCCCCGTATCGCTCCTTCTTCCCACGGGATTGAGGACGATGCGGTTGGCGCTGGAGGCGATTTGGGGAGGGCAGCGGGTGCGCTTCCGCCGGGCACGTCCCCTCGGACCACCCGCCCCCCGACACGCTCGTTTACCTCCGTCCAGTCTCGAGGTAACGGCGACTCGCCTCCGGGCCGGTCTGCCTATCCTCTTGAGCCTGAAGCCGATGAGCTCGCCGCTCCATCGGAGAGCGCGGCGTCTGACGCTGACTCCTCCCCTGGACTGCCGCCTTCGGGCCAGCAGGCCCAGGTTGAGGCGGATGCGCAGATGTCCGACATGCTTGCCCGGGCCGCCGTCGGGGTGGGGTTGGACTGGAGACCTCCATCCTCCCCACACCCGTCACGGTTGGATGACTGGTTCCTGGGGTTTGGGCGCCGCTCACAGCCACGCCCCCCCCGGTCCCGTTTTTCCCGGAAGTGCATGACGAGCTGACGTCGTCATGGAGAGCCCCGCTCTCCGTCCGTCAAAAGCCCTGCTCGTCCGCTCTCGCTACCCTCGACGGCGGAGAGGCCCACGGGTACACGGCGATTCCCCAGGTGGATAGGGCAGTTGTGCTCCATCTCTGTCCCGGTGACCCTACCACCTGGCGCGGGCGCCCTGTACCCCCTTCCAAGGCCTGTAGGACTTCATCCTCCCTCAACAACAAAGCCTACAGCGCCGCGGGACAGGCCGCCTCCGCCTTGCACGCCATGGCTCTCCTGCAAGTCCACCAGGCCAAGGCGCTCAGAGATCTGCACGAGGGTAGCCCTGATCCCGACGTGTTGCAGGAACTGCGCTCAGCGACCGACCTCGCCCTCAGGGCCACGAAGGTCACCGCGCAGGCACTCGGGCAGGCGATGGCCACCCTAGTGGTCCAGGAACGTCATCTGTGGCTCAACCTGGTCGAGATGCGTGAGGCCGACAAAGTTCGCTTCCTCGACGCCCCTGTCTCCCAGCTTGGCCTCTTCGGCGACACCGTCGAGGACTTTGCCCAGCAGTTCTCCACGGTGAAAAGACAGACGGAGGCCATCTCACACATCCTGCCTCGCCGCAAACCTGCCGCCAGGGCCACTGCCCCGTCTGCTCGCCGAGGGCGTCCTCCTGCGGCTAAGAAATCTGCTCCGCCTCAACCCGGGCCCAGCTCTCGGCCCCTGCGTCGAGCACACCGCAAGAAGCAGACGCCCCCCGTCTCCCGGACTCCCTCGAGGACCCGGAAGGCTCCCAGGCGGTCCTGAGACGGACGACCCAGCGACGCAGACGTTAGCTCCGGAGCTGGTAAGACCACTCCGTCCCCCGGTGGAGGGCCGGGAGGAGAATCTTTTGTTTTTAAACAATTTAATTTGCCGCCCCCCCTTAGATGGGGTTGCGGTACCCACATTCTCAGTAAAAGAGCTATTCCCTGTGTCTCTGGGTCACCTGGCCCGCAAATGCCGTTCTCACGGCACTTTGCCCTTAGATCCCGACAGTCCTGGCCTCCTGGACACGGACCACCCGTCTAAGCGGCGGCTTACGACCAATCTTGGACCTGCGAGTTCTCAACCGAGCGTTGCACAAACTCCCGTTCAAAATGCTCACGCAGAAGCATATTTTAACCTGCGTCCGGCATCTAGATTGGTTCGCAGCGGTAGACCTGAAGGACGCGTACTTCCACGTCTCTATCCTGCCCCGACACCGCCCCTACCTACGGTTTGCGTTCGAGGGCCAGGCGTATCAGTACAAAGTCCTCCCCTTCGGCCTGTCTCTGTCCCCTCGCGTCTTCACGAAAGTCGTAGAGGCAGCTCTTGCCCCGCTCCGAGAAGCCGGCATCCGCATACTCAACTACCTCGACGACTGGCTCATCCTAGCCCACTCGCGAGAGTTACTATGCGCTCACAGAGACCAGGTGCTCAGGCACCTCAGCCGTTTGGGGCTTCAGGTCAACTGGGAAAAGAGCAAGCTCACTCCAGTTCAGAGCATCTCTTTTCTCGGGATGGAGTTAGACTCGGTCTCAATGTCCGCACGTCTCACAAAGGAGCGTGCTCAGTCAGTGTTGAACTGCCTCGCCGCCCTCAGGCCGGGCACAGCGGTCCCCTTAAAACTTTTCCAGAGGCTCCTGGGGCATATGGCATCCGCCGCGGCGGTCGCGCCGCTGGGCTTGATGCATATGAGACCGCTCCAACACTGGCTTCGGACCCGAGTCCCGAGACGAGCATGGCGCCGCGGCACGCACCGGGTAACAATCACCCCCGCCTGCCGACAAACATTCAACCCCTGGACAGACCTCTGTTTCTTACGGGCTGGAGTACCCCTACAGCAGGTGTCCAGACGCGTCTTGGTCACAACCGACGCCTCCAGATTGGGTTGGGCGCCGTTTGCAACGGGCACGCAGCCTCAGGCCGTTGGAAAGGGGCCCAGCTGCGTTGGCACATCAACTGCCTCGAGTTGTTGACCGTCCTCTTTGCCCTGCGGAAGTTTCTCCCGTTAATTCGGGACGAACATGTCCTAGTCAGGTCGGACAGCACCACTGCGGTCGCGTACATAAATCGCCAAGGCGGCGTACGCTCCCATCACATGTCACAACTCGCCCGTCGTCTCCTCCTTTGGAGCCAGCACCGACTCAAGTCGCTGCGTGCCACTCACATCCCCGGCAACCTCAATGTGGTAGCGGACGCGCTGTCACGACAACGCTTGCCTGGCGGAGAGTGGAGGCTTCACCCCCACTCGGTTCAGCTGATTTGGGAACGGTTCGGCAAGGCCCAGGTAGACCTGTTTGCCTCCCGAGAGACCTCCCACTGCCCCCTCTGGTACGCCCGTTCAGAGGCTCCCCTCGGGGCAGATGCATTGGCACACAGCTGGCCAGTGGGGCTGCGCAAGTACGCATTTCCCCCAGTGAGCCTTCTTGCACAGGTGCTGTGCAAGGTCAGGGAGGACGAGGAGCAAGTCACTCTCGTGGCTCCCTACTGGCCCACCCGGGCCTGGTTCTCGGACCTCGTACTCCTCGCGACAGCCCCTCCCTGGCGAATTCCTCTGAGGAAGGACCTTCTTTCTCAGGGACGGGGCACGCTCTGGCATCCGCACCCAGACCTCTGGAATCTCCATGTCTGGTCCCTGGACGGGACGCGGAAGATCTAGCTGGCCTACCACCCACGGTCGTAGCCACGATCAACCAAGCCAGAGCCCCTTCTACCAGGCAACTCTACGCCCTAAAGTGGCGTCTGTTCGTCAATTGGTGTTCTTCCCGGGCAGAAGACCCACAGAGGTGCGCAGTTAGGTCAGTGCTCCTGTTTCTACAGGAGAAGTTGGAGGGGAGGCTGTCCCCGTCCACCTTAAAGGTGTATGTTGCTGCTATCGCAGCTCACCACGACCCAGTAGACGGCAAGTCTCTGGGCAAGCACGACTTAATCGTCAGGTTCCTAAGAGGTGCCCGGAGGTTAAATCCCTCCCGGCCAAACCTGTTCCCCTCCTGGGATCTCTCGGTGGTCCTCGCCGGTCTTCAGAGATCCCCTTTCGAGCCGCTAGAATCAGCCGGACTCAGGGCCCTCTCTCTAAAGACAGCCCTGCTGATCGCGCTCGCTTCCATCAAGAGGGTCGGGGACCTGCAAGCGTTCTCTACTAACGACACTTGCCTGGAGTTCGGTCCGGCAGACACTCACGTGATCCTAAGACCTCGACCGGGCTATGTGCCCAAGGTTCCTACCACGCCCTTTAGAGATCAGGTAGTGAACCTACAAGCGCTGCCCCGGGAGGAGGCAGACCCAGCCCTCTCACTATTGTGTCCAGTACGTGCTTTGCGTGCCTACCTGGAACGCACCCAGAGCTTCAGGCGCTCTGAGCAGCTCTTTGTCTGCTTTGGAGGACAGCAGAAAGGGAATGCTGTCTCCAAACAGAGGTTGTCTCACTGGGTGGTGGAGGCCATTCAGTTGGCCTACCACACCCAGGCCGTGCCGCCCCCCTTACGGGTGCGGGCCCACTCCACTAGGAGCGTGGCATCCTCGTGGGCACTGGCAAGGGGCACCTCCCTAGCAGACATTTGCAGAGCTGCGGGCTGGGCAGCACCTAACACCTTCACGAGATTTTACAATCTCAGGGTTGAGTCAGTTTCGTCCCGTGTTCTCTCAGGTCCGAGCCCGTAGAACTCGGTACACGTCGACGATCTGACCAGGTGATCCGCTTGTACCAGCGCCGTTTCCCTCTGCCGAGGCAAAACAGTGCGCTTTTGTCCCAGATGACCCAGGTCCCTGGTTGATTCCTCCCTAGCACTTCGGACCCGCAGCAGTTCATCGGAGGAACGTGCTGGTCCAGTCCACTACGGGTACCTCCGGCTACCCCTACTGGAATAAGTGCTCCACAGATCAGGCCTCCTACGGGACTCCTCCTGTGTGTATTTCCGCGGTACGGTCACCTTACGAGCTGACCCGCGTCTCCCTTAGGCAGCCCTTTGCTGCCCTCCGGTCGCCGTGTTGTAGCAACTCCCCCCTCCTTGAGGTTGGATCTACCACCGCGCCATTTCCTCCCACATGCCCCAAGTGGCCATGTGATGTATTTTTGCCACCTTTACCTCCCCTGTTGGGCGGGTGTGGCCTCCACAGGGTCTTTTCCCCCTAAAAGAATAGGACTTCGGAATAAGACCCCCTTCCCTCGATGCGGTAAGGGCCCCGGCTGCTCTTGCTCTATGCTGAGAAAACATAGAGAGAAAAGAGGCCCAGCCAGGCTTGGCCCGTTCCCTAGTTGGGAGCGTCACCTTGTTCCCCCCTAGGGTAACCAAAAGGATGCTGACGCTTTTTCGGGGCATTGGGGAAGAGTACGTGCAGCCTGAACACAGTTGGTCGCTTGTGCACGTGCAAAATACCTGCCCGCTTCTGTGTCAGCAGTACACGTACACGGCTCAGCGCATGGCGAGTTTTGAAGTGGACCCCTAGTGTCGCTTCTTCGACACGACGTCGAAGTGAGCGACAGACGGGGAACGTCTCGGTTACGTATGTAACCTCCGTTCCCTGATGGAGGGAACGAGACGTCGTGTCTTCCCGGCCACGTCGCTGAGCCGAGCCGCTGAGATGCCCGGAACACTCCCGGCTCCTCAGAAAAATCCTGAATGAACGAGCGTATTTCTCTCGCCTTTATATCCGTATCCGGAGGCGGAGTATGCAAATACTGTTCGCCAACTCTCATTGGCCTTTTTTCATAGATCAGAGGTATCTTTCGGCGCTCAAGAGAGACCCCTAGTGTCGCTTCTTCGACACGACGTCTCGTTCCCTCCATCAGGGAACGGAGGTTACATACGTAACCGAGACGATCTCCAGACAGAGTTCGATCTAATTTCATCTAAAAGCGCAGAGCGAATGTTATTATTAACTCGTGGTACTTTTATGAACACGGTGATAAAGCAAATCGGTTATTGTTGCGCCAGTTAAAACGGCAATCCACCTCACGTCTCATTCCTCAAATTAAGAATTCTTCTGGTGTACCTGTCACAGATCCTAAGGAAATTAATGTGTCGTTTAAGTAATTCTACTCTGCTTTGTACAAATCAGAATTTCTGACAAATACCACCAAGATGAATCAGTTTCTGGATAACCTTGAAAATCCTACTATTGACCGTGATCGTGTGAAGGAATTGGATGCGCCGCTTTCCTTAGAAGAATTACTGCTTTCTATCAAAGCAATGCAGTCAAATAAAGCCCCTGGTCCTGATGGATTTACAGTAGAGTTTTTTAAGAAATTCAGTGATAAATTGGCCCCTTTACTTTTACAGATGTTTAATGAATCTTTGGAAAACTTTTTACTACCTCCTAAACTTACTCAAGCATCAATATCTCTTCTCTTGAAGCCTGACAAGGATCCTAACATCTGTGGATCTTATAGACCTCTTTCCTTACTAAATGTTGATGTAAAGGTATTGGCTAAGACTATTGCTCTTCGTTTGGAAAAGGTTCTGCCTAGTATTATTTCTGAAGAACAGAATGGCTTTATTAAAGGACGCCGTTTATTTTATAATACTCGTACTCTATTCAACATAATTTATTTGGCACAAACAACAGATTTACCTGAGCTTGTAATATCATTAGATGCTGAGAAGGCATTCGACAGGGTAGAGTGGGGATATTTATTTGCCGTATTGAAAAAATTTGGCTTTGGAGATAAATCTATAAATTGGGTGAGATTATTATATACATCACCGCAAGCTTGTGTTCAAACAAATGACATCCGCTCTGAATATTTTCCATTAGAGCGAGGGACGCGTCAGGGTTGTCCTCTGTCACCATCTTTGTTCGCCTTGGCTATTGAACCGCTTTCCATTACGTTACGATCCTCCACCTGTTTTAAAGGTGTTTTTCGCAATGACATCGAACATCGTTTATCTTTATATGCAGATGATTTGTTATATGTATCCGACCCAGTATCCTGTCTTCCTACCATTTTGTCCATTCTTAAAACATTTAGTTCTTTCTCTGGATATAAAATTAATTTACAAAAGAGTGAAGGTTATCCCATCAATACAGGGGGTTTGTTACTTCAACAAACTGATTTGCCCTTTAATATCAGTCACTCTGGCTTCAAGTATCTCGGTATTAGTGTGACACGTATATTTTCCGGTCTTCTGTCTGCTAACTTTTCCCCACTTTTAGCCAAAATTAAATCTGATCTCCAGAGATGGAATAATCTACCTCTTTCCCTTACTGGGAAGATCAATGTTATTAAAATGAATGTTTTACCTAAATTTCTTTTTTTTGTTTCAATCAATTCCTCTATTTCTACCTAAATATTTCTTTGACTCCTTAGACAAAATTATAAGTTCCTTTATATGGTGTGCGAAGTCTCCACGGGTCCGAAAGTCATTACTTCAGCAATGTAAGTTTGGTGGTGGTCTTGCTCTACCGAACTTCCAATTTTACTACTGGGCTATTCATATTTATAAAATACGCTGCTGGAATGAGTTTCCTTATTTACCTTGGTGCAAACTGGAAGCCCTTTCTTGCTGTCCGAAATCCTCTATATCTGCCCTCATACACTCCTCTCTTCCAACCAAAATCTCGCTGTATGTTAAAAACCCTGTGGTGCTTAACACTTTAAAAGTTTGGTATCAATTCATGAAGCATTTCAAATTTGTATCACCATCTCCAGTTGGTCCACTGTGTAGGAATCATTTGTTCCCTCCCTCATCTCTTGATTCTACTTTTTTAATATGGTATAACAAAGGTATACGTTGTTTTGCTGATTTGTATTCCAAATGGTATTTTTGGAAGTTTTACTAATGTGTCATCATTGTATGGATTACCTGTGAACCATTTCTTTAGGTACCTTCAAGTTCGAAATTTGGTTTCAAAAAGTTTTTCTAATTTTCCCTTTTTACCTCCTCAACAACCATGGGATAGATTGCTTGACTTTAAGCCACAACAAAGAGGGATTGTCTCAGAAATTTATAACTGTATTCTGGATCTTTGTAACCACACAAACTCAAAAACAAAGACTGCTTGGGAGGAAGAACTGGGACAACAATTCAGTGAGGAGTGGTGGCAAGAGGTCATTGATAGACTGAGTACTGTCATCTTGTGCACGTCTTGTACTGATTCATTTCAAGGTTGTACATAGAGTCCATTTCTCCAAAGCAAGATTATCTGCAATTTTCTCAGGAGTAGAGGATAAGTGTGAAAGATGTCTTAACCCACATTGTCATTTGAGCCACATGTTTTTCTTTGTCCACGTTTACACAACTTTTGGTCTGGTTTTTTCAACATAATTTCAATTATAATAGGAATACACCTCCAACCTTGCCCATTAATTGCTATTTTTGGGACCCCAGACAAATCAGATCGATTTTATTGGGCACAGAAAGAAATTCTCAAATTCACATCTTTATTGGCCAGACGCCGAATTCTCTTACAGTGGAAATCTCCAAATCCTCCGCCAGTTTCACAGTGGCTTACTGATGCTATGCATTTCTTAAAACTTGAGAAAATTAAGTACGCGATGAGAGGAAACACTGGAAAGTTCTTTTACATCTGGCAGCCCTTTCTATCACATTTTGCAGACTTGCAGGTCTTACCAGACTAAGTCCTTTTCTATTTTATATTTGTATATGATTTTAGCAAAAAAATATACTTATTTGGCAAGTATAGCATGAAAGTCACCCTTTTAATGCATGTTGTTATAAATGTGTGCGCAGCGTAGTTCTAGCGGGAAGACTAGCAGCTGTACATCATCACACTATTAGCTGGGTAATTCCTAGCCAATCGCAGGTAAGCCATTGCTTTATAAGTCTGCTCACAATCTATCACATTGCTGTTTCAGTGCGCTAACACGGCAACCTCCACCACCCCACCACCAACAGTTGAGCCCCGGGTAGGCTCCTCGCCCCTGCCTCCTATCCCCGGCAGGATATGATGGTTCCGAGTACAGCTCCCTCGGACCGCCAGACGGGGCCTACGCCAAAGAGAGACATTACTTTTCTGTTCTACATTCATCAAATAAATGGCATCTTAAACTTCACACAAGCCTGCGTGTCTTCCCGATAGAAGTGCATTTAAATGATGTATAATGCATTTGTATATTAAATATTAGTCTTTAAATAACCCCTTTATAATCCCTTTTAGTGTTACCCACAGTTCTTCTGTGTTTTTTATAAAACTATTCACAGAGACTGCTATACATTCATCTTTTTCTGTGCCTTTTCCAAGTCTTTTATTGTAGTATAATCTATTTCAGATACCCCTCCTATATCTTACGTAAAATCAAAGCAAACTGTGGTTGGTGATTTGACATGTCAGTCAGATGATCTTAGAGGGCCCTGAATTAACTATGTAGTAGTCAAGAGTCTGGCTCTGTGAGACTAGTAGACACAAGACAAGATATTTAAGTCCTGTAAATTGTGAGGTGGATCGAACTTGTTTGTCCAGCACATCCCACAGATGATCAATTGGATTGAGATCTGGGGAATTTGGAGGTAGTGTTAATCTAGTCAAAGAAATCACTGATGAAAACATTCATTGATGAAGGGTTTTTTGATTTTGTCAATGATAAATGAAGATGAGGATTTTATTAATGCATACTATTGACGAAAGTATGATGAGATAAAAACAATACTGCAACATATTAATAGTGCAAAATATGAAAATGAGAAGAAACATCTATAGAATCTGTATATAGAAGTTAGATATAGATATATAGATTCATCTAACCCATTAATAATTGTGGATTTCTCAGCTTGAGCTGCATGAGTTGAACACCTGAGCTGGGTGTACCTGGTCTGCAATGATGTTTAGGTAGGTGCCACATGTCAAATTGACAGACCCAGGGTTTCCCAGCAGAACATTGCCCAGATCATCACACTCTCTCCACTGGCTTGTTGTCTTCCCACAGTGCATACTGGTGCAATCACTTCCCCAGTTATACGGTGCACACGTTCACGGCCATCCACATGATGTTAAAGAAAACACCTTCTTCCACTGCTCCAAGGTCCAGTTCTGATGCTCGCGTGCTCATGTAGGCACTTTCGACAGAAGACGGGGTCATCACGGGCACACTGTCTGATCTGTGGCTACGTAGCCCCATACACAGCAGGGTGTGATGGAGTGTGTTGTGCCACATTCCTCCCGTAACCATCATAAAAACGTTCTGTGACATGTGCCACATACACCTTCTGTTGCTTCAGACCAGACGGTCTGATTGTTGCCCTCTGGCATCAATGAGCCTTGGGTGCCCAACAAGCTGTCTCCGGATTGTTGTTTGTCCCTCTCTTCGGAACACCACTGCTGACTGGGAGCACCCCACAACCCCTGACGTTTCAGAGATGCTCTGAACCAGTCATCTGGCCATAATAATTTGGCCCTTGTCAAAGTCGCTCTGGTCTTTACCCCTGCCCATTTCTCCTGCATTTAACATGTTATTTTTTCACCCCAATCTGGACTTCCCAATTCCCAATGCGCTCTAAGTCCTCATGATGGCGTAGTGACTCGCCTCAATCTGGGTGGCGGAGGACAAATCTCAGTTGCATCCGCGTCTGAGACGTCAATCTACACATCTTATCACGTGGCTTGTTGAGCACATTACTGCAGAGACATAGCACGTGTGGAGGCTTCACGCTATTCTCTGCAGCATTCATGCACAACTCAACACACGTCCCATCGAGAGCGAGAACCACATTATAGTGACCACGAGGAGGTTACCCCATGTGACTCTACCCTCCCTAGCACCTGGGCCAATTTGGTTGGAGACCAGGCTGGAGTCGCTCAGCATGCCCTGGATTCGAACTTGCGACTCCAGATGTGATAGTCAGCGCCAATACTTGCTGAGATACCCAGACCCCCAATGTAAGTATTTTTTTAGCATCCTTGAGTTAAAAACAAAAAATTATGTTATATATTGTTATGTTAATAACCTGATAATGTGTACTGTTGCTGTTTTTCCAAATCTACGTGTGTGTGTATACTGACCCACACATTGGTTCCATTGCTGGTGTTGTGTGTAGCCTTGTGGACAGCTGCAGCGGAACCCACCTGCAACATTCTGACAACCAAACTGACACCTCTCATCACTTGCACACTCATCTATATCTGAGAGACGAACAGAGCGCACAATCAAGTCCTTTATGGTTTAGCTTCTAAACAAAACAATACACACAAGTGACATTTTTTATTCACATAAATGAAAATATGAAAGCAGGTATTATCTGCGTGTAAAATGCTGCTGAATCTTTTCTCAGAAATAACGTTCTCTTTTTCTAAATTATTTATGTTCAATGACTTCACACAGGTGTCCTAACAGTGAAATCACAGGTGGGGTTCAGCATATTCACTATCAACATGACACACTAACATACTGACAAACACAAAGTGGCTTCATTTTACACACTACATCTATTATTTCAGCATTTCAAACCTGACAAACCTATTTTTGTGAAATGTTTTTTCTGAAAGGTGTGCATGTGCTATTTCTTTTAAATTAACGACACTTGCTTTAACAAGCATTCTAAGTGATCCACATGAAACAGATCTAAAGCTCCAGTTGCATTCATTAGCACCAGAGCTGTGAGCAAATGCTATGTGGTTGAAAAAATAGAGGGATTGGTGATGTCAGCCAAAAAGAAAAGTCATTACAGAGGCAAAGCAAGTTATTACATTTTGTAGGAATATTACAAATTGTGTAATAAAAACAGCTATTAAGTAAATAGAAATGCAGAGAGAGAGAGGGAGAGAGTTACCATCACAGTTGAGTCCAGTCGAGTCCAGACTGAAGCCCTGTGCACACTCACAGCTGAAGCTGCCTACTGAATTGTGACAGATGCCCCGCAAGCCGCACACACTCAAATCTGACACACACTCATTGATATCTGAGGGACAACATAATAAAATCTGAATACACAAATAAAAGGGATCTCACACATCTAACTGACAAGCAACTTTTTACTGCATTCACTGATAATAATCAAATGTACATTTGAAGTCACATGTTTACATTCACTTAGGTTGAAGTAATTAAAACAATTTTTTTTAACCACTCCAAGGATTTCATATTAGCAAACTATAGTTTTGGCAAGTCATTTAGGACATCTATTTGTGCATTACGAATAACTTTTCCAACAATTGTTTACAGACAGATTGCTTAATTTTTATTTGACTAGGCCTATATCAATTCCAGTGGCACAGAAGTTTACATTCACTTAGTTAACTGTGCCTGTAAGCAGCTTGGAACATTTGGGAAGATGCTGGAGGAAACAGGTAGACAAGTATCTACACTACCGTTCAAAAGTTTGGGGTCACCCAAACAATTTTGTGTTTTCCTGAAAAGTCACACTTATTCACCACCATACGTTGTGAAATGAATAGAAAATAGAGTCAAGACATTGACAAGGTTAGAAATAATGATTTGTATTTGAAATAAGATTTTTTTTACATCAAACTTTGCTTTCGTCAAAGAATCCTCCATTTGCAGCAATTACAGCATTGCAGACCTTTGGCATTCTAGCTGTTAATTTGTTGAGGTAATCTGGAGAAATTGCACCCCACGCTTCCAGAAGCAGCTCCCACAAGTTGGATTGGTTGGATGGGCACTTCTTGCTACCATACGGTCAAGCTGCTCCCACAACAGCTCAATGGGGTTCAGATCTGGTGACTGCGCTGGCCACTCCATTACCGATAGAATACCAGCTGCCTGCTTCTGCTCTAAATAGTTCTTGCACAATTTGGAGGTGTGTTTAGGGTCATTGTCCTGTTGTAGGATGAAATTGGCTCCAATCAAGCGCTGTCCACTGGGTATGGCATGGCGTTGCAAAATGGAGTGATAGCCTTCCTTATTCAGAATCCCTTTTACCCTGTACAAATCTCCCACCTTACCAGCACCAAAGCAACCCCAGACCATTATATTACCTCCACCATGCTTAACAGATGGCGTCAGGCATTCTTCCAGCATCTTTTCATTTGTTCTGCGTCTCACAAACGTTCTTCTTTGTGATCCAAACACCTCAAACTTGGATTCATCTGTCCACAACACTTTTTTCCAGTCTTCCTCTGTCCAATGTCTGTGTTCTTTTGCCCATCTTAATCTTTTTCTTTTATTGGCCAGTCTCAGATATGGCTTTTTCTTTGCCACTCTGCCCTGAAGCCCAGAATCCCGCAGCCGCCTCTTCACTGTACATGTTGACACTGGTGTTTTGCGGGTACTATTTAATGAAGATGCCAGTTGGGGACCTGTGAGGCGTCTGTTTCTCAAACTAGAGACTCTAATGTACTTATCTTCTTGCTCAGTTGTGCAACGCGGCCTCCCACTTCTTTTTCTACTCTGGTTAGAGCCTGTTTGTGCTGTCCTCTGAAGGGAGTAGTACAGACCGTTGTAGGAAATCTTCAATTTCTTAGCAATGTCTCGCATGGAATAGCCTTCATTTCTAAGGACAAGAATAGACTGTCGAGTTTCAGATGAAAGTTCTCTTTTTCTGGCCATTTTGAGCGTTTAATTGACCCCACAAATGTGATGCTCCAGAAACTCAATCTGCTCAAAGGAAGGTCAGTTTTGTAGCTTCTGTAACGACCTAAACTGTTTTCAGATGTGTGAACATGATTGCACAAGGGTTTTCTAATCATCAATTAGCCTTCTGAGCCAATGAGCAAACACATTGCACCATTAGAACACTGGAGTGATAGTTGCTGGAAATGGGCCTCTATACACCTATGTACATATTGCACCAAAAACCAGACATTTGCAGCTAGAATAGTCATTTACCACATTAGCAATGTATAGAGTGTATTTCTTCAAAGTTAAGACTAGTTTAAAGTTGTCTTCATTGAAAAGTACAGTGCTTTTCCTTCAAAAATAAGGACATTTCAATGTGACCCCAAACTTTTGAACGGTAGTGTATATCCACAGTAAAACAAGGCCTATATCAACATAACCTGAATGGCTGTTCAGCAAGGAAGAAGCCACTGCTCCAAAACCACCATAAAAAAGCCAGACTACAGTTTTCAAGTGTACATGGTGACAAAGATTATACTTTTGGAGAAATGTCCTCTTGTCTGATGAAACAAAAATTGAACTTTTGGTCATAATGACCATCGTTATGTTTTGAGGAAAAAGGCTGAGGCCTGCAAGCTGAAGAACAGCATCCCAACGTGAAGCATGGGGCTGGCAGCATCATGTTGTGGGGGTGCTTTGCTGCTGGAGGGACTGATGCACTTCACAAAATAGATGACATCATGAGGAAGGGAAATTATGTGGATATATTGAAGCAAAATCTCAAGGCATCAGCAAGGAAGATAAAGCTTGGTCACTAATGGGTCTTCCAAATGAACAATGACCCAAGCATACCTCCAAAATTGTGATCCTAACTGACCAAAGACAGGGAATGTTTTCTACCATTAAATGTCAGGAATTGTGAAAAACTGTTTAAATGTATTTGGCTAAGGTGTATGTACACTTCTGACCTCAACTGTACAGTATGTAAGCAAAACAGCAAAATATAACTGTAAATCAGGAGTTCACTGATTTTGAACTTTCACAAACATGTGTTTGTACCTTTACAGGAAGTGTGGTGCTGGTTGAAGCCTGCAGGGCATTTGCAGTTAAATCCACCAATGGTGTTCACACATGAAAACTGACAGTTGTGTCGTCTGCTCTGACACTCATCCACGTCTGAAAATCAACAAACTCAAATTAAATAAAATTTCTTCATGAGTTCACATGTTCATATAATCCTTGAGTGAGATGATTGTAAACTCACTTAATGTCTGTGACAGTGTTGTAGTACTCGAGATTGGTCTTGGTCTCAAGACCACTTTTCCGAGTCATAATTTTTTCTCTGTCTTTTCTCGGTCTCAGACAAAGAGGACTCAGGATTTTATTTCAAGACTGGTCAAGACCACAACTGCGGGTATATCACTAAATTGCCTGTGCATTGTCTGATTTATTTTTTAGCAAAATGTCTGTGTTTGGATATAAAACTTCCTGCTTCAAATACAAGCAATAACTTGACTAATTTCTAATTAGAAATTTTTGCTACTGTTATCAGATGTCACCCCTCCCTGGCCCCCTTCACACGTACTCCAAGAAAGTGAATACGGAAGACAGGAGAAGAAAATGTGGCTGTCTGAGAGATGTCAGCCAAATCTTCTTTAATACAATTTAATTTCCTAAACCAGTATTTCCTAACCACTGTGCCCACTAGTGTGCTGTTATAGATTGTCAGGTGTGCCAATGAAAATGATCAAATTCCTCAAAATAAATATATAAAAACAATTCCCAGTATTTTAGTGAAGGCATAGAGAGGGTAGAAGAGTTTTAAAGTTGCCAATTCAGTATATTTTCTATTACAAAGTATTTTATGCAACAGTATACAGTGGGGAGAACAAGTATTTGATACATTGCTGATTTTGCAGGTTTTCCTACTTACAAAGCATGTAGAGGTCTGTAATTTTTTATCATAGGTACACTTCAACTGTGAGAGACAGAGTCTAAAACAAAAATCCAGAAAATCACATTGTATGATTTTTAAATAATTAATTTGCATTTTATTGCATGACATAAGTATTTGATACATCAGAAAAGCAGAACTTAATATTTGGTACAGAAACCTTTGTTTGCAATTACAGAGATCATACGTTTCCTGTAGTTCTTGACCAGGTTTGCACACACTGCAGCAGGGATTTTGTCCCAATCCTCCATACAGACCTTCTCCAGATCCCTCAGGTTTCAAGGCTGTTGCTGGGCAATACGGACTTTCAGCTCCCTCCAAAGATTTTCTATTGGGTTCAGGTCTGGAGACTGGTAGGCCACTCCAGGACCTTGAGATGCTTCTAACGGAGCCACTCTTTAGTTGCCCTGGCTGTGTGTTTCGGGTCGTTGTCATGCTGGAAGACCCAGCCACGACCCATCTTCAATGCTCTTACTGAGGGAAGGAGGTTGTTGGCCAAGATCTCGCGATACATGGCCCCATCCATCCTCCCCTCAATACGATGCAGTCGTCCTGTCCCCTTTGCAGAAAAGCATCCCCAAAGAATGATGTTTCCACCTCCATGCTTCACGGTTGGGATGGTGTTCTTGGGGTTGTACTCATCCTTCTTCTTCCTCCAAACCCGGCGAGTGGAGTTTAGACCAAAAAGCTCTATTTTTGTCTCATCAGACCACATGACCTTCTCCCATTCCTCCTCTGAATCATCCAGATGGTCATTGGCAAACTTCAGACGAGCCTGGACATGCGCTGGCTTGAGCAGGGGAAACTTGCATGCGCTGCAGGATTGTAATCCATGACGGCGTAGTGTGTTACTAATGGTTTTCTTTGAGACTGTGGTCCCAGCTCTCTTCAGGTCATTGACCAGGTCCTGCCATGTAGTTCTGGGCTGATCCCTCACCTTCCTCATGATCATTGATGCCCCATGAGGTGAGATCTTGCATGGAGCCCCAGACCGAGGGAGATTGACCGTCATCTTGAACTTCTTCCATTTTCTAATAATTGCACCAGCAGTTGTTGCCTTCTCACCAAGCTGCTTGCCTATTGTCCTGTAGCCCATCCCAGCCTTGTGCTGGTCTACAATTTTATCCCTGATGTCCTTACACAGCTCTCTGGTCTTGGCCATTGTGGAGAGGTTGGAGTCTGTTTGATTGAGTGTGTGGACAGGTGTCTTTTATACAGGTAACGAGTTCAAACAGGTGCAGTTAATACAGGTAATGAGTGGAGAACAGGAGGGCTTCTTAAAGAAAAACTAACAGGTCTCTGAGAGCCGGAATTCTTACTAGTTGGTAGGTGATCAAATACTTATGTCATGCAATAAAATGCAAATTAATTATTTCAAAATCATACAATGTGGTTTTCTGGATTTTTGTTTTAGATTCCATCTCCTATTACATTCCGTGTACCTATGATAAAAATGACAGACCTCTACATGCTTTGTAAGTAGGAAAACCTGCAAAATCAGCAATGTATCAAATACTTGTTCTCCCCACTGTAAATATTTTGTCCATCATAACATTATTGTTCTAACAAACTCTAGTCTACTTCCAAACGCAACTCCTCACATGCCCACAAAATGATGCTTCATCATCACACTTGTAGTAAAAACATTCAGTCAGTGAACCGAATTAATGAATAGAATACAACGTGTGTATTGTCTTACTGTATATTTGTGCACAGCATAGTGTTATAGATGTTATAAACTGATGTGGCTTACTTGTCGTCTTTCTCTCATGAAACATGAAAGTAATATGAGAAACGTCATATTACTGTTGTAACCTCCGTTTCTCGATGGAGGGAAAAAGACGTTGTGTCGAATGTAGTGACACAAGGGGTCTTTCTTGAGAGCCTCGTGTACCTCTGAACTTGAGAAAAGGCCAATGAGAAATTGGCAGACAGAGTTTGTATAAATTCAGACAGAATTTGACAGATCGGGTATAAAGGGAAGCGGGTGTGCGTCTGTCAGTCAGGTTTTTGCATTGAGGAGCAGAGAATAAGGTATGGCCAATTACAACGGTAGGTCTAGTGTTCTCTCTCTATGTTTCTCGCATAGAGCGTAAAGCGGCTGGGGCTATCTAATGCTATGAAATGCATCAGGGAAGGTGGTCATTCCCGGTCCTCAGACCACATCCTGCCCAGACTAGGGGGAGGTGATATGTGGCAAATACACCACATGGTTTTTTCAAGCCACACATGGGAGTGGCATGGTGGCAGGTCCTACCTGATGAGGGAAGAGCTCTAAAAACACAGCGAACGGGGGCAAGGGAGATGTGGGTCCGCCGACAGGGGGACCGTACCGTGGAAAATACATCACAGGGAGTTGCCTGAAGAGGGAACTAAGCCTGTGGAGCCCTACCCCAGTACAGGGCACTTGCGGCTCCTAGTGGGTATGGTCGTGAATTCCTCCACTGAATTCGCAGGCAAGAAGCCTAGTGAGGAAGAACATCCAGGAAGCGAGAAATTAGTGGCTAACCTGGGAGAAAGAGTGCACTGGATTAACTTGGTGAAGCTCGCTAGGTGCAAGCGGAACACCTGGTCGGCTGTTCCGTATTACCGAGTTCTACCGGCTCGGACCTGACAAAACACGGGAGGAGACCAACTCAACCCTGAGATTGTAGAATCTCGCAATTCTTGCAAGTGTTGGGTGTTGCCCAGCCCACTGCTCTACAGATGTCTGCTAGGGAGGTGCCATTGGCCAGTGCCTACGAGGATGCCACACTGCTCGTTGAGTGTGCTAGAACCCGCAAGGGGGCGGGCACGGCCTGGGTCTGGTAGGCCAGAGAGATGGCGTCAATGACCAATGGTGTTCCCATTCCGCTGTCCGCCGAAGTAGACAAAGAGCTGCTCAGAACATCTAAAGTTCTGCATGCGGTCCAGATAGATACACAAAGCACATACTGTACACAGCAACGAAAAGGCTGGGTCTGCCTCTTCCCGGGGCAGAGCTTGCAGGTTCACGACCTGATCCCAGAAGGGGGTCGTAGGAACCTTGGGCATGTAGCCCGGTCGTGGTGTTAGGGTGATGTGACAATCTGCCGGACCAAACTCCAGGCAAGTGTCACTGACTGAGAATGTTTGCAGGTGCCCAACACTCTTGATAGAAGCGAGCGCTATCAGGAAGTCCGTCTTCAAGGAGAGGGCCTTGAGCTCAACTGAGTCAAGTGGCTTGAAGTGGGGTCTCTGAAGACCCAAGACGGCCACTGAGAGATCCCAGGAGGGGAACAGGCTTGGCCGGGGAGGGTTCAGCCTCTGGGCACCTCTAAGGAACCTGATAATCAAGTCGTGCTTAACCAGGGACTTGCCGTCAACTGCATCGTGGTGGGCCGAGATAGCGGCTACGTACACCTTCAAGGTGGAGGAGGACAGCCTCCCCTCCAACCTCTCTTGCAGGAATGAAAGCACTGACCAAACTGCATCTCTGTGGGTCTTCAGAACGGGTAGAACACCAATTTGCAAGCAGGCGCCTCTTTAGGGCATACAGCTGCCTGGTAGAGGGAGCTCTGGCTTGGTTGATGGTGTCTACAACCACAGGTGGTAGGTCACTCAGATCTTCCACGTCCCGTCCAGGGGCCAGACATGGAGGTTCCAGAAGGCTGGGCGCGGATGCCAGAGGGTGCCCCATCCCTGGGAAAGAAGGTCCTTCCACAGAGGGATTTGCCAGGGAAGTGCTGTCGCGAGGAGTGTGAGATCCGAGAACCAAGTCCAAGTGGGCTAGTAGGGAGCCACTAAGGTGACTTTATCCTCATCCTCCCTGACCTTGCACAGCACCAGTGCAAGAAGGCTCACTGGGGGAAATACATACTTGCGCAGCCCCTGGGGCCAGCTGTGTGCCAACGCATCTGTCCCGAGAAGGGCCTCTGTCAGGGAGTACCAGATAGGGGAGTGGGAGTTGTCTTGGGAGGCAAAGAGGTCTACCTGTGCCATACCGAACTGGTCCCAAATCAGCTGGACCACCTGGGGGTGGAGCCTTGGTTGTGGTTGCCGGGGATATGAGTGGCATGCAGCAACCTGAGTCACTGCTGACTCCAAAGGAGATGTCGGGTGAGTTGTGACATATGACGAGAGCGCACGCCACCGTGGCAATTTATTTACGCTACCATTGCGGTGTTGTCTGAACGGATCAAGACATGCTTGCCCCGGATCAGTGGGAGAATCCTCCGCAGGGCAAGGAATACAGCCAGCAAATCTTGGCAGTTGATGTGCCAACACAGCAGGGGCCCTGTCAAGGAGCCAGTGGCTGCGTGCCCATTGCACACGGCGCCCCAACCCAGTTGAGAGGCGTCTGTGGTGACCACAACATGTCTGGAAACCTACTGTAGGGGTACTCCAGTCCATAGAAAACAGAGGAAAAAGAGATGCTGTGAACCGGAACAAGCTTGCTCTTTTCCCAGTTGACCTGAAGCCCTAGACGGCTGAGGTGCCTGAGCACCTGGTCCCAGTGAGCGCATAGTAACTCTCGAGAGTGAGCTAGGATGAGCTAGTCATCGAGGTAGTTGAGTATGCAGATGCCCACTTCCTGTAGCGGGGCAAGGGCTGCCTCTGCGACCTCGTGAAGATGCGAGGGGGCAGGGACATGCCGAAGGGGAGGACCTTGTACTGATATGCCTGGCCATTGAATGCGAACTGTAGAAAGTGTTGGTGTCGAGGCAAGATGGAGACATGGAAGTACGCGTCCTTCAGGTCTACCGCCGTGAACCAATCTTGATGCCGAACGCAGATCGGAATCTATATCTGCGTGAGCATTTTGAATGGGAGTCTGTGTAATGCCCGTTTGAGAACTTGCATGTCCAAGATAGGCCGCATCCCACCGCCTTCTTTGGGTAGGATGAATTAAGGGCTGTAGAAACC
This sequence comes from Moxostoma hubbsi, assembly GCA_032164185.1. Taxonomy (NCBI): domain Eukaryota; kingdom Metazoa; phylum Chordata; class Actinopteri; order Cypriniformes; family Catostomidae; genus Moxostoma; species Moxostoma hubbsi. The sequence continues at coordinate 33,197,371 of JAVLUX010000038.1, read as the reverse complement.
CTTCTTCATCTCGGCTATCGCGTCCTTGAGTAGCAGGGTTGTAATCTCTGATCATAAGGTGTTGGCGTTCTCGCCGTGCATCAAGGTGGAGCGAATACTGCTGAAATGAGTCTGGCGAATTGAATCGCGTAGCCGAGTCAGATGGTCCTGGCCAACCAGCGCGACGGGTTGGACAGTGAAACCCATGCGTCCAGACTCTGCGTGAGGGGCACTAGAGGCACGTTCACTTTTGACATAATGGGTTGGACTTCGCGACGGGAGGCAAAAGCGTGCCCAGAGGCTTGGATGCTGAGAAAAGACTCAAACCACTTACCTTGCTCAAGGCACATGGCAGGGGGCGGGTTAGAGACTGAGGAGGAGGTCCTGGAAAGGCATCTTCGGAACTCGTCAGCGCTGGCCTGCCGAGACGGCATGCCTGGGTGACCCAGGGAGTGAGGAAATCAAGCTTTTATTGAGAATGTGGGTACCATAGCCCGAAGGGGGTGTGGCAAAGGAAAATAAGGAGTTTCCACCCGGCCCTCCACCGGGGTACGGATTGGTCTTGTACCAGCTCCGGAGCGAACATCTGACTGCACGGGTTTTCCGTCTCAGGAGCGCTTAGGAGTTTCCCGGGTCCTGGAAGGGGTCTGGAGATCAGGGGGCGTACGCTGCCTGCGGGTGCTCAACACTGGGGCTGAGAGCTGGCCCTGGCTGAGGCGGAGCTGCCTGTGGTTTGGCCACAGGGGGATGCCCTCGGCGGGCAGATGGAGCACGGGGTGCGCTAGGGTGGCACCACGGCATGATGTGAGAAATGGCCTCCGTTTGCTTTTTCACCGCTAAAATCTGCTGGGTGAAGTCATTGACTGTGTCGCCGAAGAGGCCGAGCTGGGAGACAGGGCGTTGAGAAAGCGTGCCTTGTCAACATCACTCATCTCGACCATGTTCAGCCAAAGGTGGCCCAGGTGCAGTTCTTTGAGTGCCTTGGCTTGGTGGACCTGCAGGAAAGCTATGGCATGCAGGGCGGAGGCGGCCTGTCCAGTGGCGCTGTAGGCTTTCAAAGTCAGCGACAACGTCATCCTACAGGCCTTGGAGGGGAGTACCGGGCGATCCCGCCAGGTGGCGGTGGTCCAGGCAGTGAAAGGTGCCCTCCATGTCCTCGACAGCTCGTCATGCACCTCCGGGAAGAAATGTACCGGGGGGGGGGCTGAAAGCGGCGCCCAGACCCGATCACCAATCGTGAAGGTTGTGGGGAGGATGGAGGGTTCCAGTCCAAGCCCACCCTCACGGCAGAACGGTTAAGCATTTCGGCCATCTGCGCATCGGCTTCAGACTGGCCGGGCTGACCTGAAGGTGGCAGCCAAGTCGAGTCCTCTGCATCAGACGCCTGAACGCTCTCCGATGCAGCTGCGACGTCATCTTCCAATACGGGGGGCTCTAGGGAGAACGCAGGCTGGCCGTGAGGCAAGCCGCACTCACCTTGAGACCAGACGGAAACAAGAGAGCATGCCGGGGGCGGGTGGTTCATGAAATTGCCTCCATTGCCAGACGGGTTGTCCTCAATCCCATGGGAAGGAGGAGTGATCGGGGGGCGGCTGAAGTGGCATTCACCTTGAGGAATGAAAGCCGTGACCGCAGCGCTGCCATAGTCATGTTCTGAACCATCCTCAAATGCTGTCTCAGTGTGATTGCTACCCAGGCACACAAGGCAGCGTCTATGACCATCAGTCTTGGAGAGATATCAACCGCATCCAGGAAGTACACGGAGGCAGAAGAACATCTTTAAAAAGACGCATCCTGAAAAGGACGTTCAATGTCTGCTTTGCTCTTTGTGTAAACTCTTTTAGAGAAAACAAAACTCTTATAGGAGGAATACTCTTTTAGAGAGAAGCGCTGTCGAAGCGCTCAGGAGCGTGAAAAGGAAAACAATCAACAACGGTTATGTGGGATAGAGGTGTGTCATGGGACTTTTTAATCGTAAAAAGTGTGCGAAACACTAACCTAAACCACAAAGAATTCATCTGCAAAAAAGCATCCAAAAGAAAGCACAGCATTATATAAATTCTGCAATTCAATGCTTACCGAGATGACTGGGACGATGTCAAACTTTTATCGGCACTTAGAAAGGAAGCAAAAAGAAGTTAAATGTAAGTGATCCTAGCAAAACTAGCTAGCTAACATAAGCAATCTGCCTCTTGCAGGATTCCATTCAACTCGCAAAGTCAGATTTACAACTTCCTACTGGGAAAAGTGCAAATTTTGCTTGTGATAAACAATGACGAGACAGGCCACATAAAGCTATCTAGCTAATGTATATCAAGTTACTTTACATCAACGTTAGCTAATGTCAGCTCTGACATAAACTCTACATGCGGAAAGGCTCCCTCACTTGGGTGAGAGAGCTAGAGATGTGACAGCAGAGAGTGGAGAGCGAGAAAGTGCCTCCACATATATGAAAAATGTACATTTTAATTTGGCTGCTTTGCTTATGATCGGCATGCTTTGATCTATTTTCTAGATTTAGCTATGTGGTTAGCAAATTGCACACATTTATACAAGGCTTGTTGTTGGTTCAAAAACAACAACAAAATGATTATATTGTTTAAGAAATGACATAGAAAAGTGAAGACTTAAGTACTAAATAATTGTTTGATATTCTGTACTTGATGGTTTCTAAGGGAAGAGTAATCCAAAAAACCTGATGTGATGCTTGCACAAGATGTTCATATGAAGTAATTGTCTTTCACAATCCAATGCTCACAATACTTTTGATATACTTCTCGTCTGATTTGCATAAATACATTTGACCAACACTTAATCCAACTGATCTTAATGGTTAATCACTGAATCGTTTGGTAACTACAGAAATAAAATGTGTGTTTGTACGAACATATAAATTACGTGTAACCACACATGATGAATACTCGTTATTGCTAATTGATTTCACATAGTGGTAACCACAATTGGTCACTATATAAAAGTGGGGGTGTAAACACTGGCAATTTCTTTCAACATGGAGCAGGATAGACAGCAAGGAATAGGAAGAGCTCGTGGACAAGGAATCTGTCAGAGAGGTGGGCATGGGCACCAACAGAGAGGTCAGAGAGGTGGGCATGGGGCCCGTCAAAGGGTTGGTCATCAGAGAGAGGGAGGCAGAACTGTTGTCTCTAATGAAGTCCAGGCCATCATCGTTGATTATGTCAGATTAGTTGATCCAAATCTAAAAAGATCAACTGTCAATTCTATCATCCGAACTTTTCGCCAAAAAAAACAGTAAGTGTGGAGGATGTATACTATTACATTTACAGTAAATTGTAATGCATGTAAATTCATCAGACATGTTACAGTATTGGTACAGTATGATTTATTGACAGTATATGTAGCGGGTCCCGGCTAGGTCTCCGCTGGCAGATATATAGATAATCCTCTGATAGGAGTGCTCTGAAAATATTGGAAATATTAGAGAAATCAGCGAGGCAGGACAACAGTTGCTCATTCTCCATTCACTCGGATTATTTTCAATTTCACTTTGTATCTGCAATCATGAGTTATTTTCTGTTATTTTTGTCTGCTTTGCATTGAAGCACAGGTTACATCCACATTTGGATAACACGAAGCCATATATTCTTAAAAGGTCTGTTTTCACAAACGTATCCTCACATATTTTCCCAACATTAACTTTGTATGAAACCAAAAACAAACATTTTCCCTTTAAATCACATTTTTGTTCTATCATCAATCATGTCTGCACGTCTTCCTTTAAACATCTGTCATCTTTGTCCTCTTATCAAAAGAGTATTTTTGTAATAACTGTACATTTTATAAGTGTTAACTTTATACAACAGAATAAATCTCATTTGCAGTTAAGCTGTATTACATTTGCACTATAAGAACACAAACTTCCATAAACATATCTGCCTCATAACTTGGCGCTCAGTTCTATGAACTGAATCTGTATCATTGTAATATGAACGTGCGTGCGCCCTTAAACAAGACCGCAGCTGTAACTGGTCTTCCGCTATAGCCTACATTCACATGAACTTTTTACCCTTTTAACATTGTACTACACACATAGCTGTGTTACACACACACCGAAATTGCCCACAAATGCCCCGGAGCCGTAAGGAACAAATACAATAAACAATCTGCGGATGTCGGCCGCCATTTTCTCAACTGCGTACTGTCAAATTTAACTGTTTACACATTTGACATACCTTTAGCTTACAGAGCACACATCACCTGGAATTCATATTAGCTTATAAACATCTGTAGTCACATAAAAGGTGTGTAACTAACCTGAAAATATTGGAAATATTACAGAGAAATCAGCGACGCAGGACAACAGTTGCTCAATCTCCATTCACTCGGATTATGAGCAGGGTTGCCAGATGCCAGCAAGGTTTTCCAGCCCAAAACGTCGTCCAAAACCACGAGAATGCACAAAAAAAACGCCCAAAATTGTTCTGGCTTTTTTTTTTTTTTTTGGCTTGTTTCTCGTTTAAACACAATCATTAATCTTTAAAATTACCCATTGGTCCGGGTCCGTGTACTTTTGCGTCCATTCGTTTTTCCTTTTTTAACCCGTAATTGAAAAACGAAAAATGAAAGGTTGTTGTATTTTTAAAACGCAAAGTTGAACACCAAAATTGTAATTTGAACTTTTTTTTTTTTTTTTAAATAAAATAATATTGACGTATATTCAGATTTTTGTTTGACTTTTTGCCCCTTTATTAAACATTTTAAAATATCTGGATCTTTTTCCCACTCTTTCCTGTAACTTTTTCTATATTTTGCCCACTTTGGCATATTGGCACTGGCAGTGTCAGTCAAGTTTGAAAACCCCGCGAACTAGGGGAGGGCGGTGCCGGCGTGCGTGATGTGAGCTGAAGGTAGTGGGAGGGAGTGTCTGTTGTGAGTTTAGGGGGCATGTGCAGTGCACGTGTGTGCGTGTGGCTGGCCAGCCGGCCTGCTGAACAGGGTCGCAGAAAGAAGGATCTGAAGTGCCGGTGTTTCGGCTACAAAAACCCCCCGAACTGATCCGAAACCAGCCCAATTTTTATCCACCCGCCCAAACCCATTTTTGCCCGCAAAATATATTGCAAAACCGCCCAATTGTGCGGGAAACCGCCCAATCTGGCAACCCTGATTATGAGCTCATCTTGCTCTGCACATCGCTAAATGTCCCAGTGTGACGCTGCTCGTGGTTACTGCCCCCCTGTGTCCATTTTATGCTTTTTTGTAATCTCTCATTAGTATTAAATTATATAAATCAGAATAAAATAAAATACTATTGCAATAGAAGAAAAGGAAACCAAAAAGTAATTATCTCAACAAAACTTATTTTGTGTGTCACATATACTCTGTTCTATGCTTAGAATTGACAGAAAACCCCATAGTGGTGGCTGTGGCCGTGTGCTGACTGACCAGCAGGAGCGGGCAGTGGTGGAAATGGTGAGGGCCAGGAATGATATACGGCTGACAGAAATAAAGCAGGCAGTTGAGGAGAACAATGACACCTTTGCCAATGTGGCATCCATCAGCCTACCAACAGTAGGCCGCCTTTTAAAGAGGCACCAGGTATCAATGAAACAAATTTACCTGGTGCCTTTTGAGAGAAACAATGACCGGGTGAAACAACTAAGGGATGAGTATGTTCAGGTACAGCACTATATATTGTATTACTGTTACTATTTGATGCATCACTTACATAATATGTATATTGGAACAACACTGTAAAAAGAACTAACCAAAATATATTTTTTAGAGGGTTATGGTGCTTGACGCTGATGTGAACTACCACAAGTACATTTTTGTTGATGAAGCGGGCTTTAACCTGGCCAAAACTCGTCGCCATGGACGGAACATCATCGGCTAACGGGCCACTGTCCAAGTGCCTGGACAACGTGGAGGAAACATCTCCATGTGCGCAGCTATCTCTGAAGATGGTGTCGTAGGACGTAGGCCATTACTTGGCTCCTATAATGCTGCACATCTTATTGAGTTTCTCAATGAAATTGAGCCGGCCTGTCAAGGTGAAGGGGTCACCTATGTAATTGTGTGGGACAATGTCAGGTTCCACCACGCAGAGGTAGTTCAAGCATGGTTTCAGGCCCATCCCCGATTCATGACTGCCTCCATACTCCCCTTTCCTCAACCCTATTGAGGAATTTTTTTCAGCATGGAGGTGGAAGGTCTACGATCGCAACCCCTTGAGCGTGCCACACTCCTTCAGGCCATGGATGATGCATGTGATGACATCAGTGTAGACCAATGTCAAGCATGGATTCGTCACGCCAAAACGTTTTTTCCAAGGTGCATGAACAATGATAACATTCATTGTGATGTGGACGAGAATCTATGGCCAAATGCGCAAGACAGGCTTGATCCAAATTAATGTAATATGTGCACTAAATGTTGTTTTGTTCTCATTTAGTTACATTTCATTATAGAAAGTATACCTATGTTACAATTATATCTGAAAATAAAAACTAATTTGCCCAAATGATTGTAGAGGATGTCTTCATTGATCCTTCACTTGATTACACATAGGATGGATATTTTGGAAATTATAAATCTATAATTAAATGTAAATGTTGGGTAATGTAAGTGTATTGCCTAATGTGAAAACTGTGTAATCTGTTTTTTATAGTACTGTAGCATATTAATTTCAGCACTAAGGCCGATTTGAAACGTGTATCTTGCATTGTTTGCTGTTGGATGAACTGATTGTTAAAAGTACTAAACTGAAAGAAGATCATACTGTTGTGATTCGGTGATTAAACTAAATGTTCTCATTACATATTACAATAATCTTGTGTTTGAAACAATGATTATGTGGACTGAAAGCATTACATCAGGTTTTGAAAGAATGACTAGCTCTGTTACAAGTGTGATCAGTTTGGATTTTTGTACTGAGTTTTGCAAATGTACACCTTGTGAAAATAGTACCAAAGCGAATAAAACAAAAAAATTAAAAAAAAACTGTAATATTGTGGAGGATGAGGGGTTAAGGGATTTAATGCCCATTGCAAAGAAAATGCAACCTATGGAGCGACTAGTTCTTTCAATTATCAAACTCAACTTAAACTTTGGGAAAAATGTAATGCTACTTGAATTGGTGCTATTTTAGTGCATTTCTATCTTTATACTGTGGAAGGTCTTGTTTGGAAAATGTTAAAGCATTATATTGTTACATATTGATTTGTTTTCTTTTGTAAGAAGGAAATGAATGCATTTTGACAAGAAAAGTATATAAATGTTCAATTTCACCACTTTCATTAATAGCAATTATCTATGAAAAATTATGTGATTAATCACAAAACAATTTAATCTACTGACAGGACTAGTTATAAGCAATATTGAAACTGGATTGCACCTTTCTAATGATATATAGGCTGCCACTATATAAAGCGTACTGTATGGTAATATGCATTAAATGTGAAATATACCAATCTCTTGGCCCCCGACTTCAGTCAGATCGATGAAAGCAACATAAAGTGGCTTCTGCTGCTCATGCCTTTTCTTTTGGAGTTAAAAAAGGAACTCCCCTTTCACCCCGGGTCACGGGCCAGCTGCCCACCCTGTAGTTAGGCCACTGTTATCGTGCACAATAGACAGACATTCAATAATTCACTCAAGGGCTGGGCTGATCACAGTGTGCTCCTTTGAACAGATCTCAGAGTAGTCTTCAAGCAATCTCGCCATCTGTTTGTCAGTGATCAGACTACAGTCTTTCTTCTTGATGCCATTATACATTCCTCTTATGTTACCTATTTTGCCACCATCTGGATGTCTTCACGTACCATCTGTAAGTAGGCATTGGTGAAGCATCATGCCATTAGCTGAACTGTGCTCCAGGCTGACCTCATTTCATGAATATTTTAACACTAATTTTAGTAACATAAATTTTGTGTCAGTTGGAGTATGTGATGGTACAAACTCTGATTTCTAACCCTCCGACTATGATTTAATCTAGTCAGAGGATATTTTAAGGCCGTCAATAGAAGAAGTAGTGTACAATGCTCTACGATTCAAATCTGTAGTCATGCAGCAGGTGAGCAGCAAATGGAAATTGAGCATGTGGGCCACACTCACTGGCCACATCTTCCTACATAAGACTGCACGCAAATGCATTGAACCCATTTCTTTCACAACTCGGAAAAAAGTATCGGTTACGCTCCCTTAATTATTTTTATCTTTCATGCAGCTCCTAGAATAGAGGGAGTTTCTGATCGGGTCAACTTAACTTTTCGTTGTGTGATGCCAAGTTTTTATTTGTAGCCATTTTTTCTAAGTTAATATGTGTGTGATCGTCTAGGTTACTAGTGTAACCCCCGTTCCCTGATGGAGGGAACGAGACCTGTCGATTGTAAGGGGCTTCTTTCGGGAGCCTCGGATACCTCTGAATATGAAAAAGCCTAATGCCAAATTGGCAAACAGAATTTGCATGTCCCACCCCCGGACATAAAAGGCGAGATGTGCCTCTGTTCAGTCAGGTTCTGCACTGAGGAACCAAGAACAAGGTTCGGCCATTACAGCGGCTTGGTACAGTGTTGTGGCAATGGGGACACAATGTCTCGTTCCCTCCATCAGGGAACAGGGGTTACACTAGTAACCTAGACGTTCCCCTTCTGTCACTCACTCGATGTGTGTCGATTGTAGTGACACAAGGGGTCCCTAATCAATAGCGCCACCTACACTGACCATGTTACGTGATCTGCTGATGCTGGTACAGCAGGCTGTAGCATGCCAAAGGCGCATGAGCATCAGACTGCACGTAACCCTCCCCGATGCCCCACTAATATGTCATATTGTTTTTATTAGGTTCCCGGCATCTGACCAAGGACTCCTTTGGGGATAGGAAAAAGCGACGTGGCAAGCATGGGAGTGGGCCGTGCCAGCCGTGGCCTTTTCTCTATGTTTCTCCTCATAGAGTGTTAGATGAGGCTTGGGCCATGTAGCTATAACACGCATCGGGAAGGCGTTCATTTCCAACTCCTATTCTTTCAGGGGGAAAAGACCCCATGGAGACCACATCCTAACCAGGCTGGGGGAGGTTAAATGTGGCAAATACCTCACACAGGTTTTTTAGGGCACATGTGGAAATTGCACGGTGGTACATCCTACCTGCTGGGAGACGCGGGTCCGCCGGTAGGGGGACCGTACCGTGGAAAATACACATATGGGAATTAATCCATGAAGGCGAACACTGTGGAGCACCTATTCTAGTACAGAGTAATTAGAACCCATAGTGGGTCTGGTTAGGAATTCCTCCACTGAATTCTCAGACCAGAGGGCTAGGGAGGAAAATACATCCAAGGAGCGTGAGTTTAGTAGATTCACCTGGGAGAAACAGCGCACATGATCACTTCAGTGAAGGGGTTGGGTGCTAGTGCAAGCAGTACACCTTGTCAGTCGTCCTGTGTTACCGAGTTCTACATGCTTGGCCTGACAAAACACGGGTTGAGACGACTCAACCCGGATATTGTAGAATCTCGCAAAGGTATGGGGTGTCACCCAGCCCGCTGCTCTACAGATGTCTGCTAGACAGGTGACGTTGGACAGTGCCCACAAGGATGCCCCACTTGTTGTAGAGTGTGCTCGAACCCGCAAGGGGGTGGGCATGGCATGGGTCTGATAGGCCAATGTGATGGCATCGACTACCCAGTGAGCAAGCCTCTGTTTGGAGACAGTGTTCCCTTTTCCGCTGTCCGCCAAAGCAAACAAAGAGCTGCTCAGAGTGTCTAAAGACAAATATGTATGCAAAGCACGTACCGTACACAGCAACAATAAGTGTCCTCCCAGGGCAGCACTTGCAGGTTCACTACCTGGTCCCTTAAGAGGGTCGTAGGAACCGGTCGTGGTCTTAGGATGACGTGAGTATCTGCCAGACCATACTCCAGACAAGTGTCACTGACAGAGAACGCTTGCAGGTCTCCAACCCTCTTGATAGAGGGATGTCTTCTGGGAGAGGGCACTTAGCTCAACTGATTCTAGAGGCTTGAAGGGGGTTCTCTGAAGGCCCGTAAGGACCAAGGGGAGATTCCATGAGGGGAACAGGCATGGCCTGGGAGTGTTCAGCCTCCAGGCACATTCCAGGCACACAGGTATTCCCTGTAGGAATGAGAGCACTGACCCTACTACGCACCTCTGTGGGTCTTCAGATCGGGAGGAACACCAATTTGCGAACAGGCGCCACTTTAGGGCGTAAAGTTGCCTGGTGGAGGGAGCTCTGGCTTGGTTGATGGTGGCTCTACGCCAGGGATGAGAGCTGGGCCCTGGTTGCGGCGGAGCTACCTGCTGGTTACTTGCTGCCACAGGGGGACGCCCTGGGGAGGAGTGTTTGCTCTTTTAGAAGACTGTTGCAGTGCACAGGGGCGAGGACTGCACTGGCATGCAGAGGAGGGAGAAAGCCGCTGGCAATGCGCCATAGATTCAACAGGAAAGCTCTCTAGAGGTAAGGTGGAACAAAGTGAGGTTTCAGCTTGCTGAACACACACAACCGCACGGCTCCAAATCTGACTGAACAGAGGCACATCCCGCCTTTTATACCCGTATGTCCGGGGGCGGGATATGCAAATTCTGTCCACCAATATGGCATTGACCTTTTTCATATGGTGCTATTTTTGTTAAATAACCCGACTTGGACATCAGCGCAACCAGTGTTCGTGTCTTCCATCGCCAGATACTGCTCAAATATTGGATTCATGCAACAACCAAGCTGCATGATGACCTGCAGGAGGCGCTACGCGAACTTGGCTTGCTGCGGAGACCAGGCCTCCAGTCCTCGGCATCACCTGATGCCGGTGGCCGGGGGAAGAGGACGTCGTAAGCATTGTGCGAGGAAGCGGAAGCGCGGCAAGATGGCGGGGGTCCATTCTAGGCTAAAAACAAACCCTAGCCGGCCAGCTCTCCCATCTATCCTGCTCTCAAATGTTGCTCCCTGGACAATAAACTAGACTACATCCAACTCCAGCAGGCTACGCAACGTGAGTTTAGAGACTGCTGCATCTTTATATTCACGGAGACGTGGCTCAGTGACAGAGTTCAGGATCCCGCCATTCAGCCAGACAGGCTCAACCTCGTTTCGTGCCGACAGAAATGCAGCTCTGTGCGGTATGACTCGCGGTGGTGGCTTGTGTGTTTACATCAACACGGAATGGTGCAAGAACTCTATGCTTGTCTCTAGCTACTGCTTATCGCTGGTGGAGCTTGTGACTGTTAGATGCAGACCTTTTTATTTACCATGGGAATTCACCACTGTTATCATAACCGGAGTTTACATTCCCTCCAGCACTAACACTAAGGAAGTGCTCTGTGAACTGTATGGGCTATGAGCGAACTGCAGAATGCTCAACCTGATGGACTGTTATCGCCAACCATGCGAATCTCAAGACAGTGCTCCCTAAATTCCATCAGTATGTGGACATTGCAATAAGAGGGGCGAACGCGCTTGATCTTGTTTAAACAAGCATCCCAGGCGTGTACCGGGTGGAGCCCCGCCCCCACCTCGGCTACTCAGACCACATCTCTGTTATGCTAATTCCATCATACAGACCGCTCATCAAACGCACAAAACCGCTTCAGAAGCAAAGCAGGTGAAAACCTGGCCAGCAGGAGCCATCTCTGCTCTTCAGGACTGTTTTGAGTGTACTGACTGGCACATGTTAAGGGAAGCTGCAACATATGTCAACTCTACCAACTTGGAGGAATACACAGCATCAGTGAACAGCTACATCAGCAAGTGCATTGATGATGTCACTTTCTCCATGACCATCACCACATGCTCCAACCAGAAGCCGTGGATGACTGCGGAGGTGCACGCGCTGCTGAGGACCCGAGACTCCGCCTTCAGAGTAGGCGAAAAGGCAGCCCTAAGAACAGTGAGGGTCAAACTGTCCTGGGCCATCAGAGAGGCAAAGCGCGCACATGCCCAGAGAATCCACAGTCAATTCCAGGACAGCGGTGACACGCAGCACATGTGGCAGGGCATCCAGGCCATCACCAACTACAGGACAACATCAGTTGCCTGTGACAAAGATGCCTCCCTTCAAGGTGCGCTGAACAACTTCTACGCTCGGTTTGAAGTGCAGAACGACGTGGTGGCGAGGAAGACCACCCCTCCTCCCAACGACCAGGTGCTCTGTCTTTCCACGGCCGATGTGAGGAAAACTCTATGTAGAGTCAACCCACGGAAGGCTGCTGGACCAGACAATATTCCTGGCAGAGTGCTCAGAGAATGTGCAGACCAGCTGGCAGATGTTCTTACCGACATCTTCAACATCACTCTGAGCAACACCGTCGTTCCAACGTGCTTAAAGGCCACCACCATCATCCCCATGCCAAAGAAGTCTTCAGTGTCCTGCCTCAACGACTACCGTCTCGTCGCACTCACACCCATCATCATGAAGTGCTTCGAGAGGCTTGTCATGAGGTACATTAAGACCCAGCTGCCCCCCTCACTAGACCCGCTGCAGTTTGCATATCGTCCAAAATGTTCAACAGACGATGTCATCGCCACCACCCTCCATCTGGCCCTAACCCACCTAGATAAAAAGGAACCATACGTTCGAATGCTGTTCATAGACTTCAGCTCAGCATTCAACACAATCATTCCCCAGCACCTGATTGGAAAGCTGAATCTGCTGGGCCTGGACACCTCCCTCTGCAACTGGATCCTGGACTTCCTGACTGGGAGACCTCAGTCAGTCCGGATCGGGAACAGCATCTCCACTACCACCACACTGAGCACTGGGGCCCCCTAGGGCTGTGTGCTCAGTCCACTGCTGTTCACTCTGCTGACTCACGACTGTGCAGCAATGCACAGCTCGAACCACATCATCATGTTAGCCGATGACATTACCGTGGTGGGTCTCATCAGCGAGAATGATGAGTCAGCATACAGAGGTGCAGCGGCTAACAAACTAGTGTAGTTGACTTTAGGAGAGCACAGAGTGACCACTCTCCGCTGAACATCGATGGCTCCTCTGTGGAGATCGTCAAAAGCACCAAATTCCTTTGTGTTCACCTGTCGGAGAACCTCACCTGGTACCTCAACACCAGCTCTATTACGAAGAAAGCCCAGCAGCATCTCTACTTTCTTCGAAGGCTGAGGAATGTATATCTCCCACCCCCATCCTCACTACATGCTATAGAGGGACTATTGAGAGAATCCTGAGCAGCTGCATCACTGCCTGGTTTGGGACTTGCACCGTTTCGGACCGCAAAGCCCAGCAGAGGATAGTGAGGACAGCTGAGAAGATCATCAGGGTCTCTCTTCCCTCCATCAAAGACATTTACAAAAAACACTGCATCCGCAAAGCCACCAGCATTGTAGATGACCCCACACACCCCTCACAAAAACTCTGCATCCTCCTGCCATCTGGCAAGAGGTACCAAAGCATTCGGGCCTCACAGACTGTGTAACAGCTTCTTCCCCCAAGCCATAAGACTCCTCAATACTCAGAGACTGGTTTGACACACACGTGTCCTGAGTTGCACTTTAATTATTGTCACTTTATAACTGGCTACTACCTCAATAACTGCTATGTCCATAGAACACTATCTCATCTCATGTTTACATTTGGCATTTTTAGAAACTGTCATCTTTTGCACTACTGTTTACTGGTTGGCGCTGCACTGTGCCTATTGTCCTGTTCATTGTTAGTAATTTATTGTACTGTCCTGTACTTTTTGCACGTGCACTTTATATAGGTATGTTATTTAGTCTGTGTAGACTCATGTGGTTCTGGGTTTGTCCTATGTTGTTTTATGTAGCACCATGGTCCTGGAGGAACGTTGTCTTGTTTCGCTGTGTACTGTACTAAATGTATATGGTTGAAACGACTATAAAAACTACTTGACTTGACTCATATTCAGAGGTATCCGAGGCTTCCGAAAGAAGCCCCTTGTGTCACTACAATCGATATAACTGTGGCACGGTGGAGGGCGGGACCGGGGCGTGATTACACACACCTGGTCCCGTATTAGTCTAATTAAGCCGTCAAGAGGGATAAAGGCCACTCGCGGACAGCGATGCGAGAGAGAGATCGTTTACGGACATGTCCGTTGTCTTATGTGTTTGTATTTTGAGTTTTCCGTTAAACCTATTATTTTATATGTCAAGCCGGTTTCTCGCCTCTTCCTTGCCCGTGACCTTGAACTGTTCTACATTGGTTCCAAAACCCGGGAAGGAAGAGGGATGCGCCATAGCTGAGTTCTCGCCACTGCCCAGCGGAGCAGCCGCGGCCATCTGCCAGGGGATGGAGGAGCCCAGCCGCCTGGACGCGGAGGAACAGCCGCGGACCGTGAGGGGAAGAGGGGCTCCTGGCCGACCGCCTGGAGTGGTTAGGGCCGCTGCCAGGGGTGGGGGAGTCCCCTACTAGCCGCTGGTACGCGGCGGGGTTGGAGACTGCCAACCGCGTGCGGGGGAGGGCCCGCTGCCGACCGCCTGGAGTGGGAGAACCGCTGCCAGGGGCAGGGGGGAGGCCCCTTCGACTCCCCAGGAACGCGGCGGGGTGTTCCGTCCGCCAGGGGCTGAGGACTGCCTCCGATCCGCCTGGAGAGGCATGGCTGTTGTCCTGTAGAGGGTGGAGAAGTGGCTGAGGAACGAGCTATGGCGTATCAGAGAACCGGCGAGTAAGTTTTTTTTTTTTTAATCTCTCTCTCCTCTCTCTCTCGCTGCCACTCTGCATTGGCCTTTTCCCTCTTTTTTAAATTATGGTGTTTGTGGGAGGGCAGGTACTGCCCAGTGCAGGAAGGACCTCCCCCCCATTTTTAATTGTTGTTGTTTCTCTCCCCTTGCCCCCTCCCTCGTCCAAGGGATGTACGTCTGGCCGGGGGTCCCCAGCCTGAAAGAACGGGGAGGAATGTGGCACGGTGGAGGGCAGGACCGGGGCGTGATTACGCATGCCCTGTCCCGTATTAGGCTAATTAAGCCGTCAAGAGGGATAAAGGCCACTCGCGGACGGCGATGCGAGAGAGAGATCGTTCACAGACATGTCCGTTGTCTTATGTGTTTGTATTTTGAGTTTTCCATTAAACCTATTATTTTATGTGTCAAGACGGTTTCTCGCCTCTTCCTTGCCCGTGACCTTGAACTGTTCTACAATAACATTGAGTGAGTTACAGAAGGGGAAACCTAGTTTTTCAGAATTTGTTCAGATTCGAAAAGTCGTGTAGTGTAATCCAGCCAGGAGTTGGTGCTAGTGCTTTGATCGGGGATGAGGACTTCTTGTGCTGAGGTTTGGTTAGAAAGTAGGAATTAGTTGCACAGAGCACAACTCCAGGAATTGCAGTCTATTTTAATGGATTTTGATCTCAGCTGTCTTGCATATGTAATCCATCTCCTTTGGAATCTGTGAGAGGTGATCCTTTAATCCTCATGCATATGAAAAGGTAGGCAGACTGTGGCTGGGCAACACATTATTGACTTGGGGCTGCCTAGACATTCCCTAGGCACCATGCTTATAACCAAGTAAGCTGCTGCTTCCCGTGTTGTGTCAACACTGTAATATGAAGCTGAAGTGCAAGCCTGGATATGATAATATAAAGAACAAGCTCATGCAGCAAGTCTCAGCTCTCAACATACTGTAGTTGGTGGCTTCAAAGCAAAGTGCACCCAATACAATTTGGCAACAAGCTCCAGAGTTTTCCTTTTGATTTACTCACAACAGCCTTTCCCTTATAGTCACATGGCAGAAACAGGTGTAATGAAGAGTGTTCACCTTCTCTTAATGCTTTTGAAAATTGTGAAAAAATTATGTCTTTATACAGCCAAGTTAAGACTGCTTTGTGCCTCATCAAAATGATGTGACTTAATTATGCCTGCTCTGTCAGACCTTAGCCCCTTGTATCAAAAGCAGTTCTGATACTGTAAATTAAATGCAGCATCCAAGAAGGCTTAAACTTTGTTGTTGTCAAGATTTTGCAAACGTTTTATAATTTATTGCTTCATATTTCTATATTCATAATTTTTATTTTAAACATGAATCTCATAACATTACTTATGCAAATGTATTTGTATTTGCTGTGTAAATGCTTTTATGCCACCTCTGAGTGTTGCCGGTCCTTCTCGTCCCCGCTCCGAACGGGACTCAAACCGACGTCTCCGGCGTGGGAGGCGGGTGCGCTAACAAGGAGGCTAAAGGCTACAGCCTCTAGCGTCAGTCGCTAGTGCACCTCTTGAGGTCAGGAGAGTGAGGTTTACACACTGCACAGCTATCTACCAGCTGGCTCCCATTACACTCACCCCCCTTAACCTCACTCCCATCCGGGTCACGGCACCACTGTTGCCGATTCTTCTCGCCCCCGCTCCGAACGGGACTCGAACCGACGTCTCCGGCGTGGGAGGCGGGTGCGCTAACGAGGAGGCTAAAGGCTACAACCCCTAGCATCAGTTGCTAGTGCACCTCTTGAGGTCAGGAGGTTTATACACTGCACAGCTATTTACCAGCTGGCTCCCGTTACATGAGCAGCATTAAACAATGTGCGTAAATGCACCTTCTATGCCACCTTTACAATGTACAGATGGCTTTAGTCACCTGCCACGACACACTTTGTCTAGCAATTGTACAATGCACAATGATTGTAACCACAGTGAAAACATCCAATATTTTTAACAGAAATCATTTTATAATAGCAATGAAGAACTAGTGCTACGCTCTTTGCATGAATCAGTCCCACATCTGGTAAAGCAGTACTCCTCCTCCTCACCTTTGCATGTCCTGCTGTCCTCCTGTAGCATGTAACCCCGCGGACAGGAGCACATGTAGCTGCCATCTGTGTTCTTACACATGAAGTTACAGGGTTTGGGGGACATACCACACTCATCTACATCTGACACAAACACAACACAACATATAGGAATAACATATAATAATGCATCTTTACATGATGGGAATTTTCATGACTGATGGCTCTGAAACACTGTTTAGTGTTTGTGCTGTACCAACACATGCAGATCCTGCAGCAGAGGTTGTGTATCCTGTTTCACAGTGACATCTGTAAGAGCCCATGATATTGATACACGCACCATTCACACAAACACCTGGAATCACCTTGCACTCATCTATATCTGTGGATCGAGAGGCAATGAAGAGTTTGCAAAGGTTTAACTTGCTCCAAAACTACTGACAACAGAAACTGATTTGTGATTGTTCTGGTTAAAAAATATCACAAGGTACTATTGCTATCCTTATCATTGTCATAATGACATAATCTGCAATCAGTGTTCTTTAAATTGATTGACATAAAATACTGCTTGACTTTTGTGTGAAAATGATTACATTACATTTTTAAAAGTAACCAATCAATGACTCAAAAATCAGATGCTTTCAATGGTCCAAAGCATTACAACAACATTCAATGTTACAGTTAAAAACAAGAACAGTTACATGTTTAGATAAAAGTAATGTAAGAATAATGAGAATTCCTTTGTCACAATTGCTTGTTTGTATCTGCTGTACCTGTTCCATCAGTTGCATATCCCAGCCCGTATGGGCACAGTTTCTTGTAGTTGGCAGACGCAGGCAGAGGGCATAGCTCACACTGGTTACCCCAGCCCCGACCTCCATGACAACAGCACTGAGATCTGCTGACAGCAGCACGACTGCTGGATGACATCTGACACATGGTGTACAGAACATCAGTAAAGCAGAACCCTTTCCTGTAATCTTTAAGACAAACATCACAATACTAATCAACGGCAGTTTATAATACTGTGGTTAGTGTCCTGAACTAAACACGTTTGAAATAGAAGTATGATTTATATAGTCTGGATAAAGTTCCAGGTTTGGTTTGTCCAGTAATAAAAAGCTGTATCTACAAGTTCATGTTTAACTTTACACTCAGGGCCTTTTTTAAGACCACTACGTCTTAAGCACACTGTACAATTTTGGCTGTGATTCTGACGTCTGAGACAAATTTCAGGAATCCTAAGGATTTCTGTCGTCTCAGAGCAAAATCGTCAATCTTGCAACATTCAGTGTGACATGTTCACAGACGTCCGATTAATAGCCTTTGCAATGATCTTTAGTCTCTGACAAAGTTCTGGCAGTGTCAGAAATTTAGCATCATAGGCGTATAGTGTGACTGCTATTGTGACGGCCAGATGAGATATTCCGCTCCTCTCTAGCACCCTAATTCACTTGAAAAGAAACCTTCTCCACATCTGCACCATAGCAGCATTTGTGCCCAGTTATCACTCTACTCAAGCTCTTTAAATATTTTTTCTTCTTTTCAAGCTTTAATAAATAAATAAACAGAATATACTTGGAGAAAAGTGTAACTCGTCAGCAATATGAAAGTATTTTTCTCTGAATTAAATGAATAGAGAGCTTACAAAATGAAAATAAATAAATGATTGCATTTTTTCCTTTCCCCTTCTGTCACTCACTCGATGTTGTGTTGATTGTAGTGACACAAGGTGTCTTTCTTGAGAGCCTTGCATACCTCTGGATTTGAGAAAAGGCCAATGAAAAATTGGCAGACAGAATTTGCATGTCCCGCCCCCAGACATACGGGTATAAAGGGAAGTAAACGTGCGTCTGTCAGTCAGATTTTTTCTTCATAGCCAAGCGGTTGTGCAGTAACTACTGCTCCACTCACCTCTATCATAGCATTGCTGTTGGATCTACGGTGCTTTTCCAGCGGCTTTCTCCTTTTCTGCAGCGTATACCCTCTAAATAGAAGTATTTTCCCCTCTAAAAGAAAGTATATTCATTCATAAAAGAGTAATACACAGCAGGCGTTGAATGTCCTTTTCATGACGCGTCTTTTTAAAGATGCCCTTCCGCCTCTGTGTAGTTCCTGGATGCGGTCGATATCTCTCCAAATCCAACGGTCATCGATGCTGCCTCATGTGTCTGGGCCACGATCACACCGATGCAGCATTTGTGGGATGGTACTTGTACTCACTACAAGAATATGACCATGGCAACGTTGCGGTCACGGCTTTCATTCCTCAAATTGAATACCACTCCAGCTGCCCCCCGCATCGCTCCTTCTTCCCACGGAATTGAGGATGACCCGGGTGGCAATGGAGGCGATTTGGGGGTGACAGCGGCTCAGTTTTGCCGGGTACGTCCCCATGAACCACCCGCCCCCCAACTCTTGCAGGTTTGAGCACACTCGACGAGAAGTGTGGCATCCTCGTGGGCACTGGCCAACGGCACCTCCCTAGCAAACATCTGCTGAGCAGCGGGCTGGGCAACACCCGATACCATTGTGAGATTCTATAATCTCAGGGTTGAGTCGGTCTCGTCCCGTATTTTATCAGATCCGAGCCAGTAGAACTCAGTGACGCAGAACAACTGACTGGGTGTACTGCTTACACTCATCGCATTTCCCTTCCACTGAGGCGAACACGTGCGCTCTTTTCCCTGGAGATCCCACTAGCTTGGCTCTCTGGATGAATCCTCCATAGCCCTCTGGCCTGCGAATTCAGCCGAGAAATTTGTGACCAGACCCACTACGAGCTTCAAGTGCTCTGTACTGGGGTAGGGCTCCACAGGCAACTCCCTGTGATGTATTTTCCGTGGTACGGTCCCCCTTTTTGGCAGACCCGCATCTCCCTTGGACAGTCTCTCTGACCTGGTTGCTGTGTTTGTAGAGCTCCTTCCTTACTAGGTAGGACCTACTTCCACGTGTGGCTTGACAACCCATGTGACATATTGGCCACATGTTACCTCCCCCCAGCCTGGGCAGAGTCTTTTCCCCCTGAAAGAATAGGAACGGAAAAGAACATCTTCCCCGACGTGTTTTATAGTATTAAGCGCAGCTTTATGCTCTATGACAAGAAACATAGATAGAGAAAAGGCCGCGGCTGGCTGGCTTGCTCCCATGATAGTCATGTTGTTTGTTCCCCCCTCAGGGGTGCTGGGAACCTAAGAACTATATATGACACTTTTTTGGGGTGTTGGGGAGGGTTACGTGCCACCGATACAGTTGCTTCTAGTATGCAGTAGCTTGCTTGCAAGCTGTGTCAGTATCTCACATAACACGGTTGAGTGCAAGGCGTTTTTAAATGGGACCCCTTGTGTCACTACAATCGACACAACGTCGAGTGGGTGACAGAAGGGGAATGTCATGCTTACTGTTGTAACCTCTGTTCCCTGATGGAGGGAACGAGATGCTGTGTCCCACTTGCCATGACACTAGACCTACCACTGTAAAGGCCGAACCTTACTCTCGGCTCATCAGTGCAAAAACCTGATTGACAAATGCACGTCCGCTTCCCTTTATAGCCGTATGTCCAGGGGCGGGACATGCAAATTCTATCTGCCAATTTCTCATTGGCATTTTCTCAAATCCAGAGGTACATGAGGCTCTCAAGAAAGACCCCTTGTGTCAATACAAACGATACAACGTCTCGTTGCCTCCATCAGGGAACAGAGGTTCCCTATCTGTCACTCACTCAACGTTGTGTTGATGAGTTGTTACTAAGGGTCGACCTAGACATCTCTGATCTTTGAGATTTGTGGGATTTGCATGCCACTTCCCCAGACATACGGGTATAAAAGGAGTGCCATTGCGAACACACACTCAGATTTTGTTCTTCGGACCTCATTCTCCTCGTGACAACCCCCTCTTGGCAAAAAGACCTTCTTTCTCAGGGACGGGGCACCATCTGGCACCAGCAAATGGATCTCTGGTATCTCCATGTCTGGCCCTTTGATGGGACGTGGAATATTAATTGGCCTACCTCTGTTGACCTGAAGTGGCATCTGTTTGCTAAGTGGTTTTCTTCCTGATGCGAAGACACCCAGAGATGCGCAGTCGGATCAGTGCTTTCCTTTCTGCAGGAGAGGTTGGAGGGACGGCTGTCCCCCTCCACCTTGAATGAGTGTAGCCGCTACATCGGCACATCATGATGCAGTAGAAGGTAAATATTTGGGGAAGCATGACATGATTCTCGGGTTCCTGAGAGGGTTACATGCCCAAGGTTCCCACGACCCCTTTCAGGGATCAGGTGGTGAACCTGCAAGCACTGCCCCTGGAGGAGGCAGACCCAGCCTTAGCGTTGCTGTGTCTGGTGCATGCTCTTCGCATCTACTTGGAACACACACAGAGCTTTAGAAGCTCCGAGAAGCCCTTTGTCTGCTTTGGTGGACAGTGGAAATGAAGCACTGTCTCCAAACAGAGTATCGCTCACTGGGTTGTCGATGCCATCACCATGGCATACCATGCCTAGCATGTGCCGCCCCCTGCTGGCCTTTGAGCCTACACTACCAGGGTTGTTGGGGCTTCTTGGGCATTGTCCCGCGGTACCTCTTTAGCATACATCTGTAGAGCTGCGGGCTGGGCAACACCTATTACACGTGCAAGGTTTTATAACCTCAGGGTTGAGCCAGTTTCGTCCCGTGTGTTATCAGGTGACGCAAACGGGTAAGTTTGGTTCAACTGGCCGGGTGTACCGCTTGTGCATAGCACCTTTCCCCTCACTTGAGGTGAAAACGTGCACTCTTCTCCCAGTTGCGTTCGCAAAAAAGTTTGAATCCTGGACGCTCTTCCTCCTTAGCCTAGCGGCCGACGAGTTTTCGGAGAGGCTCGCCGCTGCCCCAGTACGTGCGTCACTTAGGCCCCCGTACTGTGGTAAGTTCTCCACATGTGCTGGTTGTCTCCTTAGGCAACCTGTGTGATGTATATTCCACAAAATGGTTTCACCGCTAGTAAACCGCGTCTTCCTTGGGCAGAGGGCTCTCTGTCCTTGGTCACCGTGTTTGTAGTAACTTGCAATGGCATTCATTTTATACCCGTATGTCCGGGGGAGTGGCATGCAAATACCACACGCCAATTCTCATTGGCCTTTTCTCAAAGATCAGAGATGTCTGGGCTCCCAAGGGTTACCCCTAGTGTCAACTCTTCGACACAACGTCTCGCTCCGTCTATCCCTCCACCATTTAATTAAAAATAAATAAATAAAAAAGATTGAACAGTTTATACTGGTAAGTGGGTTGAAGAAATTGTGTGTGCAAAGCACAAAAGGAAACAGACGTGGTTCTTCACTTACAATGACCTCCCATATTCCCATAGTTCTGTGAAAACACCTACAGTTTGCACATATTCGCCCATAGATTGTGCAAATGCTCCCATTGCATGTTGCCCAGGCATGAAAATTTCAAATTTTTTAAATAAAAGATGTTTAAATACATTTTTAAATATTACAAAAATGTGGTCAGATGTAGTGCATGGCTGTAGCACATAGCTCTGCAAGTAACCCAGGTACAAAAAATAGAGCCCTCAGTGTTGGAAAGAAGTTTTTACCGAGGCATTGTGTGGCCGTAGAGTCGAGTTTAAACCCAATGCCGCACTCACACGTGTAGCTGCCAACAGTATTCACACATCGGCCGTTCTCACAAACACCAGTTTGAGTTAGGCATTCATTTTCATCTGTACAAAGACAAAAAAAGGATAAAAATGTGAGTGAGGATTTTTTTTCTAATATAGTATAATATTTTAATTTGCCTTTTTGTTTGCTGTATTGCTCTGCACAGGGACTGTAGACTACAATCAATAATAGTAAAAAAGCATGTATTATTTTTTATTTTGCTGCTTTATTTCATGTTGCTGTCTCCGCTGGTCTCATAGTTCAAAGTGGTGTGTGATCCAGACAGACTAGCAGTGACTGGTGGACTGGCTACCTTTGACGAAACGATGTGGCTGTCGAACTTCAGAATGTGCGCTGGAAGATACTATTACTAATTTTCTTAACTAGACATACAGTCTGCCACCACTACCAGCATGTTTCCTGCAACAATGTGTGACATAACGTACCTTTACGTAGAGTGAAATAGAGACATACTGCAAAAAGTCACTGATCTGATCAGAGAGGCTAAAACAGATTTCCAGAAATGTGATTTGAATTTCAAAACCACAAATGAATGTACACTACCGTTCAAAAGTTTGGGGTCACTTGTCTGAAATGTTTCTCATGATCTTAAAAATCTTTTGATCTGAAGGTGTATGCTTAAAAGTTTGAAATTAACTTTGTAGACAAAATATTATTCTGCCAAAACATATACATTTATTTAATTACAAATCTAAAATTTCCTAAAAAAAAAAAAAGTTTTTGAAATGGATGACTTGGATCAAAATATGAAGAAAAGAAGCCAATAAGTGCCCAACATAGATGGGAACTCCTTCAATACTGTTTAAAAAGCATCCCGGGGTGATTCCTCAAGAAGTTGGTTGAGAAAATGTCACGAGTACATGTCTGCAAAATCTAGGCAAAGGGTGACTACTTTGAAGATGCTAAAATATTACATAGTTTTGGATTTATTTTGGATTTTTTTGGTCACAAAATAATTCCCATATTTCCATTTCTATTATTCCATAGTTTTGCTGACTACTATTATTCTAAAATGTGAAATAAATAAATAAATAAAGAATGAGTAAGTGACCCCAAACTTTTGAACGGTAGTGTATCTTATAATGATTTTTAAAAATCACATTTCATGTGATTTTTTGCCAATCAGACTTGCTAAATTTGATCAGATACCAATCAGAAATGTCCAAAAGTCGGATTTGGACTGACAGTCAGAAGAAAGCCTTAGAGCAGATGCTTCTGGTTCAAATGAGCCCAAATACACAATGCATACAGCTTTATATAATCTCCTGAGAATGACTTGTGTTTCTGAATGTGTTAAAGTAACACATCCCCTACACTAAAAACCATTAATGAAATAACATTTAAAATAAATTAAATACAAATATAAGAAAAAAGAAAATATCAATATAATACAAAGCATCACCAGACAGGGAAAAAAATTGCTTAATGCACTTGAGAGGTGTTTCATCAAGTGCAAGAATTTAAATTTTACTGCTTTATCATCCATAAATGTAAAAAATGCAAGTTACCCAGATAGAACACTTACTGTCTGGAAAGCATCACAATCTAATTAAAAGCATCTTTTTTTGTTTAGTTTAGCATCTTAAAAAGATCAGCTTTACAAACATTCCAAATCATAAAAATCGCAAAGACACCTGCTAAATGTCTTATCGACATCCAAGACATCACCAATGACCTACGTCTTACAGATGTTTTGCAGATGAGTAGACAATGTAAAACAATAATTTTACAGATGTAAAAACACACATCAAATTAACGTCTGGGTGATGTATGTATTTATATTCTGCAAACCTTAATTCCTAACAATTTGCTTCCCTTACAGGAGAGCCCACATAACCCTTCTCTCTACATTTTTTGCAGATGTCTGTGGACTTGTGATTCTCCTTCACAATTGAGTCGGTTTCTTGACAAAAGTCACATGACAGATTTACTTATTTGCTTAAAGTGGCAGTGATTCCATTCATCTCCTTCAAAGCACTATTTCTGCTCCTAAATCCTCCACTGCCACAACAGTGCTTTAATACCCCATCCCCACAGAAGCACCATTAAATTTTTTTGTCTCAACTACTCCACTGATGCAGCAGCGTGTTCACAACTTTTCACTGGAACTTTGAGCTGGAGACCTGCTTCAGCCTCAACTCCATCCTTTACAGACAACAAGACAAATTTGTTTACACTTAACAATCTGTTTATAGTTTGCATGTATTAGCTCGCGCGCGCTGGGGGTCCTACACATGGGTCTCGCGCCCCCCCCACCCGGTGAGGGGCGGGGGAAACGCGGCCGCTCATAGGGGCGCGGAGGCGGACCATCCTCGTGGCTGTTCGTGAGGGGGTATGGCCCTGGAGCATCCACACTCATTGAATAATAAAACTTTACATCTGTAGGGTGTAATTTATAAAGTCTTTAAATACTGTATAACTGAATAAAACTGATATACAATTGTTTTAAATATAACTGAAGCTAATGCTAAAAGGTCCCACTAACTTTTGTTCCCCGTCTGTCGCTCACTTCAACATTGTGTCGAAGAAGCGACACTAGGGGTCTCTCTTGAGCGCCGAATATACCTCTGATCTATGAAAAAAGGCCAATGAGAAGTTGGCGGACAGAATTTGCATGTCCCGCCCCGGACATACGGGTATAAAGGGGGGGAAATGCCTCTGTTTCCTTCAGAAATTTTCTTTGGAGCCGATGGTCGTGCATGCAGCGAACTGCGAGTCACACACACCTATTCCTCTTAACTCTGGTCAATCTGCTGTTGGATCTACGGCGCACATCAGCGGCTTTCTCCTTTTCTGCATGGCAGTGCAGTTTGTCCCTGGGCGATTCGACAGCGCAACTAAAAGAGTTGTATTAAAAGAGTGATTTTCTCTGAAAGAGTATTTTCCTCTAAAAGAGTAATACACAGCGGCGTTGTCCTTTTCCTATTCGGGACACGTCTTTATAAAGATGCCATTCCGCCCCTGTGTAGTTCCTGGATGCGGTAGAGTGCTCTCCACTTCAGACGGCC
The DNA here is from genome assembly GCA_032164185.1 of Moxostoma hubbsi. Classification (NCBI taxonomy): domain Eukaryota; kingdom Metazoa; phylum Chordata; class Actinopteri; order Cypriniformes; family Catostomidae; genus Moxostoma; species Moxostoma hubbsi. The sequence goes on along the minus strand of JAVLUX010000038.1, from coordinate 33,172,039 downwards.
ACAGGCGCTGTCTCGTGTGTATGGGCTGCAATCACACCGAGGCAGCATTTGTCTCGAGAACTCACTGCGAGAACATGACCATGGCAACGTTGCGGTCACGGCTTTCCTTCAACCGAAGGAATGCCACTCCAGCCGCCACAGGATTGAGGACGATGGGGCCGGTGATGGAGGCGATTTGGTGATGGCAGCGGGCGTGGCAGCATCCCCGCGAACCGCCCGCCCCCCAGCACGCTCGTTAACTTCCGTCCGGGCTTGAGGCGACAGTGGCTCGTCTCACAGCCAGCCTGCCTATCCTCTTAAGCCCTCCGAGCTGGATGAGTTCACCGATGCATCGGAGAGCGGTCCGGCATCTGACGCGGATGACTCGATGACCCCTCCAAGGCCTGTAGGACAACATCGTCATTGACCGCCAAAGCCTACAGTGCCAGCGGACAGGCCGCTTCCGCCCTGCATGCCATGGCCCTCATGCAAGTCCACCAGGCCTCCTCGAGGGGAAGGCCCCAAGTGGTCCTGAGACGATCGACCCATAGACTGAGACATTCGCTCCGGAGCTGTTAAGAAGACCACTCTATCCCCTGGTGGAGGGCCAGGAGGAGAATCTTTATTTGAATTTATTTCATTTGCCGCACCCCCGTACCCACATTCTCAATAAAAGAGAGATTTCCTTTGTCTCTGGGTCACCTGGCCGGCAAATACCTTTCTCACGGCACTCTGCTGCCAGACCTCGACAGTCCCCTGGACGCGGACCCCCCCCCCCTCCAGCCAAGCCACGACTGCCCCCGGCCATGTGGGACCTCCTCCTCAGTCACTAACCTGCCCTCTTCCAGGTGTACGGAGCAAGGTAAGTGCTTCAAGTCTTTTCTCAGCACCAGAGCGTCAGGACACATTTACGTCAAAAATAATCAGCCCTTTAGTGTCCCTAGCACGGAGCTTGTATGCATGGCTTTCACTTCCCAACCCATCTTGCTGGCTGGCCAGGACCATCCGACTCGGTTACGCAATTCAGTTTTCCAGACCCCCGCCACCCTTCGCAAGCGTCCGCTGTTCCGCAGTACGCGGCGAACATGCCAAGTCCCTGCGTGTGGAAATTGCAACCCTTTTGTCAAAGATGCGATAGAGCCAACCGAGATGAAGAAGGGTCTATACAGCCCTTACTTCCCAAGAAAGGTGGTGGCTTACGACTGAACTTGGACTTGCGAGTTTTCAACCAGGCCTTACAAAAACTCCCGTTCAAAATAATCATGCAGAAACATATTTTAACATGCGTTCGACATCTAGATTGGTTCAGGACGTGTACTTCCTGTAACACCCCAGAGTTCAACACTGTTCTACATTTTTGTTAATTATATGCAGTACCGTAGTTTCCCTGTAGGGGCCGCTATATGAACTGGTTGACTGAGAAGAAAATATTGAGAGAAGAAGACTGTATAAAGCTGATATGCACGAGGTGATCAAGCGCTGCTTTTGAAGTACTAAAATGCGCGATTTTCTGATAAAAAAAAAAAGAGTTTAAACTTTTCATAAGATTTAAGAAGTATGTTCATGGGTTCAAAAAGGAATTCCCTTTGATGTTATTGAGAAACTTCTGCGAACTCTGGTGAGTTTCTGTGTTAAGAGAAATGTTTAGTCGATGTGCTTTAACTGATTAACGATCAGAAAATTGTATATACGTTATATTGAAAAAAAAACAGTCAGAGTTAAAAGATGATGTTAATTGAAAGTTCAAATGTTTTTTTGTATTTGAATTCACATTATACAAACGGAGATCGGGGAAACTGATAGATTTAATTCTTGATACATTTATTTTATGATGTTCCCTGTATATACACTACCGTTCAAAAGTTTGGGGTCACTTACTCATTCTTTATTTATTTATTTATTTCACATTTTAGAATAATAGTAGTCAGCAAAACTATGGAATAATAGAAATGGAAATATGGGAATTATTTTGTGACCAAAAAAATCCAAAATAAATCCAAAACTATGTAATATTTTAGCATCTTCAAAGTAGTCACCCTTTGCCTAGATTTTGCAGACATGTACTCGTGACATTTTCTCAACCAACTTCTTGAGGAATCACCCCGGGATGCTTTTTAAACAGTATTGAAGGAGTTCCCATCTATGTTGGGCACTTATTGGCTTCTTTTCTTCATATTTTGATCCAAGTCATCCATTTCAAAAACTTTTTTTTTTTTTAGGAAATTTTAGATTTGTAATTAAATAAATGTATATGTTTTGGCAGAATAATATTTTGTCTACAAAGTTAATTTCAAACTTTTAAGCATACACCTTCAGATCAAAAGATTTTTAAGATCATGAGAAACATTTCAGACAAGTGACCCCAAACTTTTGAACGGTAGTGTATGTAAGGAAAAAAGTATTTATACATGAAAGTGAGTATTTTGAAGTGAAGATGATAAATTTGTGCGTTGAACAGATTTATTGGTGCGTAATGAGTATGCTCGCGTGTACAATGTTATATTTAATAACATTAAGCTAACACGTGTATGAACGTGAGTGATGCTTTTGCGATTTCATTTACTCGTGTGTTTATTGAATGAAAAGTATATTTGAATTTTGAGAGATGTTGACTGTGAATTGTGTTTTGTGTAGATTGTTTTTTTTTGTTGTCTGATTCCATTCTGTGAAAAGATCAACTGTGAGCTATGGCGAGCCAGACCGTGATTTTGTGAAGGGCCTACTGCGCTCTACTGACGTTCAACCCAGACCAGTTTCCATCTGTTTGCATCGTGGGATTCATTTCAATTACAGCTAAGCTGTTACTTGATACACACACACACACACACTACCCGGGTAGTAGAAAAAAAGGCCTTACATATACAATTAACTTTATACACACACATCAACTTCCGAAGGAACCAGAAGGACTTTTGGACATTTTATTTTTCTTCTCCATTTCGGATAGTGTTGTGACGAGACCTCAATATATTTTGCAATTGAAGCATTTGTTTATTAAGTTGTTTCATGTACAATAAATGTGCTGGCTATTAGCTGATTTACACTATTTGGCTTAAACTTTATTTCTATCCTCCTAGAGTCGAACCTAGTCTTATACTCAGAGTAATAGAACACTTATGAGTTCTATTGACAACTTTAACAGTGTTACATTCCACTTCTCAATACTGCCTCGACATCGACCCTTTCTACGGTTCGCATTCGACGGCCAGGCGTATCAGTACAATGTCTTCCCCTTTGGCATGTCCCTGTCCCCTCGCATATTTACGATGGTCGCAGAGGCAGCTTTTGCCCCGCTCTGAGAAGCCGGTATTCACATACTCAACTACCTCGACAACTGACTCATCCTGGCCCACTCCCGAGAGTCCCACAGGGACCAGGTGCTCAGGCACCTCAGCCGTTTAGGGCTTCAGTTCATCTGAAAAGAGCAAGCTCGCCCCAGTTCAGAGCATCTCTTTTCTCGTTATGGCGTTAGACTCAGTGTCAATGTCAGTGCGCCTCACCAATGAGCGCGCAGTCAGTGCTGAAATGGCTCGCCACTTTCAGGCCAGGCACAACGGTCCCTTTAAAACTTTTCGAGAAGCTCCTGGGGCATATGGCATCCTCTGTGGTGGTCGCGCCACTGGGGTTGATGCATATGAGACCGCTTCAGCACTGGCTACAGACTTGAGTCCCGAGACGAGCATGGCGCCGTGGCACGCACCGTGTGATGGTCACCCCCACCTGCCGCCAAACATTCAGACCCTGCTTTCTCTGCTTTCCGCGGGCAGGAGTCCCCTTGCAGCAGGTGTCCCGATGCGTCCTGGTCACGACTGACACCTCCAGATTGAGTTGGGGCGCCGTGTGCAACTGGCACTCAACTGGCACATCAACTGCCTGGAGTTCCTGACTGTTTTCTTTGCCCTGCGGATGTTTCTCCCGCTAGTTCAGGGCAAACATGTCTTGATCAAATCAGACAGCACCACCACGGTTGCGTACATAAATCGCCAAGGTGGCGTATGCTCCCGCCACATGTCACAACACGCCCATCGTCTCAAGTCGCTGCATGCCACTCACATCCCCGGCAACCTCAATGTGGTAGCGGACGTGCTGTCATGACAACGCTTGCCCAGTGGAGAGTGGAGGCTTCACCCCCTGTCCGTCCAGCTGATTTGGGTATGTTCGGCAAGGCTCAGGTAGACCTGTTTACCTCCCGAGAAACCTCCCACTGCCCGCTCTGGTATGCCCGAACAGAGGCTCCGCTCAAGGCAGACGCACTGGCACACAGCTGGCCAATGGGGCTGTGCAAGTTTGCATTTCCCCCAGTGAGCCTTCTTGCACAGGTGCTGTGCAAGGTCAGGGAGGACGAGGAACATGTCACTCCAGTGGCTACCTATTGACCCACCCAGGCTTGGTTCTCAGACCTCATACTCCTCGCGACAGCCCCTCCCTGACAAATTCTCCTGAGGAAAGAGCTTCTTTCTCAGGGATGGGCCATGCACCCAGACCTCTAGAACCACCATGTCTGGCCCCTGGATTCCGAAGACTTTGTGGGGCATTGGGGAAGGGTACATGCAGTCTGATACAGCTGGTCATTTTGGCACGTCAAGTGCCTGCCCGCTCCTGTGTCAGCAGTACACGTACACGGCTCAGCGCATGGCGTGATTTAAATTGGTCCCCTAGTGTCGCTTCTTCGACACAACGTCAAAGTGAGTGACAGACAGGGAATGTCTAGGTTATGTGTGTAACCTCTGTTCCCTGATGGAGGGAATGAGACGTTGTGTCCTCCCAGCCACTTCGCTGAGCCGAGCCACTGTTGTGGCCGGACCATTTCCAGCTCCTCAGAAAAATCCTAAATGAAACAGCATTTCCCAAACAACAAAGGCATTTCCCGCCTTTATACCCGTATGTCCGGGGGTGGGACTTGCAAATTATGTCCGCCAACTTCTCATTGGCCATTTTTCATAGATCAGAGGTATATTCGGCGGTCAAGAGAGACCCCTAGTGTCGCTTCTTCAACACAATGTCTCGTTCCCTCCATCAGGGAACGGAGGTTACATACTTAACTAGACGTTTCAAAGGTCAGAATTTGCATGCTTTTAATGAACTTTAATATGTGATTTTTAAAAACACTATTTTTGTACCCTTCAGCTTTCCATAGTTCCAAACACATTGTGTACAATTGAAGTTTTGAAGCATATTATTGATTTGTCTGGTTTTTAAAGTTAGTTTAGAAGATAGCAGGCTTTAAATAGGCTAAAAAATGTGCTTATGAGAAAAAAATAATAGCTAGACTTGCCAAAGTTTGTGAGGTTCATGGCATCGTGTCTTAATAAAAGAGTTTGGAAAAAAATGCAAATATCCTGGCTCGTGACTAAAGTTTTCAAATTCCTTCAGTACATTTGAATTATTCATTGTTTTCAGGGTTATATATCTTAATATTTGGTATTTAGTAAACACAGTTTCTAATATCTCACCAAGATATTTTGACTGTTCAGACTCAATTGACACAGCCACAATCAAGAGTTACGAGTGCTCTACTTGCAGGTGCACACATTTGCATGAGTGCTGGAAAGCAGCTGACCCAACAAGACAGTATGTGGGTACTGAATTGCATACTGAATTGGTACTTTTGACATGACTACAAGATGATCAATCATTAAAGGCTGATACAAATGTAGCCTGTCATCCTACATCCAGAGAGCTTGACCTAAAATGTTTGCATCAAATATTTTACTCACCCAATGTATATACTACCAATGGTGGGACTCTCTGCTAGATGACTGACAGTGTAGGGAGGTATTTGTGAGGAAGGGGCTCTGATAGGAAGGCTAGATTACTTTAATTACAAATGCAGCTATTTTAATTTCCATGGTAAAAGACTGGCAAATCTCTCTAGGATTATGGTTAGAATATTTTTTTTAAATCAAGCTGAAATCATATGTCATCTACAGAAGCATCTGCCATTGATTTATAATCCATGTTTTTAAATGTTTATATTAAATTATATTATCCCTAATATTGAATTTCTCAATTTTTCGTTTACTTCCTGAATTCTTATTGAGCTCTGCATATGTGCACCCTTGATTTCAATCAGAAGTAGCCACCTGTGAAAGACACCATGCCTACTGGTAATCAGTTAAAATATGGTGAAAATACAGTAAAGAGTGGGAACGTGAAGATGGCATTATGAATTGGATACGCATGTAACCAAAGCTTTCTGTTGATTTGATCAAGACGTGTTTGCCCTGAACTAGCGGGAGAAACGTCCGCAGGGCAAAGAAAACAGTCAGCAATTGTAAAACAGATTCGAAAATGTAAAACAATCAAATTGAGACCCCTTTCTTAAGCATAACCACATGGAAAAGTTTCCAGTCTGTAAAGGTAGCCAAGCTAAAACTTTCCCTGATGGAGGGATTAGACGTTGTGTCGATGTAGTGACACTAGGGGTCACTCTTGGGAGCCCCAAACACCTCTAATCTTTGAGAAAAGGCCAATGGGAATTGCGAATGCAAATGCAAATTCCTCTTGCCAATTCCCTCTGGCCTTTTCTCAGAGATCAGAGGTGTTTGGGGCTCCCAAGAGCGACCCCTAGTGTCACTACATTGACACAACGTCGAGTGAGTTACAGATAGGGAACTGGCAGCACACTTTGATAGTGGATCATTTGGGCGAACTTATTGACTGCACCAGACTAAATTTTCTGCCTTCATTAAGCAGGTTATTGAGCCGGATATGCAACAGGAAATGTATTCAAACTTTATGCAAACTGTATTCTTTAACTATCGATGAGAGAACTGATGTTTGTATGCATAAACAGCTATCTGATATAATCTGATATTACAGCCAAAATCAACAGCCGCATAATGTCATCTTTTGCTGGAATTATTCACCTGGATGAAGGAGATACTGTACTTAACTTTTTGCAAGAGAACAAGCTTTGTCCTAAACTATACATCGGGCTTGCAACTGACAGATACAGTGCGATGCGTGGCCAGCACAACTCGGTTATCACAAAAGCCAACGTTGTGTTTGTGATATGTGTCACTCAATTTAGCAGTGTTCATCACACGTAATGCATGTTTGTAAAAATGTATGTTTTGACATGGTAACCCACATCAGCAAACCTACCAGCAACTTTATGCAGCGATTAAAAACTACAATAATTCAATTTCAGTTTTGCTCAGATCCAGACTAAAATCTGTTTTTAGTGTTCCTACGGCCCATCATTCTAGAAGCAAACAAGGGAAACAAAATGTTTTAGCTGTAAAATTCAAATCCATGCAAGCTCTTTCATGAACTGATCACAATTTATCTCTGTCATGTTCTATCACAAGTCTACTATGAAGAGTGGCAAAAATCAACCTGACAGACATGACTCAGTGGTAGAGATTATCGACTTTGACACAACCTCTCTCTGAGGTTGACTACAGCTTCCTGTTCCAGATAGAGCTGGATAATGCAAACTCTTCCCATGACACAGCAATGCAGAGAATACCTGCCATTTGTCAGGCAAATTCAACGTTTACCCACCAGTATGCAGCAACTAAAGTCTTGAAGTTCACTGATCCCATACACAGTGTATATTCTTTCTTCCACTGTACACAAAAGATCTTGAAAAGCTTGATCATCAGTGAAGAGTCTTGAATACACTTCCATGAGGACACACAGGACTGTGACACCAAGAAGTTCTGATTTGATGTGTAAAATCACAGGGATGCTGCCAGGGGACCAAGATTTTTACAAACTTGAATCGTTTGCTCTTTTGCTGCTGGCAGTCCCATTCAGCAATGCAGCGGTAGAAAACACATTCTCAGAGATGAATTTGACAAAGACCAAACTGTGCAGCAGGACATGCTGATGGACACCTTTCTGAACAACATCCTTGTCATTTAAACCTTCATGCAACGGTATGGAATTTTCATCTGAGATGATTTTTATTTTTTATGGAAAAAGACTATTTTAGATTACTGCTACACAGTACATTTACTGTTTAAATGGTGTGCAATGCTTAATAGGGACTATATATTTTGAATTTTAGGTATTAGTACACTTTCAGATACTTTTGCTGTGGAAAATGAATAATCTCAAATTTTACCTTGACACACCTCCCCATTCATCCTGTGAATCATCCCGGCAGGACACACACACATGAAGGTGCCGATTAAGTTCTTACACTCCATTCCTCTGGAGTCACAGTTATGAAGATCTGCTGCACACTCGTCCACATCTGAACACACAGATAGTACATAAATCTAATTATTTTCAAAATAATATAATACAATCTTTGCATTAATCTTGTATATTGTGTTCAGTATAGTGTCAAATTTCAAAGAAAACCCAATGACTGAATTTTTACTGGCGTACCCTGACACATACGTCTGTCCTCTCGCAGTGTGTAACCGGGTGGGCAGCTACATTCATATGCTCCAAAAGTATTAATGCAGCGAAATGCACAGAGTAGAGGATTCTGACCACACTCATTCACATCTGAAACAAAATCAGTACTGCACAATCAAAACTTACAAATCTGTAAAACTCTGTTCTTAAAGGGGACAAAGTTTAACACCAACTCTAATCAAACAAACCTGAACCAGGTAATCAAGGTGTTTGACCTAGATAGGACTAGCTCCAGGCCCTGGAGGAGCAGAGTTTGCACCCATGGACAGGGACTAAAAATGATTAAAGCATTTTGATCTGTGAATGTATCCAATCAAGATGGCAGTTTGTGGCCAGGTTGGTGCTACAACTTTGCTTCCTGTTCATCGAACTTGAAACTTATACCAGTATAAACTATGAAGCATTGAATGGCATAAATCATGTAAACAAAATCTGATAAACCTTTTTATCACAGTAACTTGTATTATTGCGCTATTGATGTTCACAATGTGGCCGTGTTGGAGCACTCCTGGACTGTCTATCTTTAGCATTTTACCATCTACAATAGTGTGCTGATTTATGGAGGAATAAATCACCCGAACCGGTACAGAAAAAAAAAGAATGCAAAACAGTCTAAGGTTTTCTGGATGTTTCTTTCTTACCAGTACATGTTTCCCTCTCACCACAAATGTCTTTTATAATTATTGGTATTTATGGACCACCTTCATCCAATAATTTTTATGATAAATTATATAAACTTCTTAAGGCTTGTGATTCTACTACAGAAGTTATCTTACTTGGGGATTTAAATATTATTTGGTTTGATAAAATGTATAGGAACATTTGAAAAATATAGCTAGCAGTTTTGATTTGACACAACTTGTAAAAGCAACCACACAGATTACCAGATCTTCTGAAACACAGTAAGTAATAAACCTGATCATATAGTAAAGTGTTTCAATATGATTACTGGTTTGTCTGATCATAATTTGACACTTATAGCAAGGAAATTGACAAAGAAAACGTTTGGGAGTCATATTATTAGAATATTTGCTCATTTCAAAATACTAAAAGGTGAGGTCAGTAATATGAGAAAGACATTAGATGATGTACAGTTGAAGTCAGAAGTTTACATGCACCTTAGCCAAATACATTTACACTAGGGGTCTCTCTTGAGCGCCGAATATGCCTCTGATCTATGAAAAAAGGCCAACGAGAAGTTGGCGAACGAAATTTGCATACACCACCCCCGGACATACGGGTATAAATGTGAGGAAATACTACACGTTCATTAAAAAAAAAATCACCAGAATCCTGCTTCTATCCTCTGACGCTCTGTTTGCTGTTGGATCTACGGCGCACTTCAGCAGCTTTCTCCTTCTCTGCACGGCGTGCAGTTTGCCCCTGGTAGTATTTTCTCTATAAAAGAGTTTATTTCTCTGAAAGAGCAATACACAGCGGCGTTGAACATCCTTTTCAGGATGCGTCTTTTTAAAGATGCCATTCCGCCCCTGTGTAGTTCCTGGATGCGGTAGAGTGCTCTCCGCTTCAGATGGCCACAGGTGTCGTCTTGTGTGTCTGGGCAGCGATCACACCGAGGCAGCATTTGTGGATGTTTCATGCTCTCACTGCGAGGGCATGACCATGGCAACGTTGCGGTTGCGGCTTGCTTTCAACAGAAAGCACGCCATTCCAGCCACCCCCCCGTGTTGCTCCTTCTTCCCACGGGATTGAGGACGATGCGACTGGCAATGGAGGCGATTTGGGGAGGGCAGCAGGTGCGGCTCCGCCGGGCATGCCCCCTAGGACCACCCGCCCCCCAGCACGCTCGTTGACTCCTGTCCGTGCTCGAGGTAACAGCGGCTTGCCTCACGGCCAGTCTGCCTATCCTCTGGAGCTCGAGGTGGATGAGCTCGCCGCTGCATCGGAGAGTGTGGCGTCTGACACTGATACCTCCCCTGGGCTGCCGCCTTCAGGCCAGCACGCCCAGTTTTCCCGGAGGTGCATGACGAGCTGACGTCTTCGTGGAGAGCCCCCCTCTCCACTCATCACAAGCCCTGCTCATCCGCTCTCGCTACCCTCGATGGCGGAGCGGCCCACGGGTATACGACGATTCCCAAGGTGGATAGGACTGTTGCGATCTATCTATGCCCCGGAAACCCTACCACCTGGCGGGGTCATCCTATACTCACAAGGCCTGTAGGACGACATCCTCGTTTACCTCCAAAGCCTACAGCGCTGCAGGACAGGCCGCTTCCGCCTTGCACGCCATGGCCATCCTGCAAGTCCACCAGACCAAGGCGCTCAGGGATCTACACGAGGGAAGCCCTGACCCTGATGTGTTGCAGGTACTGTGCTCAGCGACTGACCTCGCCCTCAGGGCCACAAAGGTCACAGCGTAGGCACTTGGGCAGGCGATGGCCATGCTTGTGGTCCAGGAGCGTCATCTGTGGCTGAACTTGGTCGAGATGCGTGAGGCCGTCAAAGTTCGCTTCCTCAACACCCCCCTCTCCAAGTTTGGCTTCTCCGGCAACACTGTTGAGGACTTCGCCCAGCAGTTGCGGTGAAAAAGCAGACGGAGGCCATCTCTCACATCCTGCCCCGCCGCAATCCTGCCGCCACGGGCCCTGCCACATCTGCTCGCAGAGGGCGTCCTCCTGCGGCCAAGAAACACCCTGCTCCACCTCAACCCGGGCCCAGCTCTCAGCCCCAGCGTCGAGCACACCGCAGGAAGCAGACGTCCCCGTCTCCTGGACCCCCTCGAGGACCGTAAGGCTCCCAGGCGCTCCTGAGATAGTCGACCCAGGGACCGACATGTTAGCTCTGGAGATGGTAAGACCACTCCGTCCCCCGGTGGAAGGCCGGGAGGAGAATCTTTTGTTCAATTTTCATTTGCTGCCCCCCCTAGATGGGGCTGCGGTACCCACATTCTCGATAAAAGAGCTATTTCCTTTGTCTCTGGGTCACCTGGCCTGCAAATGCCATTCTCCGGGCACTCTGCCGCCAGATGTCAACAGTCCCGGCCTCCTGGACACGGACCACCTGTCTCCAGCCCAACGACTGTTCCCCGGCTGACCGGTTCCGATGAGTCTAGAGGACACATACCCTGGACCTCCTCCTCAGTTGCTAACCCGCCCCCTGCCAGGTGTGTGGAGCAAGGTAAGTGCTTTGAGTCTTTTCTCAGTACCTTGACTGCTCTTGCAACCAAGTGTTGCACAAACTCCCGTTCAAAATGCTCACGCAGAAACACATCTTAACCTGCATTTGACATCTAGATTGGTTCACAGCAGTAGACCTGAGGGACACGTACTTCCACGTCTCAATTCTGCCTCGACAATGACCCTTTCTACGGTTCGCGTTTGGCGGCCAGGCATATCAGTACAAAGTCCTCCCCTTCGGCATGTCTCTGTCCCCTCGCGTCTTCACGAAAGTTGCAGAGGCAGCTCTTGCCCCACTCCGAGAAGCCGGCATCCACATACTCAATTACCTCGATGACTGCTTCATCCTGGCCCATCTGCGAGAGTTACTATGCACTCACAGAGACCAGGTGCTGAGGCACCTCAGCTGTTTGGGGCTTCAGGTCAACTGGGAAAAGAGCAAGCTTACTCCAGTCCAGAGCATCTCTTTTCTCGGAATGGAGTTAGACTCGGTCTCAATGTCAGCACGTCTCACCAACGAGCGTGCACAGTCAGTGTTGAGGTGCCTCGCTGCTTTCAGGCCAGACACGACGCTCCTGCCACATGTCACGACTTGCCCATTGTCTCCTCCTTTGGAGCCAGCAGCGACTCAAGCCACTCGGTTCAGCTGATCTGGGAACGGTTCGGCAAGGCCCAGGTAGACCTGTTTGACTCCCGAGAGACTTCCCACTGCCTGTTCTGGTACAGCCACTCAGAGGCTCCCCTCAGGGCAGACACATTGGCACACAGCTGGCCAGCCGGGCTGCGCAAGTACGCATTTCCCCCAGTGAGCCTTCTTGCGCAGGTGCTGTGCAAGTCAGGGGGGACGAGGAACAAGTCACCCTTGTGGCTCCTTACTGGCCCACCCGGTCCTGGTACTCGGACCTCGTACTCCTCGCGACAGCCCCTCCCTGGCAAATTCCCCTGAGGAAGGACCTTCTTTCTCAGGGATGGAGCACGCTCTGGCATCTGCACCCAGACCTTTGGAACCTCCACGTCTGGCCCCTGGACGGGACGCAGAAGATCTAGCTGGTCTACCACCCACAGTCGTAGCTACGATCAACCAAGCCAGAGCCCCCTCTACCAGGCAACTCTACGCTCTGAAATGGCGTCTGTTCGTGAATTGGTGTTCTTCCTGGGCAGAAGACCCACAGTGGTGCGCAGTTAGGTCATTGCTCCTGTTCCTACAAGAGAGGTTGGAGGGGAGGCTGTCCCCTTCCACCTTAAAGGTGTATGTTGCCGCTATCACAGCTCACCACGACCCAGTAGACGGCAAGTCTCTGGGTAGGCATGACTTAATTATCAGGATCCTAAGAGGCGCCCGGATGTTAAATCCCTCCCGGCCAGACCTGTTCCCCTCCTGGGATCTCTCAGTGGTCCTCGTCAGTCTTCAGAGGTCCCCCTTCGAGCCGCTAGTATCAGCTGGACTCAGGTCCCTCTCCCTAAAGACGGCCCTGCTGATCACGCTCGCCTCCATCAAGAGGGTCGAGGACCTGCAAGCATTCTCTGTTAACGACACTTGCCTGGAGTTTGGTCCGGCAGACACATATGTGATCCTAAGACCCCGACCGGGCTATGTGCCCAAGGTTCCTATCACGCCCTTCAGAAACCAGGTAGTGAACCTGCAAGCGCTGCCCCGGGAGGAGGCAGACCCAGCCCCCTCACTGTTGTGTCCGGTACGTGTCTTGCGGGCCCTACCTGGACCGCACTCAGAGCTTTAGGCGTAGCGGAGGGGACAGCGGAAAGGGAACGCTGTCTCCAAACAGAGCCTTTCCCACTGGGGGGTGGATGCCATCCTTCTGGCCTATCACACCCAGGCTGTGCCACCCCCCCTACGGGTTCGAGCACACTCTACAAGGAGTACACCATCCTCTTGGGCACTGGCTAGGGGTGCCTCCCTAGCAGACATTTGTAGGGCAGCGGGTTGGGCAACACCCAACACCTTTGCAATATTTTACAATCTCAGGGTTGAGTCAGTCTCGTCCTGTGTTTTCTCAGGTCCGAGCCGGTAGAACTCGGTACACGCCGGTCTGACTGGGTGAATCGCTTGCGTCCAGTGCCCTTTCCCTCGGCCAAGGTAAAACAGTGCGCCTTCTTTCCCAGGAGATCCCTCTAGATCCCTGGTCGATTCCTCCCTAGCCCGTTTGGGTCCGCAGTTCAGCGGAGGAACTTGCCGACCCAGTCCACTACGGGTACCCCAGGCTACTCTGTACTGGAATAGATGCTCCACAGGTCAGGCCTCTTACACCTCCTGTGTGTATTTCCGTGGTACGGTCACCTTACGAGCTGACCCGCGTTTCCCTTAGGCAGTTCTTCACTGCCCTCCAGTCACCGTGTCATAGCAACTCCCCCCTCCTTGAGGCTGGATCTACCACCGCGCCATTTTTCCCAAATGTGACCGAAGAGGCCATGTGATGGATTTTGCCACCTTACTTCCCCTTTTCGGGCAGGTGTGGCCTCCGCAGGGTCTTTCCCCCCTGAAAGAATAGGAAACTGGAAAGACCCCCTTCCCACGATGGAACGAGCCCCGGCTGCTCTTTCTCTATGCCGAGAAACATAGTGAGAAAAGAGGCCCAGCCAGGCTTGGCCCGTTCCCAGGTTGGCAAGCGTCACCTTGTTCCCCTCTAGGGTAACCAAAAGGATTCCGACAACTTTTTTGGGGCATTGGGGAAGGGTACGTGCAGTCTGAAACACAGTTGGTTGCTTGTGCACGTGAAATACCTGCCCGCTCCTGTGTCAGCAGTACACGTACACGGCTCAGCGCATGGCGTGATTTAAAGTGGACTCCTAGTGTCGCTTCTTCGACACGATGTCGAAGTGAGCGACAGATGGGGAACGTCTCGGTTAAGTTTGTAACCTCCATTCCCTGATGGAGGGAACGAGACGTCGTGTCCTCCCGGCCACGGCGCTGAGCCGAGCAGCGCCGCTGAGGTGGCCGGACACTCCCGGCTCCTCAAAAAAATCCCGAATGAAAATGTAGTATTTCCTTGCCTTTATACCCGTATGTCCGGGGGCGGGGTATGCAAATACTGTTTGCCAGTTTCTCATTGGCCTTTTTTCATAGATCAGAGGCATATTCGGCGCTCAAGAGAGACCCCTCGTGTCGCTTCTTCAACACAACGTCTTGTTCCCTCCATCAGGGAACGAAGGTTACATACGTAACTGAGACGACTTCAACTGTAAATTGGACTTTCATGATCATTGTGTGATAGCAGATACTTTTCATAGTTAATTTGTAGATTCAATGAATGCTCTCACAAGTCTTTTTGTCCACAGACAGTGTTTTAAATGAGAGAATATTGCTTTGCACATATTCACTCTTAAAGAGGAGTCTGAGGCAAAAGTTGACAAAATTATTAGCTCTCTTCAGGATTCTAAGGCCAGAAAAAATATGGAATAGATTCTGTCTTTTTAAAAACCCATAAAGTATCAATTATATGTCCTTTATCCCATATCATTAACCGATCAATAACACATAGAATGTTTTCCACTGTGCGGAAATATGGAGTAGTCACACAGATTTATAAATCTTGAAATCTTGCAGACAGTAATTATAGACTGATAAGCATTCATCAGTCATGTCTAAAGTTGCTGAGAAATAGATAGCAGAACAATTCGTTTTACATCTTAATAATAGTCCCATTTCTCTTCATCCATGCAGTTAGGTTGCAGAAAAAAATACTCAAAGTGTTTCTGTTAGAAAACATCAAAGTAAAGATGGACAGAGTGGGTGTAGTTGGTGCTATATTTCTTGATTTTAAAAAAGCATTCAGTTGGTGCCATCAAGTGGTTTAAATCTTACCAAGAGAATAGGAAACAGTGTGTAAAAGTGTGCAACACAACATCTGAATATTTAGATTACAAATGTTGGAGATCCACAAAGGTCTATTTTAGGTTTGTTGTTAATGATCTTCCAAATGTTTGTCCTTTGGAAGTTACCTGTCAAATGTATGCTGATGATGCTATTATTTTTGTACATGCAGAAAATATGCAATAGGCTGCACAGAAATTGTCTTGTGCAATGGTCCAGGTATCAAATTAGCTTACCAAATCAAGTTTGCATCTTAATATCAAGAAAAAAGAATGTATGTTTTACAAAAAGTGCTAATTCTGACACTGAACCAGAAGTATATGTCCAGGGACAGAAGCTTGATATAGTCAAAGAATTTAAATATTTAGGAATAATTATTTATTCGCAGATTTCTTTAAAAAAAAAAAAACATGTAAAGAAAGTTGTGAATACAGTGAATGTCAATCTAGCCAATTTTAGATATATTAGAAACGGCATGACTAAAGATGCAGCAGTGTTATTCATGAATGCTACGATTTTTCCACATATTACATATTGCTTGACTACTTGGACACAAACATGAACGCCCACTCTTAAGCCTGTTGAAACTGTCTATAAGCAAACTCTTCACTGTGGTATTTTAATTGTTTTAGCTGGGAACATCTGGTAAACTTGGCTAATTTAGAGTTGGTTTTAAAGATTTTGAATGATTTTGCTCCAGCTATATTCAAGGAGTGTATTTATAAAATTACAGGCGGGAACACAAGAGCTAGTACAAGGGGTGATTGCAACATACCATTGAGAAAAAGTATGTTTGGTCAATTATCCTTTGCATTTAGAGGAAACCATGACTAGAATAGACTTTCAATGGACTTAAAATAACAAACAAGTAATGTGGTTTCTCAAAACAACAAAGAAAATGGGTTGATGTCAAATCAAAACTGTCAACATTTATAGGTATTTAGTGTAATGTTTTGGTTTGTATGAATTGAAATGAGTTTTTATATATCTCATATCTCATTTCTCATTTTATATCTGTGATCTCTCTCTCTTTCTTTTTAACATCCACCTGCCCAGGGACTACAGATAAAAATTGGCACATTTTACATTGATATTATGTTTTTTAATGTGTATTGTCTCTGATTAAATGAATACATTAATACAAATGAATAGAAATTATTATTATTTTCGGTTCGTTCTAAGCAGAAAATAAAAATGTTCCACTGCCTCCTTTCCAAATGATAACAGGTTAGAATGAAATATAATAATGCTTAATAACGTTCTTTTTAAAATGACAGTACTGTTAAGGATGAGTGATATAACAGTTGCAGTGCTGACAGATCTCAAGGGGACTATATGGGACATGCCTCAACCACATTAAGCGAAAATAAGCGATTAAATATATGTGGGGGAATTATCAGCATGGAAATCATAAAAAGCATAATAAACGTCTGGCCATCTAAAATCAATGAATAGTCAATATCTCTCTCTCCTGCACACACTGCATGGGCATGTTTGGAGTAAATGTCACCTTAACGGATCATTTAATTTTAATAACCTATCTGCTTCTCAGTCAAAGACTTGGAAACAACCGAGAAATGCACATATTACTGTTTTTCACTGTATCATGTATATGTAGTAATTATATATAGTTGTTAAAAAGGTCTTCAGCTTGTAAGGGTATGCTACATTTTTTGCATACCTTTCCATGAAAAAATCACTTACAGCACCTTTAACCAGAATTTTAAAATAACGTTTTCACTCCGGAAAAATGGAAAGGGACTTGTTCTAGTTTTCAGTTTAGTTCAGCAAAAATGTCATTAACTTTTGGTTATCACTTCTTGAATTGTTTTTAGTCCCTGCCCCTGGATTAAATCATACATGGACATTTTAATAAAAAGTACTTTGAGTGAAACTGTGTCGCATCTTAAGTTTGTCAATTAACCTTCACAGCTCATCAATGGTCCAGGCTCAAATCCCTCTTCACAGAGACACTCAAATCCTCCAATCACGTTTGAGCATGTGCCATTTCCACACGGGTTTCCAACAGAACACTCGTCAATATCTGCATTACACACAGAAAAAGCAGACAGACTTCACAAACAATACAGTGAGGAAATCTAAATAAATAAACTATCATCTGTGAAGACGTTATGAAGGTCAAGTCAATTTTATTTGTATAACTCCTTTCACAACACACATCGTTTCAAAGCAGCTTTACAGAAAAACATAACAGAAGATAAAATTGTAATGTCTATAATGTCGATCAATCATCATTGTGTAATTAGATAAAATACGATTCTTTATCGTGTTTAAAAATAAATAATTAAATAATAATTGTATTTATAACCCCAGTGAGCAAGCTGAAGGTGACTGTGGCAAGGAACACAAAACTCCAGAAGATGTTGATTAATGGAGAAAAATAATCTTGGGAGAAACCTTGTTAAACATGTAGAAGATCAGTTATAGTTTTCAAATTGTGAATTGGCTAATAAATTGTTGATAACCCAGCTGAAACCATTTTTAATATGAATCAGCTAAATGTCAAGTTAATATTAAAAAATTAGCTGGTGACCAAAATATAAAAAAATTATTTTAATGGACATTAATATGAATTTCAAATAACAGTCTAAGCCAGTGTTTCCCATCCACTAGTGTGCCATGAAAGATTGTCAGGTGTGCCATGGAATATAATCAGATTCCAGAAAACAAATCAGGGCTCCGGACTGAAAATACATTTTTCAACCATTTTTCCTAACAGTGCAATTAAACTTTGCAAGAGGTCACATTGCTGTGATTACAAAGTTGGCTGACTCTCTGATTGTGCTCTGTCGTTTTTTTGATCTGTATGAGAAATATCAAACGCAAAAGGACACAGCTTGACCCGGATCAGTCAGCGCTGCTCAATGGACAGGTCAGTGCAGAGACGTGTATTTACACATGGACCGGTCTCGAGCGCTCAGCCACGCAGATCACAATAAACAGTGCTACGAGAAGCATGGGCTGGGTCACCAATTCGGCATTGATTATTTGTTTAAAACCTCTATGAAAGCCCATAATGTGTCTGATTAAACTAGTTTAAAATTGTATTAAACGACCCCGACATTTTAAACAGCATTGAAAAGGAATAAAGGAGAAATCTGCACAATGAACAGACAGAAATGGTTTCAATCCACACCTCACAGATATTTAAAAAAAATATTTACCATGAACTTATCAATATAATAGTGAGAGAATACAATTTAAGTTCTGGTATACAATTTAAGTTTTAACTTGTTTGTAGTCATCTGAATTGAGCATTGTACAGGCATTCCAGCATGCAAGTTGTCAGGTATCATACATTCAATTGATATGGAGAATGCCCATTGAATGCACAATCCATCTGGGTTCTTCCTGCTGGATGGTGTTATTGCCTCAACCAATATACAAATGTTCAAGACACCTAGATGCACATTTTAATCTGTGGGCTTCCAGTGCCATCATGCACTTACGTACCAGTTTAATATGTCTCTCCCATTCCAACAGGACTGTAAAGGGCTTTTGTGGAACCTTCCTACCTGTGCTTGTACATGATTGTCATGCAGATCAGCTCGTTAGTGGAAACTCCAAGACCTGAATTGGGTGTGTCAGGAGGGTTGCTTCAGGAACAGGGTTGAGAACCACTGATTTAATTTCCAGCAGAGTGTGTTAGATTGAGGTAGTCTGCTGCATCCTCTACTATATAACATTCAGAACCAACCAGTAAGATCAAAACTGAACTGTGCAAATTGAATTGAGATTTTTTGGGCACATTTTTCTATTCGGTATAATTTCTTTATTGAATCGGGAGCTAAACCAGTGCAGACAGTGCATGCAAATAACCAGCACTTTTACTAGGTATAATTCATTCTCAGTGAATTTCCCCCTTTGTGATCTGAACAAGATTGAGGCCAGAGTGAAGTTGTGAAGTGAAGTTTTAAAAAAGGGTTTAAGATTATATTTAGTTCAGTGGTCTCTTACCATCACAGTTTGTTCCTGTGAAGTCCAGTGTGTAGCCCGTGGGACATTCGCAGCGGAAGGAGCCATCAGTGTTGATGCAGCGACCATTCACACATATCTCTGGGTTCTCCACACACTCGTTTAAGTCTGTGACACCCAGAGAGAAAGAAAGCAGTTTGTGTTCTGCATGGGCAACTGTTCAATGGTTTAGCTTCAATTTTCTGCACTCTCAGTTTGCTGTTGTCCTATTTGGGACTGAATTTTACCCCAGAAATCCATAGAATATCACTAATGATATTAGTGATATTTAATGACAGGACAAACAACAAATTCTTTGTAATTCTCACAATGTTACAATCTGTAGAGTATAACCTATGAGAATCAAACCTATGAGGCATTGACAGGTTCAAATTATGTGAGTTCCAAACATTCATTTGTATTTGGTCTTTCTTCTCTAAGTGCAGTTACCGATGCGTGTGTCCCCAACCCCTGAAACAATCCCATGACCAAAAGGACATAGTTCCAGAAATCCAGCTGTGAAAACATGAAATTATGAGTATAAATATGGTTAATTGTTGTGGTGAATGACACAGATGATTTGAAGGAGATGTGAACCCAGGTACCATTGTGTTCTTTAGGACACAGCTCACAGGGGTCGCCCCAGCCCACTTTAGCCATTATACTACAGCAGCACTTGGCCTTGCTAGTGTTGAAAGCCTGTGGTACGGAGCACTTGCCATTTTCAAAGAGTGTAAAACAGAAGCTCTCTCTAGTGTCTGACAAAACAAACAGCAAATGAGATCCTCATTCACGTACCTTAAATCCAGAAATAAATTCAATATGCATTAAAAGGCAAATATATCATACTTTTATTTGTATGTAGGCATATATCTGTATAAATCAGTTTGAATTTAGATTTATCAGGTTACACTGAATTACCATAACAGCGGCGTTTATCTTCTGACAGCACAAATCCAGGTTTACACACACACTCAAAGCTGCCCAGACTGTTGAAGCAGGAGCCATACAGACAGATGCCAGAGTCCTCTAAACACTCATTCACATCTGTGAACATGTACAAATACATTAGCACATCAGAGTAATTAATACAAAAAAGCATCCTGGTTAAACCCATTAGCATAAAGGTACCTGTTGAAAATTCTCTCTCATTTTCTCTTTTAGCTTTTTAAATTGTTTTAAGAAACCAGTACTAGTCCTAAATGTTTCAAGACACAGCAAGTGAGGACTATTCAATCAGAGTAAAGCAATATAGATATATAGTCTATACTCTGAAAACTTTGAATGTTATAATTAGATCTTACATATGTTCATAATTCACTCAAAATATTAGTTATTAATATTAAAACTGATGACATCTAGAGTGAGATAATCATATATTTAATGAATAATATAATAATAAAGGATAACATAAGTAACCTCTTGTCAGACATTTAAAGTTGTACTCTTACCTACACAGTGCTCATTGTGGACATTATAACCTTTAGGACACACGCATCTGAAAGATCCATCCAGATTCAAACATTTGCCAGGAGCACATGTCCCAGGGATCATTCTACACTCATTAATATCTGCATTTATCAACAGACAAGACATACAGCTATTATATCAACAAAGATCGAATCTATTTACAAATCCCACAAAAGAATAATTGTGTGCAATTATATAGAATAAAAACAGTGTGGCGGAACGACCTGCCTCTCCTTCTCATCATCGTCGCCCCACGTCTGAGGGCCGTCTTTCAGCCAGGCTCACAACGGTAGTTCGGCAGGATATGAGAAGAGGCGTATAATTAATAAGCCTCGTCTGGGCAGCAGGGGGAATGAGGCCACAAAATAAACGTAGAGCATTTCCTCTTCTCGGGAAGCCAGCTACTTTTCTCCATGTGTTCACACACTGGCATCCTCGCAGGCCCAGAATCAGAGTTGGGAGGGTTCGGCCAAGTTAGATGCACCACAGACCCACTCCTCAGACCCACAGCGTGAGTTAGATGTGATGCAAGGGAGGACAGCATGCGTTGCGGTCAACGGGCTAGAGGCTGAGGCTGCCCTCCCCTCTCACTTGTGGCCCTGGGAAGACAGGCCACCAAGGATGATGCCGCCCCATGTGCCTTGGACCCAGGAGGGGAGTGCGTGCGTCCATCAGACCACGCTCATACCTGGGCCATTCTATGGACACTCCTCCGAGCTTCACTGAGCCCCGTTTTACAGTGAGGATGCCAGATCCCTTTTATTTTGAACACTATTTCCCCAGACATTCATCAGAGACTGCCTTGCTATCTGTCCCTGAATCCCAGTGGCTGATGAGAGCTGACTTCAGATCATGTTCTCATTCTGCTGCCTGAATCACTAGCTCCTGTCTAGCCTCTGAGCATCATGAGAACTCCACTTCATGGGTTTGAGTCCAGCTACACATGTAGATCCTTCAGGGTCTGTTGGAGCTGTGACTTTGTCACATCAATTAAACCAAGGGGGTACCTCAGTGTCCAATGTATGGCCCTATTCTCCATAAACAAAACTTCACTGGGACCTACAGTATCATCAAGGCACATGGGGGTTTTTTTTACCACTGCTACACAGACCACACTAAGCAGGTCAACCAGGGACCTCTGGATAATGTTTGAAGACCAGCTAAACTTCATGGACCACATCATAAAGATCATGCAGATTTGCATTGTACAATATCAGGAAAATCAGACCCTTCTTATGTAATAATGCTGCACAACTCATTGTCCAGGCTCTTGTCATCTCTGGACTGGACTACTGGAAAGCCTTTCTGCATGAGCAGTTAGACTTTATAAACAATTGTGATGCTTGCGTCAGGCTTACCTACATCTCTGTTTTAGCTTGTACTTGTCTGTTCAACTTAGAAACTTGGAACTTCTCATGTTTTCATTTACCTTTTTATCAG
This sequence comes from Moxostoma hubbsi, assembly GCA_032164185.1. Taxonomy (NCBI): domain Eukaryota; kingdom Metazoa; phylum Chordata; class Actinopteri; order Cypriniformes; family Catostomidae; genus Moxostoma; species Moxostoma hubbsi. The sequence continues at coordinate 33,149,833 of JAVLUX010000038.1, read as the reverse complement.
TTTGTGTGTTCCCTGGGAATCAAACCCATGGCCCTGGCATTGCTAGTTTAAGTCAATGTGGATTCAAGTTTAACCAATTGAATGAATGATAAACAAATAAATAGTTAAGTAAATAAAAAAATTAAAAACACTAGATATATTTTATACTCCAGTCTCAGATGGATATGTTCACCCAAGAATAAAGCACATGACTAAATAAATAATAAAGTAGAGCTTAGTTCACCTATACAGTTCTTGCCATCCAGAGTGAGTTCAAAACCCTCTTTACACAGGCACTGAAAGGATCCCACATTATTAACACACTGGCCGTTCCTGCAGAGCTGAGTGTAAAACACTGAACACTCGTCAATATCTAGAAATTATATCAGAACATATGAATGAGTCCCACTATGAAATAAATGTCTAGTCAATTCAACGAACAGCAGTTAGTTTAAAAAAGCATGCTCATGGAAGCAACAGCTGTACCTGTACAGTAGTTATTATGGGCAAGCTCAAATCCAGGATGACAGATACAGATATAAGAGCCCACAGAATTTTTACATGTGCCGTTCCCACACGGTTGATGTGAGCACTCGTCAACATCTACATATGAAGATACAAACAAACTGCAATTGATTTGAATGAGTTAAATAAATGAATATATTTTTAGATTAAACATATCACATCTCACAATGATCCGAAGGTCAAATTCACATTTGCAGATAGATCTTACAGTTCTAATTATGAGCCTCATGCAACACTCTATTTGTATATAGACAAAATCTTCCAGTACTTCCAGACTCATGCAGGTCTTACCCCTGCACATTCTGCGGTTTAGTGTTGCTGTAAATCCGCTCTGACACACACACTCGTATCCTCCTGGTATGTCCACACAATCTCCATGATGACACACATTTGGCATCTCCACACACTCGTTACGGTCTGAAAATCAGCGTTTATGAAGGTACAAATATGGGTATGTGAAAATTCAAATGACTCTGTAACATGACTTGGTCGATCCAATTTGTCAAATAAAACACTGCTCTCACAATGTTCAACCAAACCATGTTATCACTGATTAAAGACTCTCCAGCTATACAAGTGTTATCAAAGGCTATCTATTATATATATATATATATTCTGCAGCTCAGGAAAAAAACCCAAAAACATTTAAATGAATATTCCGGGTTCAATACATGGAATACAAGTTACGCTCAATTACCAGCATTTGTTGCATAATGTTGATCACTACAAACATTTATTTTGACTTGTCCATACACAATCTACAAGACAGTTGTAGTGTCTTTCACATCAGTGCTTGTAGCTCACCAGTGCAGTCTCCATTAGGTGAGAGTATGTAACCATCAGAACATTCACACTGATAGCCTCCTGGATGGTTGATGCATTCAGCATATCTCTGACACACACGTTCACCACTGCTGCACTCATCAATGTCTGAACACACACACATTTCAGTTAAGCACTAAAACATATGTAACCCTTGTTCCCTGAAAAAAGCGGAACGAGATGCTGCGCTGAGAGCGCTTTGGGAACAATCCTGTATTGAGACCAGCTGTGAATATGTGTGTAAAACGTCAATGAACATTGACCAGAATTTATAGCCTCGGCTGATGAAATCATTAGACGTACCTGTGGCCAGGCTATAAATAGATGAGTCACCAGTGTGTCATCAGATATGTTTTTTTGAAGAGCAGTCCTGTGGCATCCCAGTGTGGCAAAGAAGTGTCCATCTTGTTCCGCTTTTTTCAAGGAACAAGGGTTACATACGTAACCTGAGACGTTCCCTTTACAAAAAGCTTCACTAGGATGCTGCGCTGAGAGTGCTTTGGGAGCAGAAGGCTTAGAGTGACTGGATGGAGGGTCGCGAAAGGCACCTTAGGCAGGTGGTCAGGGTGAGAGTGCAAAATTGACTTGGTCATTCCTGGGGCAAAACTCTAAACAGGCTGGCAAAAGAGACAGAGCCTGTAGGTCCCCAATTTTCGCCATAAGAAAAACCATCTTGAGAGTCAGAAGTCTGCCAGACGCTGACTCTAAAGGTTCAAAAAGGGGTCTCAACCAGACCCTCAAGGACTACTGCTAAGTCCTATGAAGAGGTCCTTCGCATGGCTCCCGAATGAAGCACATGAGTAGAGGATGCTTCTTAAAGGCTACCTTCCATCAAGGCATGGCAAGCTGAAGTGGAGGCCACATAGAACCTGGAAGTGGAGGGGCATGTGCCTGCTGACAGTTCTTCCTACAGAAAATCCAGAACTGAAGCGAACTGGCAGTTAGCTGGTTCTGCAATATGAACTTAGTAGAGGGAAACGCATACAGGCGCATTCTGAGCCATGTATCCGCCACCACATTCACGTTGGGGGGGGGGGGGGGGACTGGGTGACTCGGGGAGAAGTAGAGGAGACATTGCGTTGTTCATAGAGGTGAAGAGGTCCTCTTCTGCCCTTTAAAATCTACCCAGATCTTCTCCAAGTGGAGGGAGCCCTAGCACATAAAATGTCCTTGATAACCTCAGGAGAAAGCCCTGTGCACCTCAGTTGGTACCCAACAGGGGCCAAGCATGAAAAGGTTCCACAATTCGGGCCAGGGATGAAATACAGTCCCCTGTGCCTGAGAAAGAAGGTCCTTCCTGTTCGGAACCACCCAAGGTGGTGTCTGCTCCAACAATGTGCCAGAAATTCAGCTGACATGAACATGGATCGCCCTGATGGTTTATGTAAGAGGCTACCACTGTATTGCCCACCCGCACCAAGACATGGCAGCCTCAGGAGGAAGTATTTCAGGGCCAGAAATACAGCCATCAGCTCGAGACAGTTACTGTGACAACCGAACTGATGACCCTCCTATCCCTTTAAGCCGGACGACCATTTAAGGCCGCTACCCAGCCCGTCAGGGAGGCATCTGTTGTTAGCAGCCTGCAACGGCAAGACGCACCTAGAGTGGGACCCAAGGTAAGAAACCGGGGTCTGAACCACATAGAAAGGGGACGAAACCCATGGCGCATAAGCCTTATCAGCCTAGGGGATTTGGCCCTTGGAAGACAACAAAAACGGTCTCATGTGCAGACGGTCCAGAGGGATTACCGAGGACGCAGTCACCTGAGACCTAGTACAAACTTGACCTAGCCTGATTTTGCTCAGGGTATTCTGAATGGGCTCGATTCTAGCGGGAAACAGTTGTGCCCGCATTGTGATCGAACTCCATACCTGATAGACAGCGTTCTGAGTGGGAGAGAGGACGCTTTTCTTGGCGTTGAGCCTCAACCCCAGAGTAACTAGATGAGCTAAGACGGTATCCCTGTGCTGAACTGTCAGTCGCTGGAACTGCACTATGATCAGCCAGTCGTCAATATAATTCAAAATGCAGATGCCTCGGAGTCACAAATGAGCCGGCGCTGCATCCTGCATTTTTGAATGTACGGGTTAAGAGGGCTAGGCACAATCGTCTTCATAGGCAGATCTTGGACTTGAACACCCAGACAGGGCAGTTCGAGCTTTGAGATCTAAAGCCAGACGCAACCCCTCACCCTCCATGGAAACCAGGAAGTACTCAGTGTAATAACTTGACTCTCTCTCTGGAAGGGGAACACGTTCTATGGCCCCTTTAACCAGGAGATTTGCAGTTTTTTTACTTCTCACAGTACACATGACTGGTCCGGTTTACGGTAATGGGAACCACGCCGTTGAAACACGGAAGGAGGCGGGTGAATTAAATTCTGTAGCCCTTTTCTACTGTCCTTAGGACCCACAAAAAATATATATATATCTGGCAGAAGTTTCTACACTGCCAGGTTCTCTGAGATGGGTATTAATATTTTTAACACTTCCTGTTGAGGGGGTGTCGAGTGTTTCGTGTCCTGGAAAAATGCAGGGAGCAGCGAAACACCCAACTATTTGAAGTAGAGCACGCACCCCATCCTGAGGGGAGCTACCCCACAAAACTAGGCGCAAGACCATCAGGGTTTTCTTTTAGAAATTAGGGTCCTAAGGTCTTGCTTTAGGGGCTGCCGAGGGCTACGAGACTGTCCCCAATCCCTGGGAGGAGGAGCACGATTCGCCACGCTTTGCTTTTGAGCCTCCCTTCTAACAGGACTGAGGTGGGTCTTGGTGGCCGAAGGACCCGCCCCCTGAGTGCGGTGAGGGAGGAACTGCCTGAAGGCTTCCTTGTGGCTTTTCGCCTCCTGGAACCTGGAGATAACCTGCTCATGGTGTCTCTGAATAGACCAGTGGGCGAAACCGGGGCATCAAGGAGGAAAATTGTATCCGTGTCCTTGATGCCCAAAAGGTTGAGCCAAAGGTGCCTCTCCGCGCTGACAAGGCAGGCCTAGACCGGCCAATAGCACGGGCTGTCTGCTTGGTCGCGCGGAGAGAAAAGATTTGTGGCTCGACGAAGCTCAGGGGTCTCTTGTTCGCGTGTCCAGTCTAGTCTGGCCACAGCCCAAGTAACCATCTCAAGTAATTTCTCAACCGCTTTATTATTGTGCGTGGAATGTACAGAGGTTCAGCGCCCCCCTCGTGAAATGAAGAGACGCCGAGGTGCGCTTCAGGCTCACGAGAAGTATCAGCTGGATCTGGAGAGAGAGCGAGCGATAGGGACGGACCGTCTCTCGCTCCTCAGCCAGATATATGTGAGAGCCCCACGATGAAAGAGTGGGCACTGGCTCTTGGAAGTATGCAAGATGAGCACGAAGCATTTCGACTGTAAACAGATCGCAAAGCTTGCACCTGCCCCGCCCCAACGCAAGAGCAGCATGCTCTTCCCCAAACACACAAACCAAAAACTGGTGTGTGTCCGTTTCAGCCATAGAGCGTAAACATAGGAACACACCCCACTTGTTTTGTTTATCAATCATTCCTTTCCTTTTTTTTTCCAGAGGAAATAGAAAGGAAAAAAGAATCACTGCACACTGCCTAACCAAGTTCTAACTCCTAGCAGAGGAAAGAAAGTTTGTGACAGGTTTGTGAAACAGACATACACAGAATGGCTCTGAAAAAAATGGATCTGACGACACTCTGGTGATGCATCCATTTATAGCCTGGCCACAGGTGCATCTAATGATTACATCAGCCGAGGCTGACCATTCCGGTCAATGTTCACTGACGTTTTACACACATGTTCTCAGCTGGTCTCAATACAGGATTATTCCTAAGGCGCATCCTAGTGAAGCTTTTTGTAAATGGAGAGTCTTGGAGAGTTTGAGAAAGGGGTTGAAAATGTTGTCATTATTTCTGCAATTCTGTTAGATGACACAAGAAATGAGTGAAACGAAGCATCAGACCTTCACAGATGAGCAGCAGGTCATTATAACCGAAGCCGGTCGGACACTCGCAATGGAAACTGCCAATACGATTGATACACACACCAAGAGCACATATGCCTGGGATTTCATGACATTCATCAATATCTGAAAAGATCACAGCAGATCAAAAACCATTACATATAATTAAAACAATTTCTATTTAAGTATGTCAAAAACTTGAGATTCGTTTGAACTTGTTTCACCTTTCAGTTTTCCTGTTTCAATATCAATCTTAAATCCAGTCACACTGCCACAGAGACTTTGATAGCCACCTATAAACAGAGGTTAATATCATTAACTCCCAGTCACATGCATATATGTGTACATGTGTGTGTACATGATTGGCTCACCTGTGCCAGTGGTTGGGCAGGCCTGGCAGGGTTTATTCCAGGCTCTGCCCATATTGTAGGCACAGCAGCACAATCTCTGTGTGGTGTTAAAGGTCAACTGGTGTTCACAGGTGGACGTATTGTAACTACGGTAACACAGACTTTTCCTCATATCTACAATAACGCACAGTCCTCATTAGTGTGTTATAACAATGTAAAAGTATGTAACATACACTGAAACACGCACCCATGCAGCTGTTTCCTCCGTTTACTTGCATGTAGTCCTGCGGGCACACGCACGTGTAGTTGCCCAGTGTGTTGTAGCAGGTGCCTGGACCACAAACCCCCGAACTGAGCACACACTCATCGATATCTGAAACACATCCATTCCACTCACACTCACCTCTATAAACATCTATCAGAGAACACAGAGTTTTAGTTTATCACACAACGACAGCTCTCTTACCCTCGCAGATACGGTTGTCAATGTTGAGGTGATATCCAGTGGGGCAGTCACACTGGAAACTTCCAAACGTATTGATACAGTTTCCACCCTGACAGAGGCCCGGCAGCTCCTGACATTCATCAATATCTGACACAAGACACAACAAATTATCCTGAAACACAGATCAGATACAGATGTACTGGATACAGTAACCTTACTGTATCTTACTGGCTGCTCAAATGTAATTATTTATTGACTATAATTTTTCAAGGAATTGTGAGCTGTGATTGACAATTATTTCAGTGGTATAGTGGAATGGTTACCTTCTAGGGTGATGGGGTTGGGTTTGAACCCCTCTCCTCCAGGACATAGTGTATTATACTCCGCTTGAGACACACAATACAGCCATCAATCATATATAACACTTCTTTTATTCAATTTGATAATTGATTTTTGCAATATGCACAACAATGTGAAATAAGTATGAATCAAACTATAAATCATGTGATAACACTGATTTTGAATTATACTGATTTAAGAGCTACAAAATTTAGATTAAATAATAAGAACAGGCTAATGTACCATACCCTAGTCTAAAAACATCTCTCCACTTTGTGACATATTTCATATATAAAGTAAATTATCCAGGGCATCAGGTGAAGTGGATAATCATTAAAGTCAGGTTTATACTTGATTCATCCACATCAACAGGGGCTGAGTCAACTATGGCTCTTCAGTATAGAGAGGTTATTTGCATGGCAGCCAAGCTACTGTATACTTCTGTGCCTGAGAATCATTGTGCATTGTCTCTCAAATTTAAGATGAGAAAGATTCTCACTCTGGTGTGGTCTCAATATGACACAACCATAGGAGAACCTCTGTGACTAAATGTGTTGATGACAAGATTGGAACCTTCAAAGGTTACCCAGTTCTTGGGTATGAGATTGGATACAAGAACTGCAACATTGAGCTTGAACTTAGAGAGGAAAAGGCCCATCAGGGTCTGCATTTCTCACTTTCAAGTAGAGACAAAAGTAAGCTTAAGGCTCTGCCTCATGAGTCTCATAGCAGCTACAGTGCAGGTAGTCCTACAAGCTGTCTTGTAGCAATGTTTGGTGGGTTTAGTGTGCAACCTCAAGACTATCATGTCAACCAAGGTGCTGGTTACCCCTAGGTGGAGATGCAAAGAGAATATAGTGAGGGACAGCTTGGACTGAGTGTTCCTTCAGCAGCTAGTATCAACAGAGTAGTCTAAGCACACTGGGGAGGGAGTCAATGGGTACTGGAGCAGCAGCTTGGTATTTCAGAACATCAGTGTGTTGGAACTAAGAGCAGTTTACCTTCAGCACTTCCAGCAACAACTTAAGGGCTATCATGTGTTGTCCAAAGCAACAGCATAAAGGATCCAGAATATATTAACAGGCAGGGGGCTTTGGCTCTTCCCTGAGTCAGCAAATGGACAAACTATTGTAGTACCACATACAGTGGCTTCAGCTCTGTGATTCCTCAATTCAGCCTTCTCCGAGTCCTTCTTAGAAGTGGACAATGTGAGACTGATCTTGGAGGCACCAAACTGGTCCCACATGGAGTGGTTCTAAAACATACCACTCCTTCTAAATAGGACACTTAGAAGCTAAAATGTCAGGAGGAAACTGAAGTCTCAGGCACAGGAGGCACTTTATCATCCTTTCCCTTAGAGCCTCTGACTCAGAGTGTTACTGGTGTGAAGTGTACCAGGTGAACTTTCATCTACAGCTGTGATCTTCTTTTGCTTTTGCAGGAACAGCTTAATGTAGCAAAGTCTCCCACCACCATCAGAGGCATACTGGCCACTTTTAATGCTACTTGAGTTGGGGATCACATGCTATCTGATAACTGCTGTGCACTGATTTCACAGTTTCACAAGGTTGCACAGGCCATAGCAAGAAAATCGTCCATAGCTCATTAGGACTTGAACCATGTTCTAAGGGCATGCTGGCTTGTGAGACCCTTGAATCAGCAGACCTGAAATGACCCTCCTATAAGAAGAAAAAAGTCAAGTCAAGTGGTTTTTATTGTTGTTCAACCATATCCAGTTAGTACAGTACACAGTAAAACAAGACAACGTTCCTTCAGGACCATGGTGCTACATAAAACAACATAGGACAAACACAGAATCACATGAGACTACACAGACTAAATAACATACCTATATAAAGTGCACATGCAAACGTGCAAAAAGTACGGGACAGTACAATAAATTACTAAATTTAACAGGACAATAGGCACAGTGATAGACAGTGCAGCGTTGAACAGTACACAGTAGTGCAAAAAGATGACAGTTTCTAAAAATGCCAAATGTAAACATAACATACTAAGAGATAGTGTTCTATGGACATAGCAGTTATTGAGGTAGCAGCCAGTTATAAAGTGACAATAATTCAAGTGCAACTCAGGACACGTGTGTGTGTGTCAGTCCATTCTCTGAGTAATGAGGAGTCTGATGGCTTAGGGGAAGAAGCTGTTACACAGTCTGGCTGTGAGGGTTCAAATGCTTCGGTACCTCTTGCCAGATGGCAGGTAGCAAGGGGTGTGAGGGGTGTGTGGTGTCGTCCACAATGCTGGTGGCTTTGCGGATGCAGTGTTTTTTGTAAATGTCTTTGATAGAGGGAAGAGAGACCCCGATGATCTTCTCAGCTGTCCTCACTATCCTCTGCAGGGCTTTGCGATCCAAAACGGTGCAAGTCCCAAACCAGGCAGTGATGCAGCTGCTCAGGATGCTCTCAATAGTCCCTCTATAGAATGTTGTGAGGATGGGAGGTGGGAGATGTGCTTTCCTCAGCCTTTGAAGAAAGTAGAGACGCTGCTGGGCTTTCTTGGTAATAGAGCTGGTGTTGAGGGACCAGGTGAGGTTCTCCGCCAGGTGAACACCAAGGAATTTGGTGCTCTTGACGATCTCCACAGAGGAGCCGTCGATGTTCAGCGGAGAACGGTCACTCTGTGCTCTCCTAGAGTCAACAACCATCTCTTCTTCTTGCAATGACTTCTGCTACGAGAGGGGGAGAACTCCAGGTGCACTCTATCCACCACAGATGAGGGCACACTTGACATGAGGAGTGGTAACTTCATGGGCTTGGTGGCGGCATGCATCTCTGGAGGAGATTTACATCTCTGGCTACTTCTGCAAAATTGCATCTGTTAAATGTTGCGGTCAGAGGAGTTTTTGTTTTTGTCGAAAATAACAATGTTCTCCTATTCCTCGATCAGAGCTGGGCCTCATTTCATCATGTTTACAACTAAAGTATCTCTCTTTCAATCAGCTTGGCAACTAGTGGGCTCATGTAAGTAACTTTTAAATTTTTCCAATTTTACCTCACTTTTTTGCCAGGCTGGCAAGGCAGTAATATTTACATTTGGCGATGGTTTTTCCGCAGGAATTTTGAAATAATGTACATTTGTACATAGTATGTTTGTTTGGCATCTTTTATACTGGCCTGCACCATCCCCATTCAGTATGCATTACAAAGTTTCACTGTACATATGTATATATGTGACAGAGTGGAGAGATAGTGTCAATAAGATTAAGAATGTTCAGTTATGATAAGTTATATATTCAGATCTCTCCACCTTGAAGCAGTAACACTGCACAAATATGGTTGCTTTATAAGGCACTAATTGATTAACCATTATTGGTATAGCCGGAATGTCCTAAAAAGTATCCATGTCACCGGACCTGATGGGTCATTTCCCGCAAATATGAAATATGTAACATGTGGAAAGATGTAAAAGAGCCTCTGAAACTTTGTAACCGAATTGTCTTTAAATGACAACCAATCACTGTTTTGCATTACTGAACTATCATTGCTATCATATCATTGCATTACTGAATAATTGTAGTATTGCAGTATTCCTCACAGGTGTTGACAGGAGGGCAGCGGTCACAAGGTTTACCCCACGCTCGTCCCAGAGAACAACAGCAGGATGAACGACTAACTCCAAATCCCGCCTCAACACCACACGTCAGCCTGCCATAGCCAAGAGACGCCAACTCTAAAAAACAGTTTCCTGTTCGTGTGTCTGTCACAGAAAGAAAGACAGTTTTTTATTGTTTACACACTGAATGCTTCCTTAAAGAGAGCTTTGGAACCTGGAACTAATTCTCCCACCTCTGATTTGAAAAAAAACATTGGTACTATGATTGAGGTCAGCAAATCAATGAACCGTGACTTGCTGTTATTTACAAGATGGTGGCGAGGATGTAGCTGGGTTATGTCTAAGTTAGTTTTGACTGTAATTATCATTCTTACCAACACAGACGATCCCAGTGGGGTTGAGTTCAAAGTCAATGGGACATTTACACTGATAAGAGCCGGCCGTGTTCTCACAGCGACCATTAACACAGTTGATGGGATCAAGACACTCGTCCACATCTGACATAACAACAACACAAAATATGATCAGTCAGATCACAGAGAAGAACACAGTCTGTTAATGTAGAGTAATGCTATGTTTACCTGTGCAGTTTCCTCCTGTCTTGTCCAGTTCATATCCGTCATCACAGATACACCGGAACATTCCTGGGATATTCTGACATGTGCCAAACACACAGATGTTCTGGAAAGAGCACTCATCTATATCTGCAACACACATTTGATTTAAAAGAAAAACATCATGTAAACATTTACACTTGAATGTAAACTGACATTTATTTTATTGATCATAACAGCCCATACACTGTACAACAATAATCTTTTCAAATAATCACACACTATTACATAGTGCGAAGCAAGGCTACTGTTAATAAAGACGATAAATACATTTCAGTGTTTTTATCTTGGATAATATTGAGAAAAAAAAATAAAAAAATCACATGATTTAGTTTGATTGGCTTACATAAAGCTATATGATTGGCTTTGTATTTCATTTAGCTCTGTGCTTTTACTTTGCACAATGACAATAAAGTTTAATCTAATCTACTAATTTTTGTCCAAAAAATCCTCCAAAAGGACCGTCACTTGAATTCACAGGGCACGGGACAAAAGTTTATGGGTTGGTCACCCCCTTTCCCTGTTGCTGACAAGGAGAGGACCAACCTACCTTGACAGGTTTTGCTGTTTGCAGTGTGTGTAAAGCCGATCTCACATTCACAGCGATATTCACCAGGAGCATTCAGACACTGGCCATTTTCACACAGATCTACATCATCTGCACACTCATCCATATCTGTAGCACATCCAAATCACACCAGTGAATTATGTTTTTAGATATATTCAAGAAAGCTTTATTTGTGATAATGTGGATGATGGATGGATGTATAGGGGAACAGAAGGCAAGATTGATAGATTGCATGTATCCACAGAACAACAATCATTTTATATGTTAGTTTTTAATTCAGGCTCAACTTGTACTCAACTTGTTGTCTGCCATAACAACTCAAAGGTATTCATGATATCAACGTAACCTCAGGTCATCGCTTTATGTCGTTTACACACTCTTTAAGCTTTGACAAGTGAGGCACTGTGAAATCATCATCATCTATAAAGCATCGGTGCATAGGAGCCACATGCTTTTTTTTACATTTGGCAGCTTATTCAAATATAATACCCTAAACAACACAGTATCCACTAAAAACATACGTCGATTTGAGTGAAAACACTGGAGAGTGGAAAACGAAGACATCTGTGTTCAGGAAAAAGGTGGATGAATAGATAGATGGATGAATGCTGGACCTGAGCAGGTGAATCCATCTCCAGTGAACCCATCGAAACAGATGCAGTGGTAAGAGCCTGCTGTATTCACACACTGAGCATCAGAGCTGCACACCTGAGTTCCACTAGTGCACTCATCCACATCTACACATTCAAATATACAATACATCATACAAAATGTGATGACCATGGATTTGATTACAACATTATATAATGAATTCATAAGGAAATCTTTTATATTTTGAATTAAATTACTATCAGGTGACTACTCTCTCTCTCTCTCTCTCTCAAACCTATTAGCAGTAGACTATTACATGACTTCCCAGATTAAGTTGAGGGTAAAATATACTGTTGTGACGTGGAACACTGCTGAACACTAATTTTGTGATTGTTACAGTAGTATTTTATACATACATTACGGTGGTTAAAACGTTTTTTCTTTCTTGTATTTTATCTGTCAAAATGACAGAGATCATTTGGAATTACCCATCAATGTTTTTCGATGCCATCAGTTAAAAAAAAATTACAAATGGAACTCACCCTCCACCTCAGAACATCTGGTTGATTTATCTGTTGAAACTTGAGTAGTCGAAAACACCAGAAGCTTTTCCCTGATGATTCAGTCTGACTGGTTAACAAACAGCATCCGCTTGGGACTGTTTAGTGTTCTTTAGATTGTTTTTTTTTTTTTTGGCTTGTCAATGCATGTTCCACAAAACAAACATAAATGTCCTAAAGAGAACATTTTCAATGTTCAAATGAAACTGCAACATACTAAGTCTCACATTCGCATCCAGTTTACCTGTACTGTTATGAGCACACCTCTCTAGCAGTAACATGGTAAATGTGGAATTTCACCCACCGGCACATTTGACTCCATCACCAGCCCATCCGTCTTTACAGAAGCAGTGGTAATGTCCAGGTGTGTTGATACAGGCGGCGTGTGTGTCACAGTTATGAGCATTAATATCACACTCATCAACATCTAGATTAGAGCATATGCAAATATTTACAGCACTTAAGAAGAGTACAGCACTACAGAATACCAATATAAAGCTCATATGTTTTTCTGGTCTCACCAGTGCAGCCAGATTTTCCTTTCTTCACCAAGTAACCCATCTCACAGTGACAGATAAAGGAACCCTTGATGTTCTCACATTCTCCAAACATACAGATGTTAGCGTTGAGTTCACACTCATTCACATCTAGAGACATAAAGTCAAAGACATAGACCTAACTAAAGACAACTCAGATTCTGGCCAAAAATATGCTACTTAAACCTTATGAATATGGCTCAATGATAGACTCAAGACCCAATACAGACAGACTGACATATTACAAATGTGCATCACTTGCTTGCTAAATTATCTTTACATTAAAACATGAATGGAATCAACAGAAATTGCCATATTTTGTTCTTATTTTGAAATTTGTTCATATTTTATTTAGTATGCTGAAAATATAGGTCTTAAATACACAATTAATGTCCATAAGTACGCAATCCTCTATCACAGGTGTGCACATTTTTAATTGTACTTTATTTCTCTTCAAGAAGGCAAGGGGAACAAACAAAGTAAGTAATCTCGACAGGACAGTTAATCATCTATGTTTCTCAGCATGTGTGAGTTGAACTGCATAAATCATCCGAGCAAAACCAGAGTTCAACTCAATCCTTCTAAAAATACAGCATTTCTCTTCCGAAGAAATAAGCAGCATACCGATGCATGCCCTCATGTCTACAGAAACCATGAATCCTTCATAACACAGACAGTGATATTCTCCAGGGACGTTAGTACACTGACCACCGTCACAGATGTCAACATACTCCTCACATTCATTCACATCTGGAGACAGAGAGAGAGAGATGAATATGAAGGACCGCTTCATGTGTTGAGGGAAGCTACTGCAGTCTGTACATAGAGAAATGTCAGGTTTATTAATAGCTCAGCAGATGTTTTGAATATACCTGCACATGTCCGCTGGTCCAGCATCAATGTGTAACCCTTACCACAGCTGCAGGAGTAACTACCCTCTGAATTACTACAGAAAACTTCACATCCTCCATTCTCTATAGTGCACTCATCTATATCTGAAGAATACAAATGAGATTAAACAACAGTTAGTTCCGGTCCTCTAATCTGACTGGCCAAGTGGCATTTCAAGCGTGCTGATATTCAGTATAACAGCACTTGGACACTTCACTCTTCATTTCACTCCACAGCAGGGCGGAGTGGCATCGGAGTGGGGTGCAGGGTTTTTTAAAAGTCAAAAGTATAGCCACAAGACGTAAACATAATACAAGTTAACATGATTTAAGTGTAATAAAATTGTTTCCTAGCCGTAAAGTTATAGCCAATATTACAACTTTGTTCTTATGACAACAAAACTCCAAATTAAGATTTAAGACTTTTGACTAAAAAGGACATAAAGACTTTAATGTCTGCTAAAATATCTGAGTTTTGTGTGTACTTCCATCCTTACCTGTGCAACCTTTTCTATCAGGTGTAGTTTGGTAACCAGAGTTACAGGAGCACTGGTAGGTCCCCACCACATTCACACACCAGCCATTACGACACAATGTGGCACTCAGCTCACACTCATTCACATCTGAAGACACACAGTATTAGAGATCAGATCCAAGAGAAGAATCAATCGAGATACAGAAATGCCACTTTCAAAGGGCAGTAGACTCCAACTAGAGGCCTTTAGCTTCAAAGACAACAATGTATTTTGGTTAAAACTGCTTGTAACATTTCATTTCAAAAGGTGGCCCATGTATAATACAGAGTGTTACACAGCACAAAGATTATGATGTATTTAAGTTAGTTCTCACCTTTACAGGCACTGCTGTCTACGGACAGTTGATGACCAGGTGGACACATACACTTATAGCTGCCATCAGTGTTTTCACAGGTTCCACCATGGCACAGTGAGGGATTTAACTCACACTCATCAATATCTGCAGCATTATATTCACATACACAAATTGATACACTTTAACAATGGCCTGGCTTGTAACCACAGTTCTATGAACTGAGGGAATACTCGTGACGATCCTTTCACTCTCATTGAAAAGTTACTACATTAGGGGTAATAAAGGCAACATTTGGCATGCCTCTGCATACATTGTAATAGTGGATGTAGCCTATTTAGATTTAAACAATGATAGCATTAATAGATAATCCCTGGTGACTATACCATTGAAAAAACAGTTGCAAATGTTTATCATAAGAAGACCTGTCATGGTCCTGTCAATTTGTCAGGTTGAGTTTTTGTCTGACAGGACCGTGACATCATCGCCCCATGTTCTGTCTTGTGTTTGATGTCCTGTCTTTGTATTGAGCACACAGTTCCCGATGTGAGTTACCATTGTGCTCTCTTCAGTAATGTCACAGTCCTGTCACTCTGTCAGGTTGGGGTTTTTGTCTGATGGGACCGTGACATCATCGTTCCCTGTCTGTCTTGCGTTTTGTATACGTTCTTTGTGTGAGTGCACGGGTCTGGTTTTGAGTTACTGCCGTGCGCTCTTCGGTTAGTCTTGTTCGTGTCCGGAGCATGGTGTCTGGATCCTGACTTCCTGTCTGGTTCGGTTTCGGTCTGTGTCGGGATCCGGACACTCATGCTCCATGTTCTGTTTGTTTTGGTTTAACTGTGTTGACGTTTTCCCTCATGCGTTTCAGTTGCTGCTGGCACATGGAATGGCATGCAGAATAACTAAGCTCAGAGAAATAAGGTTAAAGACTTTTTTTTATTTCATAGAGTATTTAATTTGATCATATTGTATATTTGTTAACTGTGCAATAGTTAGTAGCATTAGTACAATGTTAACAGGTCGCAACATATAGAAAACCTCATCAGTAAAGCATTGCTCACCTATGCAGTCCTTCATCATCATATGTCCACTCTCATAGCCGGAAAAACAGTCACAATGAAAACTGCCCAGTGTGTTCACACATGTGCCATGAGCACACACATCCAGAGAGATCATACACTCATCAATATCTGTCACGCAAACACACAATGAAAGAGGAAATATTCAAACAATACTGTTTACATACATGGATCTAAGAAGGCAACACGTGAAATGCTTTATACATCTTCAGGTGAATGGATGTGCAACTCAGGGGACTATTAATAGACCACTATATCCATTATTTATCATTATTGACATCATCTAAATGTCCCAATTTTTCTCTAGTCTTTCAATCACTGTTTCTGAATGATTTTCAGGTGTTTACAGACACTCATCATCACCTGTGCAGTTCAGCTCATTTAAATCCAATGCAAAGCCACTGTCACAGCGACATCTGAAGCTTCCAATGGTGTTCCGGCATTTTCCATGAGTGCAAATGCTTGGGAACACTTTACACTCATTGATATCTGGGAGAATTAAAATCAATAATTATATATAAAGCATACTTCATTAAAGCAGACATTACATACTCCAGTACAACCATCTTTATTTGACCTTTATAGACAGATTTGCCGGTGAGCATGTCTCCTTTGTTGGCGAAGCCTGGACCTCTCGGGCACAGAGCATCATACTGGCGTGTGCCAGGCTCTGGGCATAACCCACACTCTTTGCCCCAGGCCACACCCACTGTACAGCAACATGCATCCATACGAAACCGTCCAGACACCGGCTGTGTGCACACGTCTTCATCATACGTCAGGTAACAGGGCTCCGAACGTACGTCTAGAGAAATCAGAAAAGACATCTAATTTCTATCTGCTGTTCTGGCCTTCACATTTGCTGTGCATATGTAACATGTTACAAGTGCTGTGCTTATGCTTTCTGTTAATGAGTTGATCTGGTGAAGACTGCATAATCTACTGAGCTATATAAATCAAAACGTATACACTTTTGACAGCTAATTTTGACAGCAGCATAAATATTTATGAACTGATTGGATTATTCATTAGGGGTTCATTATAATAAACAGTGAGACACTAAACTTATTTAAGCGGTATTGACTATAGTGAATGTGAGTGTACCATAACACAGGGCTGAAAAGGGTTAAATACTCCAGTGTGACTCACCCACACAGAGACGTCCTGTAACATCCAGTGTAAGACCCTCCGGACACTGACATTTAAAAGACCCTCTAGTGTTCACACAGTATCCATTATAACACACACCAGGAAACACCTCACACTCATTTACATCTACAAACACACACAGAGTGGAAGTGGATAAAATAAGTAGGGAAAAAAATTACATCTAGATATTTTAACTCTGTCAAATAATTAAATAAATGCTGGTAATGCGTTTATTACATTTGACAGTACTGTTTATTGTGTTATGAGTGATTTTCCTAGCAGAGCACCAATTTATCAATAAATTATAAAGAAAAATCCTCTTAATGGGTTATTTATGTATAAATCAAGATGTCTCGCAGACAAGACATTTAAAGGAATAGTTCACTCAAAACTTTTATTTCACTCATCATTCCCTCATGCCATCCCAGATAATCATCATCCAGATACGACTTTTATATTTCAAAATTTCAGCTCTGTAGGTCCATGCAAAAATGTATATCAACATTTTGATGCTCCAAAAAACACATAAAGGCAGCATAGAAGTAACCCAAATGACTCCAGTGGTTAAATCTATATCTTCTGTAGTGATATGCTAGGTGTGGGTGAGAAACAGATCAAAATATTAAGTAGAAATTCTTCTCCCTGCCCAGTAGAGGGCATACACATGAAAGATGTGAATCACCAAAAATATAAGAATAATGTGAAATTGAAAGTTAAAGTAAAATTGAGATCTGTTTCTCACCCACACCTATCACATCGCTTCTGAAGACATTAATTTAACCACTGGAGTCTTATGGATTACTTTAATGCTGACCTATGTGATTTTTGGAGCTTCAAAATGTTGGCACCCGTGCACTTGCATTGTACGGATCAACAGAGCTGATAAATTCTTCTAAAAATCTTCATTTGTGTTCTGTTGAAAAAAAGAAAGTCACACACAACTGGGATGGCATGAGTGTGAGTAAATGTTGAGAGAATGTTCATTTTTTTTAAACTATCCCTTTAACAAAAGTCAAGTCATTTACTCTTTGTATTGTGGAATTTAATCATCACTAAAGCTCAAAAAGTGGAATATCACTCACGAGTAAAACACTGTCATTCACAGAAATGCGAATATCAGCGGAGGTATTTACGCAGACCATGCAGCAGACACGTAATTACATCCATAAAGTGTAATGAAATTTGCTATATTGTTGAATCATTGCAGATTTCAGTTCTATATTTGCATTTCCCATGTGTTTTTGACGCAGAATCAGTTATTTATGTGCAAGTGAGATGAGTAAAGGAAGTTGTTGCATAAATCTATGTTATGAGTATCATAAATATATAAATTGCCAAACCTAATAATTACACATGGGCCTGTTATTTAGTTGACTTGAAACTGAATCAGTTAAAATCTTAACTACAAAATTGTGCAATTAAAACCTAATATCATTTAATTTTGTAATTATATACAATTATTTTATATATTATAATATTTACTGTAAAAAATTCCATAAATTGACAGACCTACAAAGTACATTTTGTCGAGTGATCAATCATGAACCAAAACATTTTAAGAGGTCATGTCATGAAGAATACAATTTTCCTTGATATTTTTACATATACAAGGTCTTTCTAGTATAAAACATACTGTAAATTTCAGAACTCAAGCCTAAGTCCCCAATGCAATAAAAGCATTTATTGAAACCAAGCTAAAAATCATCTCGTTCCCACTTCTGCGATTTTCCTACATCACTAGGGGTACAGTAAATCATGACGCCTCTACGGCAAAAAAACATCAACGCCTACTTAAAATCATTGCACAATTGGCCTCGCCCACTGGTGCTTTAGTTCGAAACTGAGAGAGCAGGACAAACAATGCCTGATGTGGCCTAACTATTCCTGAACACCAAAGGGGATAATTCTTGACTATTTTGGATTATTTTTGTATATATTCAAGCACTAGACAGACATCTTTGACCATTTGATACAAATCTAGCACCACTTTTAAAAGATGTCAAGTTACAACTCTGAAGAGGACACTCAATTCGGTTTCATTCAATTTCTGCCTCTTGTTGTTTTGAGTATAAAAGTGTCATGGACGTCATGTGTTCTTTCACCCATCTGCGCTATTTTAAATTGTTGTATGAAATGTGCTAGATGGACACCTTTGACCGATTTGATATGTTTCCGGTGATATGATGCTCTATGTGTGTGCTAGGACTGTCAAATAAAATGTTTTATATTTGTTGAATGTAAGATAAAATAAATGCACATTTAAGTGCGAAAATAAGCATTTGAATATTGGATATATGCCAACCACTGACAATTACTGACATTCTTGGACTAAAACAGATGCAGTGCAACAAACATAACAGAACACAATGTGTTTTAAATGCTGAATTTCCTTTTAAATTGACACAGTGTCTGAAAAAATGCAGCGTTTCTTCATTAGACGCTGAAAAATCAGTGAGACACGGCACAGCTGTCAAAGATGTTCATCTAGCACATGCTTACATAGTAAAAGATGGACATGTTCAGAGTGAACGGCCACCCTGAGATGGAGGTCTTTGGCGGTTGTGTGTTGACTATGTCTTGCTCTCTTATCAGCGTCTCGATGTATAAGCATTAGGTATGTACATTCAACTATATTTAATGAACTTCTGCTTTGTAAAGACACTCCGGTGTCACTGGTCTGACGTCACTGGACTTCCTGTTGCTGACGGCATGCAGCACGATTGTTTGTGTTTGTAGCCTGCTTAGCATTGCTTATTCTTATACATTCATCATTTTATCCTCTGTCACTTTACCGCATGATTCAGGTTTTATAGTTTTTCTACTGTTTCATCTTCGTGTATTTTACCTGTTGCTGCTGGCACCTAGCTTGAGTCTGTGTTTATAGCCTGCTATTTTTTTTACCGTCGCTTATATATCTGTTCCCTTTGCAAAAAGCTTCACTATGATGCTGCGCTTTGCTAAGCGCTATGGTAACGATCCTAGTTGTGACCGAGCTGTGAATATGTCAATGAACATTGACCGGAATTTATAGCCTCGGCTGATGTAATCATTAGACACACCTGTGGCCAGGCTATAAATGGATGTGTCACCAGGTGTCGTCAGATCCTCTTTTTTTCAGAGCGATTCTGTGTGTGTGTGTGTGTGTGTGTTTTACAAACCCTGTCAAAACTTTCTTTTCTCTGCTAGGAATTAGAATTTGTGAGGCAGTGTGCAGTGAACCTTTTCTGCTTTCTATTTCTTCTGAAAAAAAAAAAAAAAAAGGAAGAATGATTGATAAACAAAACAAGCAGTCTGTGTGTTCCTATGTTTACGCTCTATGGCTGAAACGAACACACACCAGTTTTTGCGAGCCTTGCGATCTGTTTACTTCCGGGAGTCAGCTCCCACACTTCATTTGTATGGATCTGGCTGAGGAGTGAGAAACGGGTTCGTCCCTTTCCCTCGCTCTCTCCCCAGACCCAGCTGGTCCTTCCTGTGATCTCGAAGTGCGCTTCGGCGCCTCTTCGGTTCACGAGGGGGGCGGGGCGCTGAACCTCTGTACATTTCACACACAATAATAAAGCGGCTGAGAAATTACTCGAGGTGATTACGCGCCCAGCTAGACTGGCCGTGCGAACAAGAGACCCTCCCCCATACGGTCCAAACTAGAAGACAAATTTCTGTCTGGTGGCCAAAATAATTAAATAAATAAAAGAGGGAATGGAACTCTATATCAGTCCCTTCCTTTCTTCTATGACCTCCATAACAAGTATTTTCTTTATGGAGGAAATTTATACTTCCAGTGTCTTCGTGCCCTCGACATTGGTGTATTCAACTATCGTGAGTGCTGAAGCTCGGGGGTATTCGGTGATGCCGCCGGTAGAAGCGGGTTTTCTCTCGCCTGGCTCGGCATCATCGCTAAAGAGACCTACTCTTTTAGGTCCACCAGGACCACCTCCACGCTTGTGGGGAAAGCTTATCAGGCAGCAGGTCAGGCTGGTGTTGCCCTGCACACTATGGCAGTGTTACAAGCGCACTAGGCTAAATCTGTTGAAGGACCTGAGTTTGGGCACCTCACTCAGGGGGAGGGGCCGTCGGCCACCCAGCCCCGCCCCGGTCCTTCTAGACGGGAGGCTCTAAAACAAAACGTGGCGAATCGTGCTCCCCCTCGTAAAGACTGGGGTCCAGTTCGTCACCCTCAGCAGCCCCCAATGCAAGACCTCAGGAGCGTGATTTCTAAGAAAAAGAAACCCTGACGGTCTTGTACCCAGCACTGTGGGGGTAGTTCCCTTCGGGACGGGGCGTGTGTATCATCTACTTCGGCCCTCCCGATACCCTCACGAAACCTCTTCACTCCCACCACCTTTGGTGTTTTGGGTGATAGAGGCTTCCAACAAAGAGTTGGTGTACCGTTGCTTATTGCCTTGATCCAGGACGTGGAACACTCGACATCCCCTCAACAGGAAGTGTCAGAAATAGTACCCAGAGATCTCAGAGAACCTGGCAGCGTGGAAACTTCTGCCAGGTATTTCTATGTGGGTTCTAGAAACAGTTGAAAGAGGCTACAGAATTCAATTTGTCCTCCCTGTTTCAACGGCGTGGTTCCCACTACCGTGAAACCGGGACAGGCATGTCTACTGTGGAAAGAACTGCAAAATCTCATGGTCAAAGAGGCCATAGAACATGTTCCCCTTCCAGAGAAAGAGTCAGGCTATTACAGCAGATACTTCCTGGTTCCCAAGAAGGGTGGGGGGTTGCGTCCGATTCTAGATCTTTGAGGCTTGAACCGCTCGGTGTTCAAGTCCTAGATGCTGACTATCAAGACGATCGTGTCACAATTCCAACATCACGTTTGGCTGGTCACCATCGATCTCATGGACGCATATCTTCATATAGAGCCACAGCACAGGAACTTCCTGAGGTTTGCTTTTGGGGGCGAAGCCTTCCAGTATCGGGTTCTTCCATTTGGCCTAGCCCTATTAACCTGCACATTCATGAAATGCATGGATACAGCACTGGCTCCTCTGCGACTCCAGGACATCCACATTCTGAATTTTATAGACGACTGACTGATCCTAGCGCAGTTCCAAGAACTGACAGTTCAGCACAGGGATATCGTCTTGACACATCTGGGGGTTATATGGAATTCGGTCACGATGCAGGCACAATCGTCTCCCGCATGAATCGTTTGCATTCAGAACACACTGAGCAAGGTCAGGCTAGGTCGAGGTTGCACTGCTCGTCAGTATCATTCAATACTAGGTCTCATGGTGTTGGTGTCCGTGGTGATCCCTTCGGACCTTCTGCACATGAGACCGCTTAAGCTGTGGCGAGAAGCCAGTGGGTTTTATCCGAGGGCCAGTCCCCTAAGGCAAATAAGGGTTACGCGCCATGTGCTTCGTTCCCTTTCTATGTGGTTCAGACCCCGGTTCTTACCTTGGGTCCCACTCTAGGTGCGTCTTGTTGTCGCAGGCTGCTAACGACAGATGCCTCCCTGACGGGCTGGGTAGCAGCCTTAAGTGGTCGTCCAGCTTAAAGGGATAGGAGGGTTGTCAGTTCGGTTGTCGCAGTAACTGTCTCGAGCTGATGGCTGTATTTCTGGCCATGAAATACTTCCTCCTGAGGCTGCCATGTCTTGGTGCGGGTGGGCAATACAGCGTTAGCCTCTTACATAAACCATCGGGGGGATCCACGTTCACGTCAGCTGAATTTCTGGCACGTTGGATCCTCCTTGGGGCCCAGGGCAGCTCCTGTCACTCAGGACAGTTTCGTCCCTGGATGCCCGTGTGTGTGAGATTTACTCTGAGGTAGTGAACAAATCTGGGTGAGATTTCACAGGGCAGAAGAAGACCTCTTCGCCTCTATGATAGCGCAATGTCTCGTCTACTTCTCCCTAAGTCACCCAGTCCCCCGGTTTTTCTGCTCCCGGGAGTCTTGGCAAGGTTCGCCAGCAAGGGTCTTGCCTCCTACTAATGGCGCTGCGCTGGTCGTACAGGATATGTTTCTCGAATACCTCTCCTCGACGGCTCGCCTTGGGCGATTCCGAACAGGGAGGACCTTCTCATCCCTGGCCCGAATTGTGAAACCTTTCATGCTTGGCCCCTAAGGGTACCAACTGAGGTTCACAGGGCTTTCTCTTGAGGTTATCGAGACCATTTCAAGTGCTAGGGCTCCCTCCACTTGGAACTGATCTGGGTAGATTTTACAGGGCAGAAGAGGACCTCTTCGCCTCTGTTGATAGCGCAATGTCTCCTCTACTTCTCCCCTAGTCGCCCAGTTCCCCCTGATCGTGGTGATGCATACATGGCACAAATGCGCTTGCATGCATTTTCTTCTACTAAGTTCATATTACAGACCCAGCTAACTGCCAGTTTGCTTCAGTTCTGGATTTTCTGTAGAAAGAACTGTAAGCGGGAACTTTGCCTCGCCACTGCCAGGTTCGATATGGCCTCCACTGTGGTTTGCCATGCCTTGGTGGGCGGGGTTCCCCCTAAGAGGCATCCTTGCTAGGAACTGTTCATAGGGTAAGACCCCCTTTTTAGACCTCTAGAGTCAGCATTTGGTAGACTTCTGACTCTCAAGATGTTTTTTCTTATGGCAATTACGTCTCTAAGGAGACTTGGGTGCCTACAGGCTCTGTCTCTTTTGCCGGCCTGTTTAGAGTTTGCCCCAGCTATGACCAAAATCATTCTTTGCACCCTCACCCTAACTACCTGCCCAAGGTGCCTTTCGTGACCCTTGGCTGGTTATTTTCTAAGCCTTCTGCTCCCTGCCGTTTGTAACGCTGGAGCAGCTAAGACTTCTCAGACTTTGTCCAGTCTGTACCCTTCAGACTTATGTCCACCGCATTTGCTAGTGGCGTAAAGTCAGGGCAGCAATTCTTCACTTGGAAGCCGTGACTGGGGGGCAGTCACCTCCTGGCAGACTATGTCACTTTGGGTTAGGGACATTAATGCCCGGGCCTACGAGGCGCGCGGTCAAGCTTCGACAGCGGTCAAGCTTCCTCCTCTAAAGCCTTGGCTAGAGGTCTCCCTCTGCAGCAAGTTTGTGATGCGGCAGGTTGGTCCTCTCCGCACACATTCATTAGATTCTTATAAGTTTGGATGTTCTTGCCACTCTTATGTCCTTGAGTCGACATCTCAATCTCATGTCTCAACAAGTTTGTGACCCCGTAGGGGTCCGGACAGCCCCAGTGCGGCGGCGTGGGTATTGCGTTCCCATAGCGCTTAGTAAAGTGCAGCATCATAGTGAAGCTTTTTGTAAAGGGAACATCTCGGGTTACATTTGTAACCCTTGTTCCCTGAAAAAAGCGGAACGAGATGCTGCACTTCTTTGCCGAACTGGGACGTCCCAGGACTACTCTTCAAAAAGAAGTATCTGACGACACCTGTTGACGCATCCATTTATAGCCTGGCCACAGGTGCATCTCGTTCTGCTTTTTTTCAGGGAACAAGGGTTACACATGTAACCCGAGACGTTTTCAGCCTTTAATCCTTAACATCTGCCATTTTTCAGCACGCATCGGGTTTCCCCCGCATTATTCTCTTATCGCAATTCAACTGCGCGCATATTCCACCGGTATCCGCTTTCTATTTTTATCGCGATTAAACTGCATACATTTTCCAGCGTGCACCCATTTCATCTCCTCTGTGTTACGCGGATTGCATCGATCTCAAAGCACCACTTATCAAGAACAACAACAAACAAACAATTTGCGGTAAGTCATGGCATCTGCTCATGTTATTTCTTCCTACATTGCATGTCACATGCTTACAATAGCCTCCTCAGTCAGATAAATGTAAGGAATTACTCAGGCTGATGGAGAAGGTTAATGAGTTAGAGACAAGCATCCGAACACTAGTGAAGGTCAGTGAGAAAGAGAAGCCGGTAGATACTGTTTCGGATGCGAGTAGAACAGAGAGAAACACACACTCTGGTTCCGGTTGTAGAGCCCCTGCAGCAGGGCGTTTGGGTGACGTCTCAGTGGTATACTTGCTCAGCAAAGAGACACCACTCTCCCATTCCTGTTAGGGTTTCCAATCGATTCTCCCCACTCAATATGCACCCATTGAGAATCATGTTGAAAGAGCCCTTGTTATTGGTGATTCTATTGTAAGGAACGTGGAAATGCTAAACATAGATTTTCTCAAATTGTTATTCATGTCGGCACTAACGATGTCCAGCTTCGCCAGTCAGAGATCACTAAAGATAATGTTAAAGAGGTGTCCGAATTTGCAAAAACAATGTCAGACTCTGTAATATGCTCTGGTCCCTACTCTGCTTGTCCTTGTGATGAGATTTATAGTAGCTTATTGTCACTACATGGCTGGATGTCTGAGTGGTGTCTGGAGAATAGAATAGGATTTACAGACAATTGGAAGAGTTTTTTGGGTAGACCTGACCTGCTAAAGAGAGACGGACTCTATCCCTCCAGGGAAGGTGCCGCTCTCCTCTCTAGTAATTTGGCTCATAGTCTTAATAATGATAGTATTTGACTAACTGGGGCCCAGGTCAGGAAGCTAATCTGGCTAAGGAACAAACTGGCTAATCCAAATTTCTGCTAACTGCCTTGAGATGTCACACAGGTCAAATAAACTACAACACATAGAGACTGTATCACCTAGATATCTCATAGAGACTGTGTCTGCTCCCCGAACTACCAACCACAAGACCCTCACTAAATCATATAGAAAAAATTGTATTAAGGTCAAACTTGAACATAACAAACAAATTAAAGATAAACATCATATAAAAATAGGGCTACTAAACATTAGATCTCTTTCTACCAAAGCACTAATTGTTAATGAAATGATTACAGATCATAGATTGGATGCGCTCTGTTTGACTGAAACCTGGCTTAAACCGGATGAATATATTAGTTTAAATTAATCTACTCCCCCAGGTTATTATTATAAACATGAGAATCATCTGAAGGGTCGAGGAAGTGTTGCTACAAATTACAATTTTGGTGTTACTAAGAGGACAGGATATAAATGTAAGTCTTTTGAACTTATAATGCTTAATGTGACACCGTCAGATATAAATTAAAAAAATATGTCATCTTTTACCCTTGCTACAGTATATAGATCACCAGGGCCTTATTCTGATTTCCTTCGTGAATTTCCAAATTTTTTATCAGATATTGTAGTTAACGTAAATAGAGCTTTAATTGTTGGTAACTTCAACATTCACATAGAAAATGACACAGGATTAGCATTTATCGATATTCTCAACTCACTTGGAGTCAGACAAAAAGTAACAGGACCAACTCATTGCCATAATCATATGCTAGATTTAATTCTGTCATATGGAGTTGATAAAGATGTTGAGATGTTGATAAAATAGATATTGTGCAGCACAGCGATGACATCCTGGATCATTACCTCGTCTCTTGTATGCTGCGATCAGCTAATGTAACTCTATCTACACCACGCTATTGTTCAGGTAGAACTATTCTTTTGACCACTAAAGAAAGCTTCACTAATAAACTTCCAGATCTATCTCATACACTCAATAAACCCCAAAGCCCAGAAGAACTTGATGAAATAACAGAACATTTAAATGCAGCCTTCTCTAGCACTCTTGATAGTGTCGTCCCCTTCGATTAAAGAAAATTAAAGAAATAATTCCTGCACCATGGTACAATGATCACACTTATGCTCTCAAGAGAGCAGCTCGGAAAATAGAGCACATGTGGAAGAATACAAAATTAGAAGTATTTTTTGGTGCATGGAAGGATAGTGTCTGTAGTTACAGACAGGCACTAAAAGCTGCCAGGTCAGCATATTTTAGTAAACTCATAGAAAATAACCACAACAATCCTGGGTGTTTATCCAGTACTGTGGCTAAATTGGTTAGGAATAAAGCCTCAACAGAATCAGATATTACGTCGCAGCACAAGAGTAATGACTTCATGAATTTCTTTACAGATAAAATTTAAATAATCAGAAATAAAATTGGTTATGCAATCATCTGTCATAGCACCTCAGAAAACAATGTCTAATAATTTTCCTCACTTGCTACTTCAATCCTTTGCTGTCATAGGTCAAGATGAGCTAACAAAACTAACGAAACATCAAAAGCCACAACATGTTGATTAGATCCAATACCAACTAGGCTCTTAAAAGAGGTATTCCCTGTAATCTTATAAAATTTTCTTAATATTATTAATTCCTCACTATCCTTAGGACATGTCCCAAGAAACTTTAAAATGGCAGTTATCAAACTGCTTATTAAGAAGCCACAACTTGATCCAGGAGAACTGGCTAATTATAGACCGATTTCAAATATCCCGTTTATGTTGAAAATACTAGAAAAGGTAGTATCCTCCCAAATATATTCATTTTTACAGAGAAATAGTATATATGAACAATTTCAGTCAGGATTTAGGCCTCATCACAGTACAGAGACTGCACTTATAAGAGTTACAAATGACTTGTTCTTATCATCTGACCGCGGCTGTATTTTATTCTAGTGCTTTTAGATCTTAGTTCTTCATTTGACACGATAGATCACGACCTTCTCTTGAATAGGCTGGAGAATTATGTTGGTATCTGTGGAGTTGCATTAGCATAGTTTAGGTCCTATTTAGATGACCCACTTTGTCTATGTAAATGAGGAATTGTCAAACCAAAAAAAAGTAAAGTATGGAGTGCCACAGGGATCAGTTCTTCAAAACCTGATGAGATTTCACAATTATTCAAATTAGCAGAGTGTATCAATTATATAAAAGATTGGATGGCCAGAAATTTCCTTCTACTCAATTCCGACAAAACAGAGGTACTAATTATTGGACCAAAAAATATATAATTTGACTCTCGATGGATGAACTGTTATATCATCTTCAACAGCAAAGAACTTGGGTGTTATATTTGACACCAATCTGTCCTTTGAAAATGTTAAATTACCAATGTCAAATTAAATTGTCAAATTACCAATGTTTGTAGAACATTTTGTTGAACAGCATTCTTCAACCTAAGAAATATTGCTAAATTACAGAACATGCTCTCTGTTGCTGATGCCGAAAAACTAATTCATGTGTTCATGACCTCAAGACTAGATTATTGTAATGCATTACTGGGAGGATGTCCAGCAAGATAATTACCAATAAACTTAAATTGGTTCAAAATGCAGCAGCCAGAGTGCTAACGAGAACCAAGAAATATGACCATATTAGCCCCATTTTATCATCATTGGCTACCTTTTAAATTTCGTATTAATTTTACAATTCTGTTAACTACATACAAAGCTTTGAATGGTCTGGCTCTGCAGTACTTAAGTGACCTTCTACCATGCTATATTCCATCCCTTTCATTACAATCGCAAAATTCTGGCCTGTTAATAGTCCTAAAATATCAAAATCCACAAAAGATCCTTTTCATATTTGGCTCCTAAACTATGGAATAGTCTCCCTAACACTGTTCGAGATACAGACACACTCCCTCAGTTTAAGTCTAAACTTAAGACTCATCGATTTAGCTGCTTTAGTTTGGTCTGCCGGAACCAGAAACCAGAAACATTGATCATGATCTATAACTCTGCAATAAAGTTAATGGTATCTATGCTTACACAATTGTATTTGTTTCCCTGTCTCAACCTCAGGACTCCTATCCTGAGGTCACCAGAACCAGCTGGATTCAGCTCCATTCCTGCTTTGTGTTGGACACGACTGCTACGTGTCGCTGTGTGATGATGACTACATGTAGCCTGTGCCAGCCAAACATCACTTCAGTGTATTATGATGGACTTCAGAGGATGAACTGATGAACTCCAACCATAAGACATAGGATACTTCATATGCCATTGTCTGAACCTTGGACGGACCACACCAAACTGCACCTAAATTACAGGAGAGATTGAACTGCGATGAACCTCACTGATCTTGTGATCCTGCGTCACCTCGGCCTATTGATGGACTACACTCTTGAAATGGAATACATAGACCATCAATTGCCAACAAATCCCTTCAATTAACAAAGGACAATTGCATCTATGTGAACTTCTGCAGTTAATCCAGGATGGACTGCAAAGACATTGGTCATTAATCTTACAGTTTTACAAAATCTTTGTTCAGACACTGTCCCTTAACACTTACTTAGTTTAATCATTTTAAACCATGACTTGCCCTATACATAAGTAATATTGTCATTATATTCATGATGTTAGCCAGAGGGGAACTGGCCCACACAGTGAGACTGGTTTCTCCCAAGGTTATTTTTCTCCCATTAACATCTTATGGAGTTTTATGTCCCTTGCCACAGTCACCTTCGGCTTGCTCAGTGGGGTTATAAATACAACTATTATTTAATTCTTTATTTTTAAACACAATTCAAAATCTTATTTTATCTAATTACATTACAGACATTACTTTTATCTTCTGTTAATGCCTGATTTTCTGTAAAGCTGCTTTGAAACGATGTGTGTTGTGAAAGGCGCTATACAAATAAAATTGACTTGACTTGACTTGACTTGAATGAAAAACACTCTGGAACATTAGGTATTATAAAGCTTGAGTCTGTGGTAGTACTTTGGCACTGGAATAGGTACTGCGTGCAACACTAAGTTAACATAAAAGCATCTTTTGAAATGTTTCTTTTATTGTTTTACATTTGATTTGAGAATATAAACTGGCTACATTTTTTGACTTTATAATTTTACACACATTTGTTAACAGCCAGATATGTTCTTCAAAATCAAAAATTGCTATGACAGTGCCGAGTGGTTTATATTGATTTGTTGCGCTGTTGTGGACGTAGGAGACAATATCAATTTAAAAATCAGATATCTTGAAAATGTTTACCCCTACCTGGAATAATATCTTTAAAATTTGAATATAACTTGAATATTGGAAATATTTCAGTTAAATATTCAAATTTAATTTCTCAGCCCTGTTGACAGCACTAATGTGTGCATCAAGTTTACACAGTGTTTTGGACTGGGTGTGTGCATCACGTGGATGTATATTCATCATATTTGTAACAATTGGGACATTTGCCCTAGCGGCCACTAGAGATCGCTAGGAGAACTAACACTTTTAGTGTGAAGTTCTGTGTTTTCCTTCTTGTGTGTCTGTTCCTGATTACTTCCCTGATTTTCATCCCAGCTGTGTCTTGTTACTCTTGTTAGTTCTTGCGTATATATTGCCCTCATGTTCTCTCTGTCTTTGTCAGTTGTCAACTTTCCATACATGTGTGTAGGATCTAGCATTTTTTAAATTGTTTTAATTTGCCAGTGCTCATGGCCATGGAGGCCGTTTCCCTGCCACTTCCAGTGCTCACGGGCATGGAGGCTGATCCCCTGTCACTCTTCCTTCAGCAGCTCTGCATGCTCCTCCTCTAGCTGCTCCACCCCCTGAGTTTCCTAATCATGTGTGTCTGTCCCCTGAGTCTCCTCATCCTATGGCTCTGCCCCCTGAGTCTCTGCCTCCCTGGCTGCCAGATCTCATTCCATTTCTGGAGCCACTTTCCTGCCCACCGGCTACGCTCTGGTCCCCTGGTCTACACCTGCCTCTGGGCCCTCCACCGGCTCCACCCTGAACAATTTTTTTTTTTCACAATTAACAATTAATTATTGTTTCACACATCTGAAACAAAATGCAAAACATATATTCATAGAATCAACTATAACCCCCATTATTCCCTTTCCCCCACCCTGACCCTCAACAAATATCCCTGTGGTCACATCTTAAGTTACAGACAAAAAACAAAAAACAGAAGGAATAAAAAGGGAGTAATACTCTACACTGATGCCTCATGACCTTTGTCTATCGGCCTATGTAATTTATTAAAGTGTAATCTGGGAAGATTACCATTCCAAATGAAAGACTTCAAACTGCTTGTAATTAGAGAGTGAGATATCTATAGGGAGAGCCTGTAACAACTAGTGGAATTTTGGTATACAATTAATTTTAATAACATTAACTTTGCCAGTCATAGA
This sequence comes from Moxostoma hubbsi, assembly GCA_032164185.1. NCBI lineage: Eukaryota > Metazoa > Chordata > Actinopteri > Cypriniformes > Catostomidae > Moxostoma > Moxostoma hubbsi. Next base: position 33,119,125 of record JAVLUX010000038.1, on the reverse strand, counting down.
TAAATGTAATGAAGCCCACCTACTCACATCACTCTTTAACGTCTTGGTTACAAATGTAACCTCTGTTCCCTGATGTAGTGACACTAGGGTTCGATCCACTGGAGGTCCCTATCTACAGAGAGGGTACACAGCAACAGTGGCCGAGGCAGAGTGAAACCAAACAGTGGACACACCTCATACGGGATTACAGAGGGGGGGAATCACCACGTATAGAGCACTGAGCCCAAGTACGTGGAATCACCAGAAATACCATACCACGAGTACTGGGCCTGACGGCGTTACTCCTCCACCGAGTTCGTCACCGAATAGTGTTTAAGAAATGAAAGAGGCATCCAGTGTTGTGGCGAACTGTTGTGGACAAGATAGCGCACATTAACACCTTGAAAGGGGAAAATGCAAGCAATACACCCAATCGACTGCCCGGCCTACCTGTTGTTGCCCCATAACACCCGGGTCGAAACCAGTTATATGCGGAGGTTGTAGAACCTCACAAAAGTATTGAGTGTAGCCCAACCCGCTGCTCTGCATTTGTCTGTTAGAGGGGCACACCTTTGCCAATGCCCAGGAGGACGCAACACCTCTAGTGGAGTGCGCCCAGACTACCAAGGGGCACAGCAGGTCTTGTGACTGGTAGGCCAAGGAAATGGCATCCACAATCCAATGGACCAGCCTCTGTTTGAAGACCGCGTCCCCTTCTGCTGTCCTCCAAAACAGACAAAGTGCTACTCAGAATATCTAAATCTCGAACTGGACACAGCAACAACAACAAGGCCAATGACAGTCTTCCTCCTTTGAAGGGAGCCCTTGCAGGTTCACCACCTGATCCCGAAAGTGAGTGGTGGGATTTTGGGCACATAACTAGGCCGGGTCTCAAGATCACATGAGAGTGTGCAGGCCCAAATTCCAGGCAATCGCTGGTGACAGAGAGTACCTGTAGGTCCCCAACCCTCTTGATAGAAGTGATTACCAGGAGGGCCAGCTTTAGAGACAAAGTTCTAAGATCAGCCTGCTATAGGGCCTCAAAAGGGGCTCTCTGTAAGGCAGGTAGGACCACAGACAGATCCCAAGAGGGAATCAGGCATGGTCTAGGAGTATTCAATCTCCTATTGCCCTTGAGGAACCTGGTGATCAGGTTGTGCTGTTGTGAGGGTCTCCCGTCCAGCATATCACGATATGCTGCTATAGCAGCCATGTAGACCTTCAGAGTGGAGGGAGAAATCCATCTCTCCAGCCCCTCATGTAGGAAGGACAACACAGACTTGACCGCTTATATCTGTGGATCCTCCCTGTGGGAAGAACACCAATTTGCGAAGAGACGCCACTTCAGAGCAAACAACCGCCTTGTAGGGGGGGCCCTGGCCTGAGTGATTGTGTCTATCCCAGCTGGCAGAAGGCTTGCTAGGTCTTCCATGTCACATCCAGGAGCCAGACGTGGAGGTTCCAGAGGTTCGGAAACAGGTGCACTGCCCGTGAGTGAGAAGGTCCTGCCTCAGGGGAATGTAGACATCAGGACTTTCTGCCCATCCTCCCTGACTTTGCACAATGTCTGTGCAACAAGGCTCACTGGGGAAAACGTACTTGCGCAGCCCCTGAGGCAAGCTGTCCGCCAAGGTGTCCACTCCAAGGGGAGCCTCGGACAGGGAGTACCAAAGGGGGTGATGAGAGGACACTCGGGAGGTGTGCAAGGTTGCAAGTTTGAGGATGCCCGGGAGGTGAGTGGCTCGCAGACACTTCAAGGTCTGCTGACTCCAAAGGAGGAGTCCCTCAAAGAACCAAAGATACGTGAATGTTTGCGTCCTTCAGGTCGATGGCAGTGAACCAAACCTGATGTCGTACTGACAGCAGGATGTGCTTCTGCATCAGCATCTTCAACAGAAGACTGTAAAAGGCTTCATTCAGAACCAGAATTGGGTGCAACCCACCCCCTCTCTTGGGCATGATAAAATAAGGGCTGTAAAAGCCTTTGTGTGTCTCAGCTAATTGGATGGGCTCTACCGCTCCCTTTGTCAGAAGGGTGGCGAACTCCACACGAAGGACCGAGATGGGTCATCCCGATGAGTCGATTGATGTCATCATGCCTGGGGTGGGTGGTTTGCGGCGAAGCAGGGCAGACACCCTGCCAGAAGGATCGTCCGGGGGAGGCATGTTGCTCTGAGAGACCACAATGGTTGGGGTGGGAAAGCGGCCCTGAAAACCGCCTCACTTAACTCTCTACTGGCTTCCTTTCCGTGAGTTGTACTCTGAGCCAAGAAACCAATCATCCAGCCCAAACGCTCATGGCAAGGCAGAGGTTTCTACTCAAGCCCGATGTTCACAACCATCCAGGTAAGCAGTGCTGCCAACTCACCGTGCACTTCGTCCTGAGCTCCACTGCCCGAGAGTGGGAGCCCAGTAGACTTGTCCACTTCCGAAAGTAGGAGCCCACCCTCTGATGCTGCAACCGAAGAATGAACAATTCAGTGGAGGCAAGGCATAGTAGGGTCGGAGACAAATAATAAAATATAATTTGCATAAAGCAAAAGCTTATGCATCATACCTCCAGCCACCACCACAGGAAAATCATCCTCCTTTCTTTTCATGGCTGCTAATGGTTGCAGGGCAAGACAGATATAATGGGGAAAGAGGGCAACACTGCCAGAGTAATCCAGAGTAAAATAATCTGAAATTAATCCATCCATTTGTACCGCCGCTACCAGGTGTCTATAAAGTAAATTAATCCACCCAATAAAAGTATTCCCGAACCCATACATTTCCAAAATCTTAAAAAGATAATCCCATTCTACCACATCAAACACCTTTTCGGCATCAAGTGAGATGGCAGCAACTAGAGTCTTTATTGTTCACCACTGCCCACATGGCATTAATGAAATGCCTAATGTTATCAAAAGAGATACGGCCTCGAATAAACCCCACCTGATCTACAGTATATGTATAAGAGATGTCATAACCTTACTCAATCAGTTAACCAAAATGTTTTACAATATTTTTACGTCTAGTTGCATCAGGGAAATTGGACAGTAACTCTTACACTCGCTTGAATCATTGTCCTTATTAAGAATCAGACTGATCCGGGCTCGTGTCATAGTTGGCAGAAGCTTTCCATTCTTTAATGATTCCATATAAACTTCTAGCAAAAGTGGAGACAGTTCTGTGGCATAAGATCTAAAAAATTCAGCAGCAAGGCCATCTGGCCACGTAACCTAACCTTTAGGCAAGGCCTGAATTACAAAACCAAGCTCCTCCAAGGTTATCTCAGTCATCAGTTTAGGAAGTTCTAATGGTTCCACAAAGTTTCTAATATCCTCTTCACTAGATGAAGATGTGGAGCTATAAAGATCAAGATAGTATTCTTTAAAATCATTATTAATATCAATGGCTGAGTTAAATATTTCACCACCAGCAGATTTCACTGAGGGAATGGAAGAAAAAGACTCTGATGGAGGGAATGAGAATTTGCGTCGAGTGAAGTGACACTAGGGGACTTCTTTGAAGGCCTCGGTGACCTCTGAACTTGAGAAAAGGCCAATGAGAAATTGGCAGACAGATTTTAAATGTCGCTCCCCCAGACATACGGGTATAAAAGGAGGGAATCATCTCCATTCAGGTTTTGCACCGAGGAGCCAAGAGTAAGGTATGGCCATAGCAGTGCCTCGGTTCAGCGTTGTGGGCAGGGGGACACAATGTCTCATTCCCTCCATCAGGGAATGGAGGTTACAACAGTAACCTAGACGTTCCCTGTCTGTCAATTGCTTCGATGTTGTGTCGAGTGAAGCGACACTAGGGGTCCCTAGTCCCTAGTAGGTGCATATATATTAGACAAAATAAGACTTTGTCCCTGAATTTCAGCTAAAAGAATAATGTCTCTTCCTAATTTCTCTTTACCTGTTTGAGATATTTGAATTGTGGATTTTTACTTATTAATGTAATGGCACCCCTACTCTTACTCGAGCCAACTCTATAAAAAAAAATGCCCATCATATAACTTCTCAAATTTTTCAGCTTCCTGCGTAGAAAGGTGTGTTTCTTGAAGAACATATTTCTTATGCTTAAGAAGAGAAATAACCTTCCTTCTTTTTATGGGGTGCCCCAACTCATTCACATTCCACGTGGAGAGAGACAATCCACTCATATTAACTTTTGACATTTTTATAAAAGAAAAAATAGATTGTGTGTCAAAAACAAAATTATAAACATCACATTCCAATAATATTGCAACCACTGGAACCCAAACATCCATCAAAACCAAACAAACAGAAAAAAGAAAAACGTGCTCATTAACCCCACGCACGACCACGCCAACTGGCGTCCATCCCATCAGACTCAAACCGTCCATGTATGCCTACGAGACCCCCCGCAACAACTTTGCTGTTGGATTACTCAAGTCCGGATTTTCTATACAAATTTTGTGAAACAGAAATTCATGGCAAAAGACAATCTATAAAACAAACTCCATCCAATAGGTGGAATAAACACAAAGAACTTGTAGATTCATCCACAAAACTGTCCAAAAAAGGTGTGTTACTACACAAAACAAACTCCAGCCGCTAGGCAGAACCAGCACAAAAAAAAGGCAGTTTTCTCAAACAGTCAAGTGAATGTTCAGTGAGCTGGTCCCCTCAGCTGCATCGTGAGTACCACAAGAAGACTTACTCAATCCATTGACTTTATGAAGGACATCGTTTGCTGTGGGCCTGTGAATGTTTTATGGCCATCCTTAGCATATATTCTCAATTTGGCTGGGAATACCATTGCAAAAGTGACCTTCCGTTGATGTAATGGTTCTCTATGTCCTCCAACTTCTCCCAGACACGCAGGTGGATTAGCAGCCAATTCCCTCTCCGATGGCTCCAGTTAATCGATCCTTTTCTCAACATCCCCCACACTTGTTACCACATAAGTAAATTTAGCCTCTTAGGACACTTGGGACATTTGCCCTGGCGTCCACTAGAGGACTTGTAGTTTGAAGTTCTGTGTTTAACTTCTTGTGTCTCTGTTCCTGATTCATTCCCTGATTGTCATCCCAGTTTCTTTGTTTATTTATCAAAAAAAAATTATTAAAAAGCCTGCATATAGATCCTTTTTCTCTTGCCTCATTCCTGCAATCTTTACAGTATTTCTGTGTGGATTGCTTGTTTTTTCGGCTCATGTCCACATGGATTGCTTGTGAACCAGTAATAATATGATTCAAGCTTTGCAAACAACTTGAAGGATGGGGCAGTTAAAATCACTTGGACACAATGCAAAACAGTAAGTAAAAAGTTTCATTTATGAATATTTCATGTCATGACTGTTTGATACTTTATGGTGCTGAGTGAAAACAGTTCAAGAGATGAACAGTTTCATATATTTGGATGCAATGTTTGGATGTGTGTTATGTGTAAACCCTAACATTTAGATTTATAATATTGTGGGATTGTTCATTCTTTTCTGTTTTAGTTTTAAATATGGATGATTTTAAATGAGTTCGTTTTCATTGACATTTAAGGAGGTGTTAGGCCAAATGGCCTAGAGACAGGGTGATAAAATTATCATATATTACTAAATTCTAATTCTAGTTTTGGTGCAAAAAACTTTATCAAACATTATCAGTGGACCTAAGGGAAGATAAAAAAAAAAAACTACATTAAAAAAAAGAGCATTTCATAACACCTTATAAACAGATTTCTCTTTACGCAGTGTTGCTCAGATGATGCTAATGTGCAAAAACCATCAGAGAATTAAGTGGAAAAGAGCTCATGTTTTAAATTCACAGCAGTTTTCACACAACATTATAAACTCTCACCTTCACATGAAACACCTCTTGATTGAGCAAATCCTCGTTCACATACAGAATCTGTGTGCATGCACAATCACTTTAGTATTAATAATCAAAATTTAAACTAAGTGAACAACACCCAAAAATCACTCCATATCAACACTAATTTTAGAGATAAATACTGTTTCTTTCTCAATAATGGACATAAAAATCAAGCATTCTGACATGGAAAAAGGTCATTTCAACAGGTTCTAACAGAAAAAAATGATTCTATTGAAAAAAAAAAAACACAGATCTATTTAACCAATACATTGTAAACATTTTCAAGCATATGTATAGCATGATGGGCAAAGTTTAATGAGGTCAGGTTGTAACTCAAACATATAGAACATTTACAGTAGTACTCTTTAGTAGTGCTATTTTTAATAGTGTAAAGTACTCTTACTACTGATAGTACAGTAGGCAGCACTGTATGTAGTAGTGTATATTTTCATACCGGTTTGACATGGTTCACATGGACTGCCCCAGGCCGCTCCAAGTGTAGCACAACACTGTGTCCTGAGCGTACTGCCATTTATATTGACTTCACAGCGGCCCCTCTGAAGTGTTAACCAACATGAGCCCTTCAAACTATCTGTGAAAATAAATCTTCCCTCAACACACACAACTAACAAATCATAAAACAGACAAGAAAAGAACACAATACACTTTCCTTGTTTTTTTCTGGAAAGGTACATAAACTTGTTAAAGTATTTCCAGCATAAATATTGCAGTGCAAAGGCAAAACACAGTAGCTATAAATTTTGTAGCTGCAGAATTGCTGAAGTTACTGTGTTTTGCCTTTGTAGAACACGTGTGAAACATAAAATTAAAATAAATGTTTTGTTAGTGCAAAATGGAAAGCAAAGTCTGACATTTCATATACATATTTTTATCATGATTTTTTCTCAACTGTGGTTTCCATGTATGCATGTATGTATTTTAACATATACATTTACCAACACATATAAGTCCAGTGAAGTCCAGTTTACTTCCTAGTGAGCACTCGCAGGAGAAAGAGCCTGCACTGTTCTTACACACTCCATTAATACACGGAGCGCTCTCACACTCATTCACATCTGAAGAAAAACAACATTGAAATATATGATCTGACTCATGTATAGTAAGTGTTCAAGAGGTCAGCAATATAAAAATCAATATTTCTATTCAATATTGTTCAACACTCTTCCACTGACTCTCAATCTTCACTTGACATGTTTGGACATGTGAGGTCTTTCTGATTTCAGCTGGAATACTGGAAACACCTGCATGTGGAATTTACAGTGTGTTTCCACATTAATACACCTGAAAGCAGTGCTGATCGATTGCTTTAAGACTACACAGGAAACAGCTTCCCTGTACAGTTTCATCCAAAACGCGTCATGACGTGTGCAAACAAATAATCTACAGTGTAAAAAATCCTGAAAATGACTCTTGGTACATTTCAAGATTTTATTGAATAAAAGTGTAAAATATCACTAATAATCTATATTTTTTAAATACAAAAAAGGTCCCTAGAAATCAGTGGATGCAAGGCCCATAAAGCATGTTTAATAGGGAGTCTATGGCAGATATCTGTACTGCACCATTAGCTTTTCAGTGAAGTAAAGATTGATTTTCATTTAACAAGAGTCCCAGTGTCTCACCCGGACGCCATGCTTCTCTAGTCTATGGGAGCTTCATGAGCTCTAATTGTATTGGATCTGCAACTAATAGTTTATTGGACATTGGGATTTCAATCAATATATTTTTTCCCATTTAGAAGCCCATGATGCATGATAAGTACATGATGATTGGCTGAGCTCTCAAATATGCGGGACTTAACAATAATTGAAATGGAGTTGTAGCATGCATATACACTACTGCTGTTATTCAGTTAAACTGTATATGGCGTTCACATAGATACTGATGCCATATGTTTAAATCTGTTGCATAAACATTTAGTTCAGTGATCATCATTTTTTCTTTTGCCTATAAATATTGCAAAAATCTAGTTCTAAGCTTTGTCTGATCTGGGAAAATAATTGTAACTTTATTTAAATTAAATTTTTTTTTTATATATAAATTTCCATTTTAATAAAAAGCAGTTTCACTTTTTTTCAGTAGATTGAGGAACAGCTTTTAGGAGCAACACTGCAAACACCAAAATAAAGCGCTACATATGTGTTCCCCACTCTATTTATTCTCTAATTATTCTGACATAATCGCCTGCAATACATTTTATGCATCAAACTTCAAATTTACATGTACATTCTTATTAGACACTATGAGAACTTTTCAAGGTGCTTTATCAGGTATCACCTTCTAATGTAAGAACATGCTGAACAAGCTGTAATATGTGAAAACTGACCCTCACAGGTCTCTGTATCATGTCTCAAGTTGAATCCAGCAGGACAGGTGCAGCTGTAGCTGCCTGGAGCATTCCGGCACTGTCCGTTATCACAGAGAAGACTGTTCACTGCACATTCATCAATATCTGCAGACCACAAACACACCACAAACACTGAGACACAGAATTGTGTTTAAAGCTCAGTCTTATAAGAGCCAATTTTATATTCATGGAAAACAAAGGCTTCTGAAAGGGATTTTTACTAGGAATCAAATCACAATGGTAAATTCCTTGTTTACTCTAATATAGTAAATGCTGGTGTTAGACAAAATAGGGACAGTGGCTAAACATCACTGCTATTCTACAGCAGACTATTTTTCAGACTATTACAATAAAAAATATAGCTGCAAGCAGCAATGCGATTCCTCCTCAAAATGGCAAATCATTTAAAATTGATCAGTAGAGGGTTGGGGTTAAACCCTCCCATTGAAGGAATCCAAAAAACATGTCTTTCTGTCTGAATCTTAAACTAAACATTTTCAGTGTACAGGAAAATCCATCATGCCGGACCTTATGGATCCTGGAGGGTTTTTTGTTTACAATGAGAAATGAGGTATGTTCACCAGGTTTCAGAAGAACTAAATAAATGGGGTGAAAATACAATCACTTTGAAAAAATGATATTTGGGCATGGTCTGATGCGCCCCCTAAGGGTGAATGTGGACCATTCTTGGTTTGAGTGTTACTGTTGGCCTGTAGTATCAATGTACCAAATTAGTAAATTTTGGAACAGAAAATGAGAATTTTGGACATGGCCTATAGCGCCCCCTAAGGGTGAATGTGGGCCATTCTTGGTTTGTGAGTCCCTGTTGGCCTGTAGTATCAATATACCAAATTAGAAAATTTTTGACCAGAAAATGGGAATTTTGGGCGGAAATGTAGCGCCCCCTAAGGGCGAATGTGGGCCATTCTTGGTTTGTGGATTCCTGTTGGACTGTAGTATCAATATACCAAATTAGTACATTTTTGACCATAAAATGGGAAATTTGGGCATAGCCTGTAGCGCCCCCTAAGGGCGAATGTGGGCCATTCTTGGTTTGTGGATTCCTGATGGCCTGTAGTATCAATATACCAAATTAGTACATTTTTGACCATAAAATGGGAAATTTGGGCATAGCCTGTAGCACCCCCTAAGGGCGAATGTGGGCCATTCTTGGTTTGTGGATTCCTGTTGGCCTGTAGTATCAATATACCAAATTAGAACATTTTTGACCAGTATATGTTAATTTTGGGCATGGCCTGTAGCGACTATGGGCGAATGTGAGCCATTCTTTGTATAGTACTTCAGAACTAGAAAAAAAAGTCAAGACAAACTTTGATGTTGGCTTGAGAAAGACCGAACCTTGAACCAAGACTGGAACTTGATGATAACAATACAACAAGATCACAGCAAAAATATTAAATAAATGCAATAAATTGAAAATTATTTAAGCTCTCCATGTCATTATACCACATACGTCATTCACTAAGATTTTCATTTTGTCCTAAGACTTCATTGCATGCTTTGTAAAAAATAAGTGAATGTTAAAGGGATATTTGATCATTTCCTCACCCTCATGCAGTCCCAGATGTGTATGACTTTCTTCTGCTGAAATTGAATGAAGATGTTTAGAAGAATATCTCAGCTCTGTTGTAAGTAAATGAGAAGTGGTGAGAAACAGATCATTAATTAAGTCATTTTTTTAACTATAAATCGCTACTTTGACTTTCAGAAGCGCACCTCTCTCTTAAGAGTTCTTTTTCTGTTTTTTTTTTTTTTTTTTTTTGTGATTTACATAACCAAATCATCCCTTCTGGGCAGGGAGGAGTATTTATAGTAAATAAAAGAAAAATGTTTTTTTTTTTTTTTTAAATACAATTTTTTTTAATCATATATATATATATATATATATATATATATATATATATATTGGTCTGTTTCTAACCCACGCTTATAATATCACTTCTGAAGGCATGGATTAAACCACTGGAGTGGCATGGATTACTTTTATGCTGCATTTATGTGATTTTTGTAGCTTCTGAGTTCTGATCACCATTCAAGTGCATTGAAAGGTCCAACAGTGTTGAGATATTCTTCTAAAAAGCTTAATTTGTGTTCACCAGAAGAAAGAAAATAATACACATCTGGGATGGAATGAGGGTAAGTAAATGATGAGAGAAATTTATTTTGGGGGTAAATACCATTTGTACTTTTTATTTACTTGGAATGTCAATGTTCAGGACGAAAGCTCAATTGTTTCTGTCTCTTTAAGAGATGGTTATCGCATGCATTCAAGGCACAGTTTGTTTTATTGAGTTTAATCTTTTGAGAACTGTGAAGTCTCATTATTTATTGCGTGAATGTTCAAACAGGAAAGTGTTAAAAACACATAGAACAGACAAACCTTCGTGAAGATGCGAGTAAAAATGAGATCGCCTCACGGAGCGCGTGCTGTAAGACACAACGCTGATAATCAATCTCGGAAGTGTTGATACTAGATTTAGATTCCCGATTTCTTCATCAACTGTTTATGTTCACTTGAGACAAAACAGACAACACAATATATCATGTATTTTGACATTTTGTTGTATGAAATTGTCCGTTCAAACGCAAGAAGCAGCGAATGCGATCTCTCATCGGGGCTCGTGAGTTAGACGTGACGCTTCTCGCTGTTTCACATAAACAGTTTTGCAATTTGTTGAGTTGAATGGTGTAAAATCGCTTGAAAGTTCAAACAGGAAAGTGTTAAAAACACATACAACAGACAAACATTGCTCGCATTGAAGATGTGTTCATTGAAGAAAAGTGTTCGCGGAGTTTCACTTGATTTTTCTGACGTGTATCAGACCGCTAAGACAGATTCGGCGCACCCGGTTTATTTTCGTTATTTTACAAAAGCTCAAGGTTTTGTTGTTATTGTAAGTGTACACAAATAAAAGTAGACCTTTTATAGTTTGTAATGATCTCTTCCATGTATCTGAATTGGCAAAAATGACGCAGTATTTTGTTTAAGTTTTTTCCGCTGTTTAGAACAATGCATCTAATTAAAGGGCATCACAGCGCCAGTGTTGACCCCCGTAATAATGCCAGAATTCAATATTCCCGATTTCAAACTGCTCGAAAAGATTTATTCGAGTTGTTTTGTCATTTGTTGAGTTGAATAGTGTAAAATCGCTTGAATATTCAAACTGTGAAGCAGTAAAACACATCTCACTGACCTTTGTGCGGTAATTCTCATCGGGGCTCGTGCGTTAGACGCGACGCATCTGTTTCACACAAAACTGCTCACAAACATGTATTTGAGATGTTTTGCCATTTGTTGAGATGAAGAGCATAAAATCACGTGAATGTTCCAAATGTCAAGCATTAAACACACAATTGACACCTTTGTGCAGACACAGGCTAAATCCATCTGGCTTGGAGGCGCTCCACCCACTAGTAGACAGAATTGCTCCATTAGAGAGATTTCTCCAGTAAAAGTGCTTTTGGTAGACAGAGTTACTCCAGCAGAGGGAGCCTCTTTGCTCAGCCAATGTAAGTGAATGGGATTTTACTTGTAGACCGTATTAATCCAGTAGAGGGGGCATTTTTGCTCAGCCATTGTAAATCAATGGGATTTTTTACATTTTTGATCGTCATTTATATAAAAAGCTTAAGTCGCATCAGGTAAAAAAAGACATAGCAGCAAACTTCAGAACAGTCCCCAGGTCTGTGGCAAGTTGGGTACTTATAGCATTAAGCTCTTGGAGGTGAGGTTGTTGAAATTTTAATAAGTAAAATAGTATTAATAATAATAATAATAAATATAGCTGCAAGCAGCAATGCGATTCCTCCTCAAAATGGCAAATCATTTAAAATTGATCAATAGAGGGTTGGGGTTAAACCCTCCCAATGAAAAAAATCCAAAAAACATGTCTTTCTGTCTGAATCCTAAACTAAACATTTTCAGTGTACAGGAAAATCCATCATGCCGGACCTTATGGATCCTGGAGGGTTTTTTGTTTACAATGAGAAATGAGGTATGTTCACCAGGTTTCAGAAAAACTAAATAAATGGGGTGGAAATACAATCACTTTGAAAAAATGACATTTGGGCATGGCCTGTAGCGCCCCCTAAGGGCGAATGTGAGCCATTCTTGGTTTGTAGGTTCCTGTTGGCCTGTAGTATTAATGTACCAAATTAGAAAATATTTGACAAAAAAATGTGCAATTTGGGAATGGCCTTTAGCGCCCCCTAAGGGCGAATGTGAGACATTCTTGGTTTGTGGATTTCTGTTGGCCTGTAGTGTCAATATACCAAATTAGAACATTTTTGACCATAAAATGGGAATTTTGGGCATAGCCTGTAGCGCCCCCTAATGGCGAATATGGGCAATTCTTTGTTTGTGGGTTCCTGTTGGCCTGTAGTATCAATGTACCAAATTAGAAAGTTTTTGACCAGCAAATGGGAATTTAGGGCGTGGCCTGTAGCGCCCCCTAAGGGCGAATGTGGGCCATTCTTGGTTTGTGGATTCCTGTTGGTCTGTAGTATCAATATACAAAATTAGAACATTTTTGACCAGAAAATGGGAATTTTGGGCATGGCCTGTAGCGCCCCCTAAGGGAGAATGTGGGATATTCTTTACGCAGTACTTCAGAGTGATGTCATCTTGAAGTATATATATATATATATATATATATATATATATATATATATATAGGTCTGTTACTAACCCACACCTATAATATCACTTCTGAAGGCATGGATTTAACCACTGGAGTGGTATGGATTACTTTTATGCTGCATTTATGTGATTTTTGTAGCTTCTGAGTTCTGATCACCATTCAAGTCATTGAAAGGTCCAACAGGGTTGAGATAATCTTCTAAAAAGCTTAATTTGTGTTCACCAGAAGAAAGGAAATAATACACATCTGGGATGGAATGAGGGTGAGTATACGATGAGAGAAATTTATTTTTGGGGTAAAAACCATTTGTACTTTTTATTTACTTGGAAAATTGTTACTGTCTCTTTAAGAGGATTTTAAACGCATTTCATTCAAGCCACAGTCTGTGCGGCTTGTTTCATTGAGTTTAATCTTTTGAGAACTGTGAAGTCTCATTATTTTCGTGCTGTTACATCTGTATTCATTTCAGAGATTAATTGATTGAGATTGTTAAACTACATACAACCGACAAACCTCCATGAAGATGCGAGTAAAAATGAGATCGCCTCGCGCTGTCAGACAACGCTGATAATCATTCTCGGAAGTGTTGATACTAGATTTAGATTCGCGATGTCTTCATCAACTGTTTATGTTCACTTGAGACAAAACAGACAATATATCATGTATTTTGACATTTTCTTGTATGAAATTGTCCGTTCAAACGCAAGAAGAAGCGAATGCGATCTCTCATCGGGGCTCGTGAGTTAGACGTGACGCTGCTCGCTGTTTCACACAAATATTTATTTGAGTTGTTTTGCCATTTGTTGAGTTGAATGGTGTAAAATCGCTTGAAAGTTCAAACAGGAAAGTGTTAAAAACACATACAACAGACAAACATTGCTCGCATTGAAGATGTGTTTGTAGCATATATAAGTGCTGCAATTGTATGTAAAATAGTGGACCAGTATCAGAAAATCTTAGTTCAGCTCAAGGAGGAAAAGGTGAAGTTCAATGAAACACAGACTCATTGCTGCGGTGCAATTGTGAATTGTATTACATAAATATAGGACAATAACATTTACAATATTTACACGTGCACATAGGTAGTATTCAGTTCAAAGTTATTAATGAGCATACAACATTCAGAATTCACTCAATAAGCAGTGCTTAAAGCCACAGCAGTTCACAACACACAACCCTTGAAACAGGCAGAGTCCAATGAGTCCATAATGGAACAGTTCATGAGATTAATACGCATGTAAATGTAAGTATTATCTGAAGGCGTGTGTAGATGTAAATATGTCTGAAGGTATGTATAGATGTAAATATGTCTGAAGGTGTGTATAGATGTAAATATGTCTGAAGGTGTGTGTGTTAAATAAGCAGCTGCAGCGCCTACTACCACACCGGCTAGATGCATGCACTCCAAGCATCAGTTTCGGGCCTAGTGGCTCGCCATCCATGCACAGTACCTGGCCAGTTCCCGTATCATTAAACCACTCAAACGGCAGTCAATTGAATGGTAGAGGCATCTAAAAAGTTGGCAGGCATAACAGTTAAACCAGCAGTCTAATTAATAAAATGTTTACAGGGCTAAACGCCTACCTGCAGCAGCTCAACACACCGGCTTCCACACACACACACCAAACAACAGCGCGCGGCCATATTTAAAGGAAACTGACGCAACTGTCAAGTCTCGCGATACTGTCACGAAGTCTCGCGACAACGCGAACACAGTGTGGAGCCGCGAGAACGGAAAACCAGGCAGAAAACACCTAAAGGAAACTGACGCAACTGTCAAGTCTCGCGATACTGTCACGAAGTCTCGCGACAATGCGAACACAGTGTGGAGCCGCGAGAACGGAAAACCAGGCAGAAAACACCTGGGTTACACCCTCCCCCCTCAAATCATGCACGTCCCCGTTGCATAAGAACTGCAGAAGAATTACAGTTTAGGGACAGTCTGCTGCAGCGGCTTGACTAAGGGCCTCTGTATAAACATTAGACAAGCTATGAAAAAGAGTTTGGACGACTGAAATCAATGGGTTGCCCAAAACTGCATATTGAAGACGTTGAAGGGGTTGACGCTGCCGAACTGAATGTCTGAGTACTACATCAGATCCCACTATATTACTGGGGGCAGTAGCAGAACTATGAATAGCAGGACCCACAGATGTCTCAGATTGGACCGGCTCACGAGCTTCAGCCTCAGGGTCCAGAAGCACTTCAGCTTCAGGCACATTGATAGTTATCTCTTCCACGGGAAATTCCAATTCTCCTCCCACAGGTAGCTCCATCTCTCTGGTAACATGTTCGTCTATCGATTCAAGTAGAGGATTTCCAGGTTCTTCCACTTCAATCTCTTTCACAGGAGTTTCTACCTCGCAGCTGAACATAGATAAATCTTCACCAATGGTTGGCCAAGACTCTTCGACTTCAGGTAAGTGGTTTTCAAATGAGGTTGCTGCAGGGCTTTGTGGAAAAAGTGGAACAGAATCAGCACCACTTGGGGCTGTCGGTAAGACCGACCCCACTATGTCACTGGTCGTTGGTTCATGCTCACATCCACTCACTCCTTCCACACTGAACTTCATTGGGAACTGAGGAAAACTCCTAAGGGTGGTAAATTCAGCATCCTCTGTATCCTCATCCTCAAAAATATCAACTTGGTCAGTGCGGTTGCGACCCTGGCTGCGAGTATGGGGGTTTTGAGCAGGAAGATCTTCTGGAAAATCCTCTGTAGCAGAAGCTGATAGGAAGCCACAGGGCAAGAGCAAATCACGATGGAGTGTGCGGTCAGGTCCCCCCCTGCTCTCTGGTCTCACAATATAAACTGGAAGATCCCCGGCACGTTTCACAACCACATACACCTCTTGTTCCCACTTATCCTCGAGCTTGTGTTTTCCTCGGATTCTGACATTCCGAACAAGGACTCTGTCACCAACATCTAAGCTTGCAGGTTTTACACGTTGATCGAAACGACTTTTGTTCCTTTTAGCTGACTTCTGAGCATTCTGGCATGTAAGCTTGTAGCTCTCCTCGAGACGTGATCTTAAATCCTTCACATACTGGGAGTGCGAAGGAGAGGGAGAGTCACGGACTGGCAACCCGAAAGCCAAGTCAACCGGGAGCCGCGGTGATCGTCCAAACAGGAGTTCATAAGGTGTGGACCCTGTTACTTCATTCCGTGTGCAATTATACGCATGGACAAGAGGTTTAACGTACTCCCTCCACTTAGCCTTCTGCTTGCTCTCAAGAGTTCCCAGCATGTTTAACAGCGTCCGGTTAAAGCGCTCGACAGGGTTGCCCCTGGGATGGTATGGAGTGGTCCGAGTTTTCTTGATGCCAGCTACATCGCAGAGCTCTTTAATCAGCTTAGACTCAAAGTCTGGGCCTTGGTCAGAATGTAGGCGTTCTGGAATGCCATAGCAAACCATGAAGTCGTTCCACAGACACTTCGCCACAGTTTTGGCCTTCTGATTTGCAGTTGGAATAGCGACTGCAAATTTGGTGAAGTGATCAGTAAGTACCAAGATGTTCTTGGTGTTGCTGCTGTCAGGCTCAAGGGTTAGAAAATCCATACATACTAATTCCAAAGGACGACTGGTTTGAATATTTACTAAAGGAGCTGCCTTTTCAGGAAGAGTCTTACGTCTTACACACCGACCACAGGTTTTGATGAAGTTCTCAACATTAGCGGCCATTTTTGGCCAGAAGAACCGCTGCCGCACCAAATCCAGGGTTCGCTCTATGCCCATGTGCCCCATGTCACTATGGAGACTCTTCAGGATGGTAGAACGCAACACTGGGGGCAGAACAAGCTGAAGGACAAGTTTATCTTCGTCCTGTCTTCTCCTGTATAAAACTCCATCTTCCAGCTCTAACCGATTCCACTCCCGTAACAACAAAGGGAGCTCAGGAAGTTCCTCTCGAACAGTGGAAGAAACCTTTTCTCCTGTCTCAAGCTGGTAGATGACTTCTCGAATTGCTGGGTCGGCACGCTGCTCTTCTTTCAGGTCAGCGTGGGTCAGAGGGGAAATGACAGGAAGGCCATGGGACTCTTCCTCAGCAAAACAGTCAGGAATAATATCAGTATGGACAGAAAGAGACTCAACTAAGGTCACATCAAGTTGAGAGTAGTCGGCAGGACAGCATGATCTAATAAGACTGCTCTGACAAATAGCAACCACCATGTCGGGGGAGATTTCTGCAGCTTCACCGGGATCACACAGTTGCTCTGCTAGACGGCTCACAAGTTCCCATTCTTCACAGCTTGTAGCCTTATCAGGCATTTCTCCATGATAACGTCTGGACAGAGCATCGGCATCAAAGTTGTGTTTGCCAGCACGGTACTGCATCTTAAAGGAATACGTTGACAATGCAGCTAGCCACCGATGGCTTGTGGCGTCCAATTTTGCTGAGGTCAAAACGTATGTAAGAGGGTTGTTGTCCGTAACAACTATGAAGTCAGCACCATAGAGATAATCATGGAATTTCTCTGTGACACTCCATTTTAAGGCCAGAAACTCAAGTTTGTGTGCCGGATATCGAGATTCACTCTGAGATAGGCCTCGGCTGGCATAGGCAATAACCCGGAGTTGATCATCCTGTTTTTGGTATAGAACAGCTCCCAATCCGATTATGCTAGCATCTGTGTGAAGGATGTAGGGCAACTTCGCATTGGCGAACCCAAGAACAGGGGCAGATGTTAACTTAGAAATTATTGTGTCAAAAGCAGCTTGACAATCAGACGTCCATCTCTCCCCAAAGGACTGCTTCGGGTCCAGGAATTTTCCAGCAGAACTTTTATCTTTGATAGACTGACGGATGGGTGCATAGCCTCTAGTAAGGCCATTAAGAGGTTTTACTATGGTGGCGTAATCCTTGATGAACCTCCGATAGTATCCTGCAAACCCTAGGAAGGACCTTAGCTCTTTAAGATTTCGGGGGACTGGCCAGGATTTGAGGGCGGATATTTTTTCAGGGTCCGTTTCAACGCCCTTCTCGGACACGACATGTCCAAGGTAACGTACACTGGACTGGAAAAATTTGCATTTTTCAGGGGACAGCTTCAAGCCAAATTCCTTCAGGCGGGTAAGTACTCTGAGTAAGCGTGTCTCATGTTCCTCTAAAGTGTCGGAGAAGATAATAATGTCATCCAGAAATACAAGAGCTTCCTTGAGATTTAAATCCCCCATACACTTCTCCATAAGTCTCTGGAATGTACTTGGAGCGTTCGTAACGCCTTGCGGCATCCGATTCCATTCCCAGAAACCCAGTGGTGTGACAAATGCGGTTTTAGCCTTGTCAGCTTCACTCATTTGAATCTGATAATATCCAGACTTTAAATCCAAAACCGTGAACCATCTGGAGCCTGTTAATGCTGAAAACGACTCTTCAAGGTTCGGCAGAGCATAGGCGTCTTTCACTGTTTGTAAATTTAATTTACGATAATCAATGCACAATCTAACATCACCATTCCGCTTCCGGACCACCACAATCGGAGAAGCAAATGGTGACTCTGACTCCCGGATGATATCAGCTTCAAGCAGATCCCGCAAATGGCTTCGAACAGCTTCAATATCGCGGGGATGGATGGGCCTAGCGCGAAGCTTGAAAGAGGTTTCATCGTGGAGCTTGATATGGTGTTTTACTTGGTCCGTACAGCCGAAATCAAGGTCGTGATAAGAAAACACTTCAGGCATTTGGTTGAGCTTGAATGTTACTCGCTCCTTCCATTCAGATGGGATAGGTGATTCTCCAAAATTTAACTCCAAAGTGCTTCTTTGGGAACCTCCTTGGACTGGAGAAGTGTTTACGGTGTGCTGGGCCAGGATAGTAGGTGATGTACCAATATCAGCAATTACAGTCATTGGTGGAATGAGAACACCTTGTTCAGACTCGTTCATAACGAGAACAGGAACCTTGTAGGGAGCATGAGTTGGAAGTGTGATGAGACAACTCTGGACACATAGCCCGCCATGAAGAGATGATATGGGATGTTCAATCACAGCCCATTGAACCGTAGTTGGACTGTCTACTCTGGCAGAGCCTTCTAAAACAATGGTCTGACCAGAAGGAATCAGGACTGGTGTCTGACTCAACAACTTCACGGTTCCTGCTCGACCCACCTGGCTTTGGTGGTGCTTCAGTTGTAGGAGCTTTAAGACGGCACAGTACCCTTGGGTCGTAGGTTGAAAATTAGGGATGTCACTGCTAGTGTATCGCTCATATAAAGGCTCCAGAGTATTCATGCCGATAAGCACAACTGAAGAACCCTCAGGATGACCATCGGGTACAACCAAGGCAAGGGTCGGTACATCAAATTCTTCCCCCAAGAACTCTTTGTGAAATCCTATGGTCATCTCTACATACCCCAGATATGGCACTGACTGACCGGCGGCACCCTCTACCTGGAGTAAGTTGTAAAGTGGCTTCACAGGGTGATTACTAAGACTCTGGTTGTAAAAAGAGACTGGAATCGTGGTGACCTGCGAGCCAGTGTCCAAAAGGCAATGATAATTCTGTCCAGCAATCTGAACGACTGCAGAACATTTTGAGCCCACCAGGCCCCTTGGAAGCTGTATGGTTGCGTTCTTTATCTTGGGCTGTGACATTTCTGCACACTTGACAATCTTCTCTTTTTCCTTGGGACGGATTTGGTCCCCTCTGGCCCCCGTCTGTCCCACAACAGGAACCGGACTCAGTTTAAATGGACGGAGTTGGAAGTGTTTTGTTGGTTGCTAGTGAACTGTTTCCTTTTACGAGCAACCAAAGTAGAATTGGGTTCATTCTCACACTGGGGACGAATGTGGCCATCCTCACCACACCGAAAACAATAACCAGGTTTAGCCTGAGTAGGTGTGGATCGACGAGGCTGCTGATTGGTGGCCCTGGCAAGTGGCTTACTGTAGGTGGAAGTCTTGGGGATAGCACTGGTCTTTGACTGGCTGGCCGTTAGCATGGCTAACTGTCGCTGGATATCAGCTAGTTGTTGAGCCAGTTGCTGGGTAATGTTAACCAAAGCGGTAACTGTGGCCCCGTCTTCAGGATTAACACGAGCAGACTGGACATGAGCTGTAGCTTTCTGCCGTGTAGACCCCAGATATTGCTTCATTCGAAGTGCTTTTGCTGCCTCTCGGTCCTCTTCAGTGCGCAATAGGAGCAGCAGCTCAGCAAAAGTGGGTGGGCAAGTCTTCTTTTGCTTTAGCTGGAGCTCAGCAATCAAAGAATTGTCCCAGCATCCACGACAGAACTGGTTCAACAAATGCCGATTTGCTTCAGACTCTATGACTCCTCCCCTTTTCATGGCAGAATTCAGGACAACCTGGAGCCGTTGGAGGTAGGCAGATGGTTTCTCACCGGCATCCTGAAATGTGTCCATGAATCTAGCAAACAATTCATCCCCATCTTGAACAGTAGCATATGCAGAGTCAAGAGTGTCTAGATACACTATAGGCAGCGTGCTGGGACTCAATTGCTTGACCATATCTGCTGCTGGAGGAAGGAGGCTCTCCACTATCCTCCTAGAGCGATGGAGGTCGGACACAGATGGATCCTTCAACAGCAGTTCTACTCCTGACCGCCAGGTGTCATAGTCAGCCTCATGAGTAGGTCTGGGAAGCCGACCTGAGAAAACCCTGATCCTCTGGTGATGTGCTGCACTCTCCTCATTCTTTACAATGTGCTCCACTACATAGCGCTGGACCTCAAGTGGATGGACGTCAATGCTGGAAGTTGAATGTCTCATCCCCAGCTGTATAGGATCAGAAGGATCAATGCGGGGCTCAGCGACTGACCTGGAAGCAGCAGTGTCCACAAGGGGAACAGGAATGGCTGGTGGAGACTGAGTTGATGGCTTCACTGATGGTTCTGGCAGCGTGGGCAACTCAGTGATTGATGGATCTTCCACATGAGGCACAGGGCGGAGCTTGGAGACCGAAAGTCCAATCTGAGACATCATTATTTTGAGCACTTCTGTATAATCCACCCCGGTTAATTTGGCTAAATTCTGCAAATCAGACAAATATAACATAGTTTTAGCTTTAGCAAAGTGATCTGTACAAACAGAAGATAGCTCCAAAATGCAACATGTATGTGTCTTTTTAGCCGAGACCCATGTGTGCGGCAAAATGGGACGCAGTGCTTCCAAAGCTGCACCACTAGTAAATTCAACAACAAGCACACCATCATACTCAGATTCGGTCTCAGATATTCTCTCAATCTTATTGACTGAACCATATTGGCTTAGAAACTCAATGACTTCATTACTTCCTGGTTCTGTTATGCCCTCCAACAGCACAGCATTTGGTAATTTGATACCACGTTTCAAAAACACATCCATTGTTACTGAACTGCAATAACCCAAATGTACATTAAACTCACCTATTCCTCCTGGCTGGCTCGCCACAGAAATGTAGCATATATAAGTGCTGCAATTGTATGTAAAATAGTGGACCAGTATCAGAAAATCTTAGTTCAGCTCAAGGAGGAAAAGGTGAAGTTCAATGAAACACAGACTCATTGCTGCGGTGCAATTGTGAATTGTATTACATAAATATAGGACAATAACATTTACAATATTTACACGTGCACATAGGTAGTATTCAGTTCAAAGTTATTAATGAGCATACAACATTCAGAATTCACTCAATAAGCAGTGCTTAAAGCCACAGCAGTTCACAACACACAACCCTTGAAACAGGCAGAGTCCAATGAGTCCATAATGGAACAGTTCATGAGATTAATACGCATGTAAATGTAAGTATTATCTGAAGGCGTGTGTAGATGTAAATATGTCTGAAGGTATGTATAGATGTAAATATGTCTGAAGGTGTGTATAGATGTAAATATGTCTGAAGGTGTGTGTGTTAAATAAGCAGCTGCAGCGCCTCCTACCACACAGGCTAGATGCATGCACTCCAAGCATCAGTTTCGGGCCTAGTGGCTCGCCATCCATGCACAGAACCTGGCCAGTTCCCGTATCATTAAACCACTCAAACGGCAGTCAATTGAATGGTAGAGGCATCTAAAAAGTTGGCAGGCATAACAGTTAAACCAGCAGTCTAATTAATAAAATGTTTACAGGGCTAAACGCCTACCTGCAGCAGCTCAACACACCGGCTTCCACACACACACACACACACCAAACAACAGCGCGCGGCCATATTTAAAGGAAACTGACGCAACTGTCAAGTCTCGCGATACTGTCACGAAGTCTCGCGACAACGCGAACACAGTGTGGAGCCGCGAGAACGGAAAACCAGGCAGAAAACACCTAAAGGAAACTGACGCAACTGTCAAGTCTCGCGATACTGTCACGAAGTCTCGCGACAATGCGAACACAGTATGGAGCCGCGAGAACGGAAAACCAGGCAGAAAACACCTGGGTTACATGTTCATTGAAGAAAAGTGTTCGCGGAGTTTCACTTGATTTTTCTGACGTGTATCAGACCGCTTAGACAGATTCGGCGCACCCGGTTTATTTTCAATATTTTACAAAAGCTCAAGGTTTTGTTGTTATTGTAAGTGTACACAAATAAAAGTAGACCTTTTATAGTTTGTAATGATCTCTTCCATGTATCTGAATGGGCAAAAATGACGCAGTATTTTGTTTAAGTTTTTTCCGCTGTTTAGAACAATGCATCTGAAAGGACATTACAGCGCCATTGTTGACCCCCGTAATAATGCCAGAATTCAATAATGATTCCCGATTTCAAACTCCTCGCAAAGATTTATTTGAGTTGTATGCCATTTGTTGAGTTGAATAGTGTAAAATCGCTTGAATATTCAAACTGGGAAGCAGTAAAACACATCTCACTGACCTTGTGCAGTAACTCATCGGGGCTCGTGCGTTAGACGCGACGATTATCGCTGTTTCACACAAACTGCTCGAAAACATTTATTTGAGTTGTTTTGCCATTTGTTGAGATGAATAGTATAAAATCGCGTGAATGTTCCAAATGTCAAGCATTAAACACACACAATTGACATACCTTTGTGCAAACGCAGGCAAAATTCTTCTGGCTCAGAAAGTCGGGAGCTCCACCCACTAGTAGACAGAATTGCTCCATTAGAGAGATTTCTCCAGTAAAAGTGCTTTTGGTAGACAGAGTTACACCAGCAGAGGGAGCCTCTTTGCTCAGCCAATGTAAGTGAATGGGATTTTACTTGTAGACCGTATTAATCCTGTAGAGGGGGCAATTTTGCTCAGCCATTGTAAATCAATGGGATTTTTTTTACATTTTTGATCGTCATTTATATAAAAAGCTTAAGTCGCATCAGGTAAAAAAAGACATTCCAACAAACTTCAGAACAGTCCCCAGGTCTGTGGCAAGTTGGGTACTTATAGCATTAAAGCTCTTGGAGGTAAGGTTGTTGAAATTTTAGTAAGTAAAATAGTATTAATAATAATAATATTAATAAATGTATGTAACATAACAATATGTTGGCTTTCTCAAGCACACAGTTATGTCATCTTGAAGCATGTTAGGTTTGAAAAACCATCAATCAAAATTACATTTGGTTTATTGGCAATAATATATTGAGGCAATGTGGTCATTTACATAAACACGCACCTTTCAGCCATTTTGTATTGTATTCATTTTTGCTAAGTAACAAATTGAAAGACATCAATTCTACACATGGGTACCAAATGGCAAGTCAATTGGATCTACGGTTCAAGAGAAGAAGACTTTTCAATGTTTCCCCAAATTTTCACTGTACAGGACAATCCATCATGCAGAACCTTATGGGTCCTTGAGGCTTTTTTGTTCCCAATGAGAAATGAGGCAAGTATACCAAGTTTTAGAATATTTCGAAAATTGTGGTGAAAATGCCATCATTTTGAAAATGTGACATTTGGGCGTGGCCTGTAGCGAACCGCTAAGGGTGAATGTGGGCAATTCTTTGTACAGTACTTCAAAGGGATGTTATCTTGAAGAATGTTAGGTTTGAAAAACCCTCAGTCAAAATTACATTTGATATATTGACATATATATTGATTAAATGTGGACATTTACATAAACACGCCCCTTTCAGCCATTTTATATCGTATTCATTTTTGCTAAGTAACGTTTTCAAAGACATCAATTCTACACACGCGTACCAAATTTCAAGTAAATTGGAGCTACGGTTCAGGAGAAGAAGAGTTTTGTAGGTTTTGGCAAATTTTCACTGTACAGGAAAATCCATCATGGCGGAAGTTATCGATCCTTGAGGCTTTTTTGTTCCCCATGAGAAATGAGGCATGTACACCAGGTTTGAGAATAACTGGACAAATGGCTTGGAAAGGCCATGACTTTGAAAATATTTTTTTGGGGCGTGGCCTGTTGCGCCACCTATGGGCGAATGTGGGCCATTCTTGGTTTGGGGGTACCCGTTCACGTGGACTATCAATGTGCCAATTTAGAAAATTTTTGACCAGTGACTTTTTGAGATATTGGGGCTCAAGGAGAAGAATAATAATAAATATAGCTGCAAGCAGCAATGCGATTCCTCCTCAAAATGGCAAATCATTTAAAATTGATCAATAGAGGGTTGGGGTTAAACCCTCCCAATGAAAAAATCCAAAAAACATGTCTTTCTGTCTGAATCCTAAACTAAACATTTTCAGTGTACAGGAAAATCCATCATGCCGGACCTTATGGATCCTGGAGGGTTTTTTGTTTACAATGAGAAATGAGGTATGTTCACCAGGTTTCAGAAAAACTAAATAAATGGGGTGGAAATACAATCACTTTGAAAAAATGACATTTGGGCATGGCCTGTAGCGCCCCCTAAGGGCGAATGTGAGCCATTCTTGGTTTGTAGGTTCCTGTTGGCCTGTAGTATTAATGTACCAAATTAGAAAGTTTTTAACAAAAAAATTTGCAATTTGGGAATGGCCTTTAGCGCCCCCTAAGGGCGAATGTGAGACATTCTTGGTTTGTGGATTTCTGTTGGCCTGTAGTGTCAATATACCAAATTAGAACATTTTTGACCATAAAATGGGAATTTTGGGCATAGCCTGTAGCGCCCCCTAATGGCGAATATGGGAAATTCTTTGTTTGTGGGTTCCTGTTGGCCTGTAGTATCAATGTACCAAATTAGAACATTTTTGACCAGCAAATGGGAATTTAGGGTGTGGCCTGAAGCGCCCCCTAAGGGCGAATGTGGGCCATTCTTGGTTTGTGGATTCCTGTTGGCCTGTAGTATCAATATACAAAATTAGAACATTTTTGACCAGAAAATGGGAATTTTGGGCATGGCCTGTAGCGCCCCCTAAGGGAGAATGTGGGATATTCTTTACGCAGTACTTCAGAGTGATGTCATCTTGAAGTATATATATATATATATAGGTCTGTTTCTAACCCACACCTATAATATCACTTCTGAAGGCATGGATTAAACCACTGGAGTGGTATGGATTACTTTTATGCTGCATTTATGTGATTTTTGTAGCTTCTGAGTTCTGATCACCATTCAAGTCATTGAAAGGTCCAACAGGGTTGAGATAATCTTCTAAAAAGCTTCATTTGTGTTCACCAGAAGAAAGAAAATAATACACATCTGGGATGGAATGAGGGTGAGTATACGATGAGAGAAATTTATTTTGGGGGTAAAAACCATTTGTAGGCCTACTTTTTATTTACTTGGAAAATTGTTACTGTCTCTTTAAGAGGAATTTAAACGCATTTCATTCAAGGCACAGTCTGTGCGGCTTGTTTCATTGAGTTTAATCTTTTGAGAACTGTGAAGTCTCATTATTTTCGTGCTGTTACATCTGTATTCATTTCAGAGATTAATTGATTGAGATTGTGAAACTACATACAACCGACAAACCTCCATGAAGATGCGAGTAAAAATGAGATGCCTCGCGCTGTCAGACACAACGCTGATAATCATTCTCGGAAGTGTTGATACTAGATTTAGATTCGCGATTTCTTCATCAACTGTTTATGTTCACTTGAGACAAAACAGACTCCACAATATATCATGTAATTTGACATTTTGTTGTATGAAAATGTCCGTTCAAACGCAAGAAGCAGCGAATGCGATCTCTCATCGGGGCTCGTGAGTTAGACGTGACGCTGCTTGCTGTTTCACACAAATATTTATTTGAGTTGTTTCGTCATTTTTTTTTTCCAGAAATAACTAGCAATACTCCTACAAATAAATGCTTCGTAACTAAAACGTTTTGACTTTCAATAGAAAATATAGACAACACGTGTTCTTACCTTGCAAAAATCGCCTCAGTATTTAATTTGAAGCAGTAAATCCAACACTGGAGTAAATCTCTCGTGATATCACCTTCCCATTGAAATGAAGGAAGACGGTGATGACGATACAGTTATTATTCTTGCCCAGTAACCCCTTAACCAATCACATGTGCCTTTAGCTTGTATTGTCATGAGTATCTGGGCAGATTTCAGAACTAAAATCGGTGATTGGACGACGATGACACTGAGACAGGAACCATGGGAATAATTGTTCCCAAATTTGAACGCTCTGGCTGTAAATGGTTAAAGGTTGTTAAAAATTGCATCCGCCACTCAGTTGATGTATATATTGAGTGGGGACACATTGTTTGCCTTTTTTCTGGGATTGGACTGCAAAAGAGCTCAAGCAACTGTTGAACTCAGTCCCTGCCCATTCTGGACTCAGACCTGTTGTAAATCATTGAACAATGAGGCTTGGATGCCCTCTATTGGACATTTCTTGTAATTGCCACTCAGAGAATGAACAGACAGTGGATTAAACATTAGTTTTTTAGGCTTTAGTTCTTTGTTGTATTCACCTGCTACGGCGTGTGTAACATTTTTCTGTCAACTCTGCATACAGGTGAAACTCGAAAAATTAGAATATCGTGCAAAAGTTAATGTAAACCATACTATGTTGAACACAAGAGGGCAGTATAGCCCTATGTATTACTTCACAAGACCCAACGTCCCCCCTCCCCTACAAACACACAGAGACTCGGAGAGTGACTGGAAAATTCGGAGATTTTCTCCACATTCAAACCAAAATATCTGACTTTCTGTTGGTCGGAGCTAATTACTGTAAATTAGAAAGTTGTCCGGCTTGAGGAGAACTATATCAATACCAATTTTTGTACCTGTAGATGAAACTAACCCCCCACTTTTTTGTCAAAAGGTGGCGCTACTGAGCCCCTCACCACACCCATTTCTGAAACTTTGCACATGTCTACTGGCTAATAAATGTGACGTGTCTGTCAAGTTTCATGCAATTTCAAGTATGTTAAGAGTCTCAAAAGCATCAATAAAGAAAAGTAAAGTTTGAAGCGTTGCCACGGCAACAGTATCTAAGATATCAATAATCCTTTCACAGGTCTAAATCTGCCGTGTGTTTACATTATACATGTAAAGTTTGAAGCAAATCGGGTAAAAACAAGAGGGTGATTTCAAAGCATTTTGAAAGTGACACACTTCCTGCTGCCAGTTGGTGGCGCTATAACTTTGACTCACAATAGTCACATCCATGTGATCGGCCTCTTACAACGAACACACTGCTGAAGTTTCATCAAGATCTGTTAATTTATTCAGAAGTTATAACACACTTCCTGTCTCACTTTTCTCGCCATAAATTTGTTTCCTCGCCACGGCCAAACCGTTCGAGATATCAAAAATCCGCTGGCAATTTTTCATCCTCAATGTCTTGACTTCATGCTGACTGAGATTCGTGGCGATTAAATGGTTTCTGTAGGAGGAGTATTTCAAATTCCATTGTATACGTTTTCCAAACAACCCTAAATAGCCGACTTCCTGTTGGGCTGAGGTAAAAAGTAAGAGCATGAAGGATATATGAAACGATGAGATCTATGTGTACCGACTTTCATATTATTACATGCAAGTGTGTTTGATTTATGGACCAAGGTTTCGGGCCCCGTTCCAGGGGGCGCTGTCGAGCCCCCCTGCCACGCCCGGGTACCAGCTTCAGCCCGGCCCTGATGGCCGCGGGTTCTGACCCGTGTGCAAAGTTTCAAGAGTTTTAGAGCACGTTAAGGCCCCCAAAAGTGCCAGAATAGTCGATAAAATAATAATAATAATAATTAAAGCTGCAAGCAGCGATGACGGGCCCAAGCCGGTGGCACCGCAACCCTGGTGCCTTTAGTTACCGGGCTCATTTCCACTTGGTGGCTTTCGGAAAACAAAGGATGATGGACACAGCAACAACTCAAAAATATAGCTGCAAGCAGCAATGTGATTCCTCCTCAAAATGGCAAATCATTTAAAATTGATCAATAGAGGGTTGGGGTTAAACCCTCCCAATGAAAAAATCCAAAAAACATGTCTTTCTGTCTGAATCCTAAACTAAACATTTTCAGTGTACAGGAAAATCCATCATGCCGGACCTTATGGATCCTGGAGGGTTTTTTGTTTACAATGAGAAATGAGGTATGTTCACCAGGTTTCAGAAAACTAAATAAATGGGGTGGAAATACAATCACTTTAAAAAAATGACATTTGGGCATGGCCTGTAGCGCCCCCTAAGGGCGAATGTGAGCCATTCTTGGTTTGTAGGTTCCTGTTGGCCTGTAGTATTAATGTACCAAATTAGAAAGTATTTGACAAAAAAATGTGCAATTTGGGAATGGCCTTTAGCGCCCCCTAAGGGCGAATGTGAGACATTCTTGGTTTGTGGATTTCTGTTGGCCTGTAGTGTCAATATACCAAATTAGAACATTTTTGACCATAAAATGGGAATTTTGGGCATAGCCTGTAGCGCCCCCTAATGGCGAATATGGGCAATTCTTTGTTTGTGGGTTCCTGTTGGCCTGTAGTATCAATGTACCAAATTAGAACATGTTTGACCAGCAAATGGGAATTTAGGGCGTGGCCTGTAGCGCCCCCTAAGGGCGAATGTGGGCCATTCTTGGTTTGTGGGTTCCTGTTGGCCTGTAGTATCAATGTACCAAATTAGAACATTTTTGACCAGCAAATGGGAATTTTGGGCATGGCCTGTAGCGCTCCCTAAGGGCGAATGTGGGATATTCTTTACACAGTACTTCAGAGTGATGTCATCTTGAAGTATAAATATATAGGTCTATTTCTAACCCACACCTATAATATCACTTCTGAAGGCATGGATTTAACCACTGGAGTGGTATGGATTACTTTTATGCTGCATTTATGTGATTTTTGTAGCTTCTGAGTTCTGATCACCATTCAAGTCATTGAAAGGTCCAACAGGGTTGAGATAATCTTCTAAAAAGCTTAATTTGTGTTCACTAGAAGAAAGAAAACAATACACATCTGGGATGGAATGAGGGTGAGTATACGATGAGAGAAATTTATTTTTGGGGTAAAAACCATTTGTAGGCCTACTTTTTATTTACTTGGAAAATTGTTACTGTCTCTTTAAGAGGATTTTAAACGCATTTCATTCAAGGCACAGTCTGTGCGGCTTGTTTTATTGAGTTTAATCTTTTGAGAACTGTGAAGTCTCATTATTTTCGTGCTGTTACATCTGTATTCATTTCAGAGATTACTTGATTGAGATTGTGAAACTACATACAACCGACAAACCTCCATGAAGATGCGAGTAAAAATGAGATGCCTCGCGCTGTCAGACACAACGCTGATAATCATTCTCGGAAGTGGTGATACTAGATTTAGATTCGCGATTTCTTCATCAACTGTTTATGTTCACTTGGGACAAAACAGACAATATATCATGTATTTTGACATTTTGTAGTATGAAATTGTCCGTTCAAACGCAAGAAGAAGCGAATGCGATCTCTCATCGGGGCTCGTGCGTTAGACGCGACGCATCTCGCGGTTTCACACAAAACTGCTCACAAACATTTATTTGAGTTGTTTTGTCATTTTTTCCAGAAATAACTAGCAATACTCCTACAAATAAATGCTTCGTAACTAAAACGTTTTGACTTTCTATAGAAAATATAGACAACACGTTCTTACCTTGCAAAAATCGCCTCAGTATTTAATTTGAAGCAGTAAATCCAACACTGGAGTAACTCTCTCGTGATATCACCTTCCCATTGAAATGAAGAAAGACGGTGATGACGATACAGTTATTATTCTTGCCCAGTAACCCCTTAACCAATCACATGTGCCTTTAGCTTGTATTGTCATGAGTATCTGGGCAGATTTCAGAAATAAAATCGGTGATCGGACGACGATGACACTGAGACAGGAACCATGGGAATAATTGTTCCCAAATTAGAACGCTCTGGCTGTAAATGGTTAAAGGTTGTTAAAAATTGTATCCGCCACTCAGTTGATGTATATATTGAGTGGGGACACATTGTTTGCCTTTTTTCTGGGATTCGACTGCAAAAGAGCTCAAGCAACTGTTGAACTCAGTCCCTGCCCATTCTGGACTCAGACCTGTTGTAAATCATTGAACAATGAGGCTTGGATGCCCTCTATTGGACATTTCTTGTAATTGCCACTCAGAGAATGAACAGACAGTGGATTAAACATTAGTTTTTTAGGCTTTAGTTCTTTGTTGTATTCACCTGCTACGGCGTGTGTAACATTTTTCTGTCAACTCTGCATACAGGTGAAACTCGAAAAATTAGAATATCGTGCAAAAGTTAATGTAACCCATACTATGTTGAACACAAGAGGGCAGTATAGCCCTATGTATTACTTCACAAGACCCCCTCCCTTCCTACTCCTCACACACAGAGTCTTAGAGAGTGACTTGCAAAATTCTGACATTTTCTCCACATTCAAACCAAAATATCTGACTTTCTGTTGGTCGGAGCTAATGACTGTAAATTAGAAAGTTGTCCGGCTTGAGGAGAACTATATCAATACCAATTTTTGTACCTGTAGATGAAACTAACCCCCCACTTTTTTGTCAAAAGGTGGCGCTACTGAGCCCCTCACCACACCCATTTCTGAAACTTTGCACATGTCTACTGGCTAATAAATGTGACGTCTCTGTCGAGTTTCATGCAATTTCAAGTATGTTAAGAGTCTCAAAAGCATCAATAAAGAAAAGTAAAGTTTGAAGCGTTGCCACGGCAACAGTATCTAAGATATCAATAATCCTTTCACAGGTCTAAATCTGCCATGTGTTTACATTATACACGTAAAGTTTGAAGCAAATCGGGTAAAAACAAGAGGGTGATTTCAAAGCATTTTGAAAGTGACACACTTCCTGCTGCCAGTTGGTGGCGCTATAACTTTGACTCACAATAGTCACATCCATGTGATCGGCCTCTTACAACGAACACACTGCTGAAGTTTCATCAAGATCTGTTAATTTATGCAGAAGTTATAACACACTTCCTGTCTCACTTTTCTCGCCATAAATTTGTTTCCTCGCCACGGCCAAACCGTTCGAGATATCAAAAATCCGCTGGCAATTTTTCATCCTCAATGTCTTGACTTCATGCTGACTGAGATTCGTGGCGATTAAATGATTTCTCTAGGAGGAGTATTTCAAATTCCATTGTATACATTTTCCAAACAACCCTAAATAGCCGACTTCCTGTTGGGCTGAGGTAAAAAGTAAGAGCATGAAGTATATATGAAACGTTGAGATCTATATGTGTACCGACTTTCATATTATTACATGCAAGTGTGTTTGATTTATGGACCAAGGTTTCGGACCCCGTTCCAGGGGGCGCTGTTAAGCCCCCCTGCCACGCCCGGGTACCATCTTCAGCCCAGCCCTGATGGCCGTGGGTTCTGACCCGTGTGCAAAGTTTCAAGAGTTTTACAGCACGTTAAGGCCCCCAAAAGTGCCCGAATAGTCGATAAAATAATAATAATAATAATAATAATAATAATAATTAAAGCTGCAAGCAGCGATGACGGGCCCAAGCCGGTGGCACCGCAACCCTGGTGCCTTTAGTTACCGGGCTCATTTCCACTTGGTGGCTTTCGGAAAACAAAGGATGATGGACACAGCAACAACTCAAAAATATAGCTGCAAGCAGCAATGCGATTCCTCCTCAAAATGGCAAATCATTTAAAATTGATCAATAGAGGGTTGGGGTTAAACCCTCCCAATGAAAAAATCCAAAAAACATGTCTTTCTGTCTGAATCCTAAACTAAACATTTTCAGTGTACAGGAAAATCCATCATGCCGGACCTTATGGATCCTGTAGGGTTTTTTGTTTACAATGAGAAATGAGGTATGTTCACCAGGTTTCAGAAAAACTAAATAAATGGGGTGGAAATACAATCACTTTGAAAAAATGACATTTGGGCATGGCCTGTAGCGCCCCCTAAGGGCGAATGTGAGCCATTCTTGGTTTGTAGGTTCCTGTTGGCCTGTAGTATTAATGTACCAAATTAGAAAGTTTTTGACAAAAAAAATTTGCAATTTGGGAATGGCCTTAAGCGCCCCCTAAGGGCGAATGTGAGATATTCTTGGTTTGTGGATTTCTGTTGGCCTGTAGTGTCAATATACCAAATTAGAACATTTTTGACCATAAAATGGGAATTTTGGGCATAGCCTGTAGCGCCCCTAATGGCGAATATGGGAAATTCTTTGTTTGTGGGTTCCTGTTGGCCTGTAGTATCAATGTACCAAATTAGAACATTTTTGACCAGCAAATGGGAATTTAGGGCGTGGCCTGAAGCGCCCCCTAAGGGCGAATGTGGGCCATTCTTGGTTTGTGGATTCCTGTTGGCCTGTAGTATCAATATACAAAATTAGAACATTTTTGACCAGAAAATGGGAATTTTGGGCATGGCCTGTAGCGCCCCCTAAGGGAGAATGTGGGATATTCTTTACGCAGTACTTCAGAGTGATGTCATCTTGAAGTAAATATATATAGGTCTGTTTCTAACCCACACCTATAATATCACTTCTGAAGGCATGGATTAAACCACTGGAGTGGTATGGATTACTTTTATGCTGCATTTATGTGATTTTTGTAGCTTCTGAGTTCTGATCACCATTCAAGTCATTGAAAGGTCCAACAGGGTTGAGATAATCTTCTAAAAAACTTAATTTGTGTTCACCAGAAGAAAGGAAATAATACACATCTGGGATGGAATGAGGGTGAGTATACGATGAGAGAAATTTATTTTTGGGGTAAAAACCATTTGTAGGCTACTTTTTATTTACTTGGAAAATTGTTACTGTCTCTTTAAGAGGATTTTAAACGCATTTCATTCAAGGCACAGTCTGTGCGGCTTGTTTCATTGAGTTTAATCTTTTGAGAACTGTGAAGTCTCATTATTTTCGTGCTGTTACATCTGTATTCATTTCAGAGATTAATTGATTGAGATTGTGAAACTACATACAACCGACAAACCTCCGTGAAGATGCGAGTAAAAATGAGATGCCTCGCGCTGTCAGACACTACGCTGATAATCATTCTCGGAAGTGTTGATACTAGATTTAGATTGGTGATTTCTTCATCAACGGTTTATGTTCACTTGAGACAAAACAGACTCCACAATATATCATGTAATTTGACATTTTGTTGTAAGAAATTGTCCGTTCAAACGCAAGAAGAAGCGAATGCGATCTCTCATCGGGGCTCGTGAGTTAGACGTGACGCTGCTCGTTGTTTCACACAAACATTTATTTGAGTTGTTTTGCCATTTGTTGAGTTGAATGGTGTAAAATCGCTCGAAAGTTCAAACAGGAAAGTGTTATAAACATACAACAGACAAACATTGCTCGCATTGAAGACGCGAGTAAAAATGAGATCGCGTCACTATCGCGTGCTGTCAGAGAACACGCAGATGAAACATCATTCTCGGAAGTATTGATACTTTAGGATCGATCCGTCCATCCCTTCTTTCTTTAGACATATGTTTCATGTTTGTGTGATAAGTGTTCGCGGAGTTTCACTTGATTTTTTCTGACGTGTATCAGACAGATTATCGCAAAGACAGATTCGGTTTACCCTGTTTATTTTCGTTATTTTACAAAAGCTCAAGGTTTTGTTGTTATTGTAAGTGTACACAAATAACAGTAGACCTTTTATAGTTTGTAATGATCTCTTCCATGTATCTGAATGGGCAAAAATGACGCAGTATTTTGTTTAAGTTTTTTCCGCTGTTTAGAACAATGCATCTGAAAGGACATTACAGCGCCATTGTTGACCCCCGTAATAATGCCAGAATTCAATAATGATTCCCGATTTCAAACTCCTCGCTAAGATTTATTTGAGTTGTATGCCATTTGTTGAGTTGAATAGTGTAAAATTGCTTGAATATTCAAACTGGGAAGTAGTAAAACACATCTCACTGACCTTATTTGTGCAGTAACTCTCATCGGGGCTCGTGCGTTAGACGCGACGCATCTCGCGGTTTCACACAAAACTGCTCACAAACATTTATTTGAGTTGTTTTGCCATTTGTTGAGTTGAATAGTGTAAAATCGCTTGAATATTCAAACTGGGAAGCAATAAAACACATCTCACTGACCTTATTTGTGCAGTCACTCGATCGGGGCTCGTGCGTTAGACGCGACGATTATCGCTGTTTCACACAAACTGCTCGAAAACATTTATATGAGTTGTTTTACCATTTGTTGAGATGAATAGTATAAAATCGCGTGAATGTTCCAAATGTCAAGCATTAAACACACACAATTGACATACCTTTGTGCAAACGCAGGCAAAATTCTTCTGGCTGAGAAAGTCGGGAGCTCCACCCACTAGTAGACAGAATTGCTCCATTAGAGAGATTTCTCCAGTAAAAGTGCATTTGGTAGACAGAGTTACACCAGCAGAGGGAGCCTCTTTGCTCAGTCAATGTAAGTGAATGGGATTTTACTTGTAGACCGTATTAATCCAGTAGAGGGGGCATTTTTGCTCAGCCATTGTAAATCAATGGGATTTTTAACATTTTTGATCGTCATTTATATAAAAAGCTTAAGTCGCATCAGGTAAAAAAAGGCATTCCAGCAAACTTCAGAACAGTCCCCAGGTCTGTGGCAAGTTGGGTACTTATAGCATTAAAGCACTTGGAGGTAAGGTTGTTGAAATTTTAGTAAGTAAAATAGTATTAATAATAATAATAATAATAAATGTATGTAACATAACAATATGTTGGCTTTCTCAAGCCAACATAGTTATGTCATCTTGAAGCATGTTAGGTTTGAAAAACCATCCGTCAAAATTACATTTGGTTTATTGACACTAATATATTGAGGCAATGTGGTCATTTACATAAATACGCACCTTTCAGCCATTTTGTATTGTATTCATTTTTGCTAAGTAACAAATTGAAACACATCAATTCTACACATGGGTACCAAATGTCAAGTAAATTGGATCTACGGTTCAAGAGAAGAAGACTTTTGTAGGTTTTGGCAAATTTTCACTGTACAGGACAATCCATTAGGGCAGAAGTTATGGGTCCTTGAGGCTTTTTTGTTTCCAATGAGAAATGAGGCAAGTATACCAAGTTTTAGAATATTTGGAAAATTGGGGTGAAAGTGCCATCATTTTGAAAATGTGACATTTGGGCGTGGCCTGTAGCGAACCGCTAAGGGCGAATGTCGGCAATTCTTTGCACAGTACTTCAAAGGGATGTTATCTTGAAGCATGTCAGGTTTTAAAATCCCTCAGTCAAAATTACATTTGATTTATTGACATATATATTGATTAAATGTGGACATTTACATAAACACGCCCCTTTCAGCCATTTTTAATCGTACCTTATGGGTCCTTGAGGCTTTTTTGTTACCAATGAGAAATGAGGCAAGTATACCAAGTTTTAGAATATTTTGAAAATTGTGGTGAAAATGCCATCTTTTTGAAAATGTGACAGTTTGGCGTGGCCTGTAGCGAACCGCTAAGGGCGAATGTGGGCAATTCTTTGCACAGTACTTCAAAGGGATGTTATCTTGATGAATGTTAGGTTTGAAAAACCCTCGGTCAAAATTACATTTGATATATTGACATATATATTGATAAAATTTGGACATTTACATAAACACGCCCCTTTCAGCCATTTTATATCGTATTCATTTTTGCTAAGTAACGTTTTCAAAGACATCAATTCTACACATGCGTACCAAATTTCAAGTCAATTGGAGCTACGGTTCAGGAGAAGAAGAGTTTTGTAGGTTTTGGCAAATTTTCACTGTACAGGAAAATCCAATATGGCGGAAGTTATGGGTCCTTGAGGCTTTTTTGTTCCCCATGAGAAATGAGGCATGTACACCAGTTTTGAGAATAATTGGACAAATGGCTTGGAAATGCCATGACTTTGAAAATGTTTTTTTGGGGCGTGGCCTGTAGCGCCACCTATGGGCGAATGTGGGCCATTCTTGGTTTGGGGGTACCCGTTGGCATGGAGTATCAATGTGCCAATTTAGAAAATTTTTGACCAGTGACTTTTTGAGATATTGGGGCTCAAGGAGAATAATAATAATAATAATAATAATAATAATAATAATAATAATAATAAAACCGTCAATAACAATAGATTCCCTCCTATCGGAGGAATCTAATAATAATAAAACTGTCAATAACAATAGATTCCCTCCTATAGGAGGAATCTAATAATAATAATAATAATAATAATAATAATAATAATAATAAAACTGTCAATAACAATAGATTCCCTCCTATCGGAGGAATCTAATAATAATAATAATAATAATAATAATAATAATAAAACTGTCAATAACAATAGATTCCCTCCTATCGGAGGAATCTAATAATAATAATAATAATAATAATAATAATAATAATAAAAAAACTGTCAATAACAATAGATTCCCTCCTATCGGAGGAATCTAATAATAATAATAATAAAACTGTCGATAACAATTGATTCCCTCCTATTGGAGGAATCTAATAATAATAATAATAATAAAACTGTCAATAACAATAGATTCCCTCCTATCGGAGGAATCTAATAATAATAATAATAATAATAATAATAATAATAATAAAACTGTCAATAACAATAGATTCCCTCCTATCGGAGGAATCTAATAATAATAATAATAATAATAATAATAATAATAATAATAATAATAAAACTGTCAATAACAATAGATTCCCTCCTATCGGAGGAATCTAATAATAAAACTGTCAATAACAATAGATTCCCTCCTATCGGAGGAATCTAATAATAATAATAATAATAATAATAATAATAATAAAACTGTCAATAACAATAGATTCCCTTCTATCGGAGGAATCTAATAAAACTGTCAATAACAATAGATTCCCTCCTATCGGAGGAATCTAATAATAATAATAATAATAATAATAATAATAATAATAATAAAACTGTCAATAACAATAGATTCCCTCCTATCGGAGGAATCTAATAATAATAATAATAATAATAATAAAACTGTCAATAACAATAGATTCCCTCCTATCGGAGGAATCTAATAATAATAATAATAAAACTGTCAATAACAATAGATTCCCTCCTATCGGAGGAATCTAATAATAATAATAAAACTGTCAATAACAATAGATTCCCTCCTATCGGAGGAATCTAATAATAATAATAATAATAATAATAATAATAAAACTGTCAATAACAATAGATTCCCTCCTATCGGAGGAATCTAATAATAATAATAATAATAATAAAACTGTCAATAACAATAGATTCCCTCCTATCGGAGGAATCTAATAATAATAATAAAACTGTCAATAACAATAGATTCCCTCCTATCGGAGGAATCTAATAATAATAATAATAATAATAATAATAATAATAATAAAACTGTCAATAACAATAGATTCCCTCCTATCGGAGGAATCTAATAATAATAAATCTGTCAATAACAATAGATTCCCTCCTATCGGAGGAATCTAATAATAATAATAATAAAACTGTCAATAACAATAGATTCCCTCCTATCGGAGGAATCTAATAATAATAATAATAAAACTGTCAATAACAATAGATTCCCTCCTATCGGAGGAATCTAATAATAATAATAATAATAATAATACTGTCAATAACAATAGATTCCCTCCTATCGGAGGAATCTAATAATAAAACTGTCAATAACAATAGATTCCCTCCTATCGGAGGAATCTAATAATAATAATAAAACTGTCAATAACAATAGATTCCCTCCTATCGGAGGAATCTAATAATAATAAAACTGTCAATTACAATAGATTCCCTCCTATCGGAGGAATCTAATAATAATACTGTCAATAACAATAGATTCCCTCCTATCGGAGGAATCTAATAATAAAACTGTCAATTACAATAGATTCCCTCCTATCGGAGGAATCTAATAATAAAACTGTCAATTACAATAGATTCCCTCCTATCGGAGGAATCTAATAATAATAATAAAACTGTCAATAACAATAGATTCCCTCCTATCGGAGGAATCTAATAATAATAATAATAATAAAACTGTCAATTACAATAGATTCCCTCCTATCGGAGGAATCTAATAAGAAAACTGTCAATTACAATAGATTCCCTCCTATCGGAGGAATCTAATAATAATAATAATAATAATAATAATAATACTGTCAATTACAATAGATTCCCTCCTATCGGAGGAATCTAATAATAATAATAATAATAATACTGTCAATTTCAATAGATTCCCTCCTATCGGAGGAATCTAATAATAATACTGTCAATTACAATAGATTCCCTCCTATCGGAGGAATCTAATAATAATAAAACTGTCAATAACAATAGATTCTCTCCTATCGGAGGAATCTAATAATAAAACTGTCAATAACAATAGATTCCCTCCTACCGGAGGAATCTAATAATAAAACTGTCAATAACAATAGATTCCCTCCTACCGGAGGAATCTAATAATAAAACTGTCAATAACAATAGATTCCCTCCTATCGGAGGAATCTAATAATAATAATACTGTCAATTACAATAGATTCCCTCCTATCGGAGGAATCTAATAATAATAATAATAATAATAATACTGTCAATTACAATAGATTCCCTCCTATCGGAGGAATCTAATAATAATAATAATAATACTGTCAATTACAATAGATTCCCTCCTATCGGAGGAATCTAATAATAATAATACTGTCAATTACAATAGATTCCCTCCTATCGGAGGAATCTAATAATAATACTGTCAATTACAATAGATTCCCTCCTATCGGAGGAATCTAATAATAATAAAACTGTCAATAACAATAGATTCCCTCCTATCGGAGGAATCTAATAATAAAACTGTCAATAACAATAGATTCCCTCCTACCGGAGGAATCTAATAATAAAACTGTCAATAACAATAGATTCCCTTCTACCGGAGGAATCTAATAATAAAACTGTCAATAACAATAGATTCCCTCCTATCGGAGGAATCTAATAATAATAATACTGTCAATTACAATAGATTCCCTCCTATCGGAGGAATCTAATAATAATAATAATAATAATAATACTGTCA